>CM040756.1:21216522-21684022 GCA_022829145.1 Albula goreensis
CTGCTGGGCGGCTCTACCTGTTAAGATAATCTTACGGTGTATGAATGGGCTTCTTAAAATAAGATGCTTTAATGAAGCTCAAAACTCACATATTTCCACAAAATATAAGGGGATTTCAAAATATGAAACATGTAGACATGTAGTGATGTGCTCTATACCCTGTTAGAATATGTCGGTTTTCAGAGATGCATCCCAATATCCCCAGCAAGTCATACTTTCGTATCAGATTGGATCTGGAGTGAAAAATCAAAGTTCACAAAATCAACCTGCTATCTGTTGTTCAATCCCCTATAGTCTGCTCACCTGAAACATGATGATACATTTCATAAACAGCCAATTGCCTCAAATTTTATAAGAAAAGATGAATGCATTCAGGTAAGAGCAACCTGCATAAATAAAAATTGTAGTATGAAGCTAACCTTTCCAGTTTCTCTCTATTAGATCTATACTTGTGATCTTGAAAACTCTTATGTTTATATTACATTGGAGAAAGACACAGTTGCCTGTTTAGTTAACTGCTGTGGCAGTGGGGAAAAAGCCACATCTCAGTTGTGTTTTCATAGCCTAACTGTTGCCATTTGTCTTAACAGGTACAGCCAGGCATTAAGTTGCATTTTGATTTGCAAAAGTAACAAAAAAAAAAAGAAAACAGCTACTGTTACTGTTTTTATTTGCAGGACTGGCTGAACATGAAACCAATCAATTGCATTAATTATTACTATGTTTACTCTGAGACTCACACAAAATTTTACACTATTTTTCTGTACCGTGTAAGAAAAAATTTGGCCAAGAGCAAAGTTCAATTGATGTGCCTCGCTGTAGGCTGTGTAACCGGTGCTATGACATTTTTCAAGCCTCTTCTCTTGTGAAGCTTTTTAGTTGTGTGTTCTCAAGAATCGTTTGTTTGTTAATATTGAACTGTTCCCCTGGGGAATTATTTCTCTCGAATTTCAGAGTCAGGTGATCTGTTTCATTTTGAAATTCAAGTGGATCTGCTGTAACAGTAATGCCTCAGTGAAAATATTTTCATTTTCAGGCACTTATTAATTATGTTAATATTTAAGTGTGTATGAGAGATCCATGGGAATAAAGACTGAAAAATGTCATTAATCTGTCTGTTGTACCTTACACTGCACTGCACTTACCCGTAGTGTCATATAAATTACTTAAATTAATGAATGGCTTAAATTAAATGAGTCTTCCAGTCGTAAATTTAGATTTGCCTTGGGTTTTATCTTATACATTGACTTTAGACACAACAATCATTTCATACATTCTGTGCATGCATACTATATCAGGGCCCAGAGGGCCACATTGTGCAGTGGTTTTCTTTTTCAGCTCAGTTTTTCTTTCCTTCTTATACAGTTTTTTTTTGTCTTCTGTAATCTTTCTGATGTCGACTACTTTATTGATCATCTTTTTGTCATTGTTCAGAATTCCGTGTGGGAGAAATAGTTTATCTAAATCAAGGTTTGTTGTACAAAAGGCCACCCATTGGCGGACCCATTGTTTCTGTGCGGCCACCTGGAACTGGCCTGACTGTTTGGAAGGGTCCCCTTCTTCGCTGGTGTCAACTTACACAGGAGGACAACCTTTGAGCTAACCCCTCAGGTACTGGAGGGAACCGCAAGTAACCCAGCACCTTCCACCAATCGGCATAGGTCAGCACGCACACCTTGTTTTGGTCCCTCTCAGCTCCTACCCAGACAGAGCCTGACTTCCGGAGTGACAGTATGCTGCATCTCCCCCTTGAGACGGCTGTGTTAGGTGTGCATGCATGCCCAAAGTAAGTGGTAAGTTGTCCCATAAGGTATAACTTGTTGTGTACATAGACTTATAAATTCTTTGTTGTCCAGCTTGTGGTGGTGTTGCTGTGGGTAACTGGTTGTACTCTGTACCTGTGTCTGATAACTGCATTACTGTATGTAAGTGTGGTTATTGAGTGTGCAGTTATTGATAATCTGTAGCAAATGTTGTGAGCTGGTGGCAGTGTTCTGGGTCCTGACCAGTTATGTGATTGTGGTGTGGCTGTAGCCTGGTAAGATGTCCGCCCCTGTCAGTCACAACTGGCTGGCCTCATAAAATGGCCATCAGGCCCCACTCACTGAGCCTACCAAGATGGCTCTCTAATTTGTCAGGCTCTAATGCTCTATCTGGTAGCGCAACAGCGGTACTGCAGGCACTTCACTCAGCTACACTGTCTAGTTGCCTATCATCTCCCTGGGTTACCTGTACAGTAGTGTAGTTTCTTGTTTATTTATTATACTGTGTATTATTGAATCTGTTTACCCTCTTTGTCATTCCTTTGTTATAACCACATCTTACCCACACCCTGAATCCCTCACTCCTGTTGTGGAAACCCAAGTTCCCCATTCCTTTGTGTACCCCTTGTAATAAAGTCTCACTTTATGGAATCCTGTCTCCATGTTCTTGTCGACACCCCTGTGGCAGTCACCCTGCAGTTAAAGAAAGAGCAGGCACAGTCTGCAGTAACACACACCTAGGAACCCTGTCCTTCTCTACATTAGTCTTTAGTTTTGCCAGATTTATGCCTGTCCAAGTTGGGACCTGAGCTGCATTGAAATGTACCCTCAAAAGACAAAGCTGATTCGGTTCTGTAAGACAGATTGGCATGTGAAATGCGTTGAAATAGATCTATGTGTCTGGATGAAACATTTGAGCAATCCTGCCACCTTGTGGTAGATGTACATTACTGGCATATTCCAGTATGTTGTCTTAAGCAATAGTGTAGTAGACATTAGAAAAAAATACACAGCCAACAAGAAACAAATAATTATATAAAATATATATTTTTATTTACAAAAGTATTCCGAAAAACAATATTATCAGTAGTATATAAAAATAAACATTCAAACATTTTGACAAAACATGTATTGATGAAAGTGTAATAAGATTCTTGGGGTGAAGGATGGCTTGAGGTTGTCAGCCAATCAATAAATAATATTCACATGCACTCTTAATAAATAACAGTTATGACACTTTGTTTCTCAAACATCCTGTGCAATGGTTTCCTTTTTGCCTTCTCATACATACAGATTCACATACGTATGGACAGGACTGATGTTAAAACCTTGATATATTCAGTTTTAATGCACAGGTTTCTCCATTTTTAAAATTTGTATGGTTTTCTTTTCACAGTCTTCCATGCTTTGTGGAACCAGTTAATTGGATCCCTAAATCTTTCAGTTGATTTAGAAGAAAATCTTCCCATTTTCATGTCCTTTGTGAATGTCATGTGACTGGTCAATCAAGCTTCTATGATTCTGATAATTGTTAGGGAGCTGAAATCACTGAGTTCTCTTCTTAAATAATCCTCAAGTTTGATGGCAAGCTTTGGAGATAAACCAGGCATAAAAAACAAGTTACTGAACACATTCATGAACAGGCAATTTCAAATTTACAATTATGACAATAATTCAAGTAAACAGGTTATTTCAAAACTGTTGGCAAGGTGGTTACTTTCAGATCCTTGGATGAAATACTACATAAGATGGTGTAACTTGTCAAATGAACCTCACATCATGAAAAGCTTCTTCCACTGCTATGTTCTGTAGGTGAGCTGGAGCAAGAAGGGAGACCCTCATCTGGGCAATCACTGTCTGAAGATCTGCAACTGAAAGAAGCAAACATTAACAAATTCATTTTGCTGTGGGTTATACATTGTGTAAGCCTTAATGCTTATGAAACTACAAGTTTCATAATCCACTAGTATGTTTGGTATGTAATTATTCACATTAACTACACTTAGTACAGTAACTAAGCATGCCAGAAAGATATATTGGGGGTTGCCCAGTTTTAATTGTTCTTTATTGTTCAACAGACCTTTGGGAAGAGAAGACATGGCTCTTCTGTCTGTAGTGGTTTCTCTGGAGGCAGTGACCATGGTGATGTCCCCATTTGATCGTGCTGTGGTTGCAAGGCTCCCAATATTATTAAGATTTGTGGTAGAAGAGAGATCGTCTGGGGCATCTATAGCAACTGTGTGGCTTAACAGAGTGCTGGTTTCCCTGGTAATTCCTGCTTGGGCTGGTTTTGTACTAGTTTCAGTGGTACTTACTCGTGTGGTTGAAAAATTACCAGTGGATGTGAATTCTGGAGTTGCCGAAGCACTGGAGGATGTGAATTCTGGAGTTGTGGCTATGACCTTTGGTGTTGGTGAAGTAATGGTGGATATAAATTCTGAAGCTGGAGCACTGGGTGCTGTAGGTTCCAAAGGTGGCAGGTTACTGGTGGATGTTGTTTTTGAAGTCGGTGGAGTACTTGTGTATGCAACTTTTGAGGCTGCTAAAGTTGTGCCGTTCATTTCTATGGTTGATGAAGTTTTAGTGGATTTAAATTCTGAAGTTGGTGAATCAGTTGTGGATGTGAATTCTGGAGTTGGGTAAGTGGCAGAAGTCACTTCTAAGATTGGTTGAGCAATGACTGTTGTGAATTCTGAATTTGGCTGAGTACCAATATATGTGAGTTCTGAAGTTGGCATTGTACCTGTAGATGTGAACCCCATCGTTCTTAAAGCACCGTTGGTTGTAAATTCCAAATTTGGTGGAGTACTTGAGGGTGTTGAGGGTTCTTGATTTGGAGTATCCATGGATGAGACTTCTACAGTCAGCAGAGTGCTGGTGGACATTGATTCAGACGTTGGTGGGGTACTTGAGAATGGTAACTCTGAAGTTTGTGAAATATTTGTGGTTGTGGGTTTTGGAATTGTGTTGCTAGTAGATGTTAGTCCTGAAGTTGGTGAAGGTGTTCTGGATGTTAATTCTGAACTTGGTGTAGAGCTTGTAGATTTGAATTCTGAAGTTAGTGGAGTACTGACGGATGAAGTTGGTGAAGTATTTGTGGGTATGATTTGTGGAACTGGATTACTTGTTGATGTTAATTCTACAGTTGTTGAAGTGCTTGAGGATGTGAACTCTGACGTTTGTGGAGAAATGGTGGATGTGAATTCTGAGGTTAACGGATCACCATGGGTAGTGAAATCTGAATTTGGTGGAGTACTTGGGGTTGTTAATTCTGGAGTTGGAGTAACAGTGGGTGTGATTTCTGCGGTCCGCAGATTAGTGGTGGATGTTGATTCTATAGTTCTTTTAGAATCTGTGGATGTGAATTCTGAAGTGGATAGAGTAACTGAGGATGTGAACTCTGAAAGTGGTGAAATACTTGTGGCTGTGAATTTTGGAGTTGGCGAAGTTGTTCTAGATGTTATTTCTGAAATTGTGGTTGTGCTTGTAGGTTCAGGTTCTGATCTTGGTAAAGTACTGACAGATTTGAATTCTGTAGTTGGTGAGGTACTTTTGGGAGTGAACTCAGGTGTCTGATTTTTGGTGGATGTGAATTCTGAAATTGATGAATTACTGGTGGATGTTGATTCTATAGTTGTTGGAGTACCTGAGGATGGTAACTCTGAAGTTGGTGAAATATTTGTGGTTGTGGGTTTTGGAGCTGTGTTACTGATGGATGTAAATTCTGAGGTTGGTGCAGTGCTTGTGGATGTCAATTTTGAGGTTAGTGGAGTACTGATGGATGAAGTTGATGAAGTGTTTGTGGGTATGAATTGTGGAACTGGATTACTTGTTGATGTTAATTCTGTAGTTGTTGAAGTACTTGAGGATGTGAACTCTGACGTTTGTGGAGAAATAGTGGATGTGAATTCTGAGGTTAGCAAAACACCATGGGTAGTGAAATCTGAATTTGGTGGAGTACTTGGGGTTGTTAATTCTGGAGTTGGAGTAACAGTGGGTGTGATTTCTGCGGTCCGCAGATTAGTGGTGGATGTTGATTCTATAGTTCTTTTAGAATTTGTGGATGTGAATTCTGAAGTGGATAGAGTAACTGAGGATGTGAACTCTGAAAGTGGTGAAATACTTGAGGTTGTGAATTTTGGAGTTGGCGAAGTTGTTCTAGATGTTATTTCTGAAATTGTGGTTGTGCTTGTAGGTTCAGGTTCTGATCTTGGTACAGTACTGACAGATTTGAATTCTGTAGTTGGTGAGGTACTTTTGGGAGTGAACTCAGGTGTCTGATTTTTGGTGGATGTGAATTCTGAAATTGATGAATTACTGGTGGATGTTGATTCTATAGTTGTTGGAGTACCTGAGGATGGTAACTCTGAAGTTGGTGAAATATTTGTGGTTGTGGGTTTTGGAGTTGTGTTACTGATGGATGTAAATTCTGAGGATGGTGTAGTGCTTGTGGATGTCAATTTTGAGGTTAGTGGAGTACTGATGGATGAAGTTGGTGAAGTATCTGTTGGTATGAACTGTGGAAATGGATTACTTGTTGATGTTGGTGGAGGACTGGTGGATGTGAATTTTGAAGTTTGTGGAGAAATAGTGGATGTGAAGTCTGAGGTTAACAGAACACCATGGGTAGTGAAATCTGAATTTGGTGGAGTACTTGAGGTTGTTAATTCTGGAGTTGGAGTAACAGTTTGTGTGATTTCTGCAGTCAGCAGATTAGTGGTGGATGGTAATTCAGTGGTTCTTTTAGAATCTGTAGATGTGAGTCCTGAAGTTGGAACTGAAGATGTGAACTGTGGTGAAGTACTTGTGGTTGTGAATTCTGGAGTTGGTGAAGTTGTTCTAGATGTAGTTTCTGAACTTGGTGCTGTACTTGTGGATTTAGATTCTGATATTGGTACAGTACGGATAGATGTGAATTCTGAAGTTGGTGAGGTACTTTTGGGAGTTAATTCTGTAGTTGGATTTTTGATCGATGTGAATTCCGAAATTGGTGGATTACTGGTGGATGTGAATTTTGTGGTTGTGTTCGTTGGTGTGAATTCTGGAGCTGGATTACTTGTTGATATTAACTCTATGGTTGTTGAAGTACTTGTGGATGTGAATTCTGAAGTTGATAGATTACTTGCGGATATATACTCTGAAGTTGGTGAAATACTAGTGTTTGTGAATTCTGAAGTTGAAGTTGTTCTAGATGTTATTTCTGACATTGGAGTGTTTGTGGATGTAAATGTCAAATTTGGGACAGCACTTAATTCTAAAGTTG
The DNA here is from genome assembly GCA_022829145.1 of Albula goreensis. Lineage (NCBI taxonomy): Eukaryota > Metazoa > Chordata > Actinopteri > Albuliformes > Albulidae > Albula > Albula goreensis. The sequence goes on from CM040756.1 coordinate 21,223,549, forward strand.
GTGAAGTATTTGGCACTGGGTTACCTGTTGATGTTAATTCTACAGTTGTTGAAGTACTTGTGGATATGAACTCTGAAGTTTGTGGAGGACTAGTGGATGTGAATTCTGAGGTTGACAGAACATTGGTTGTGAACTGTGAATTTGGTGGAGTACTTGAGAGCATTACTTCTGGAGTTGAGGAGACAGTTGATGTGACTTGTGAGGTTGGCAGATTACTGGTGGATGTTAATTCTATGGTTCTTGTTGAACCTGTGGATGTGAATTCTGAAGTTGATAGTGTACCTGAGGATGTGAACTCTAAAGCTGGTGAAATACTTGTGGTTGTGAATTTTGGAAATTGCGATGTTGTTCTAGATGATATTTCTGAAATTGGTGTTGGGCTTATGGATTTAACTGTTAAATTTGACGGAGTACTGAATTCTACAGTTGGTGAAGTATTTTTGGGTGTGAAATCTTGAGCTGCAGTACCAGTGGATGTTAATTCTGTGGTTGTTGAATCACTAATAGATGTAAGTTGTAAAGTTGATGAATCACTAGTGGGTATGAGTTCTGACATTGTTGGAGTACTGGTGGATATGAACTCTGAATCTGGTGGAACACTGGTGTTTATGACTGTTGGCAAAGTATCAGTATGTGGAGTGGGTGAACTTTTGTAGTCTGTTGTACTGGGAGTTGTAGGCTCTATTGTGGCATTCACAGAATCATTCCCTGTATGAGAAAACAGATAAGGTGGAGTACATATTCTTGACAGCAGAACCACATATTATGTACTTACACATTTTATTGTAATTTATTGTAATGCTTTTATAATGTATTTAGCTTTGTAAAAAAATATTTCTCCTCAACATGTAGCTACTCAATTTTGCCCTCCCACCTCAACCACGGGTAAATGATCTCTCCTTGCAAACTCTCCCAAGAATTTAATGTCATTTCCCCTATGGACCCAGATCACAAATGTCTATGTCACTATCAAAATTATAATTGAATTTCTTACCTTTACAGGTACTGATATAATCAGAACAGCAGTCGTTGAGCTGTTGACATTCCTCATCACAGTAACAACTCATTCTTACACAGGAGTCGTTCTGTCCCAGGCAGCAGAGTTTAGAGGGATTTGCACAACTCCCTAAAATATACAGTGGGCAATTTTACTCCAAAGCTTACTCGTTCATTTCTGTTTAGGTGCAAGAGTGCTCATTTGCACTTGCATATTTGCTTGGGCATTTGACAGTTCTATATAAACCTGCTAACGTGTGATCTCTGAATCTTATTGACTGTTAATGTAAATATGTCATCTAATGTCATGACACTGTGATTAGGATTTGTTTTTGTGTAGTATAAGAATATTCAACAGCCACTTGTATTACAGCCCTGTGAAGGTGTAGTTTAAAATAACATATTGATGAGTCCTTAGTCACAGTCACAGGGTGTTCACTTTAAAATGCTTTAGAAAGGGTTTAGAAAGGACCCCATGAATGACTGCTTCAAAATCACTCAATTATCAGTAAAATAGATATCAATAAAGGGTAATAAAAACATGCATTTTCATCTGAGTTTGTGCTTTGTGTTGTTTGCTGATTCATTTAAAAGCTCTAAGTGTAAACCCACTAAATCATTAATGTACAGCATTAAGGTACTTTTGGTATTTATCCTGGGCAAACAGAACTACAGAACTCATTAACTGCAAAAGTAAAATGAATAAATTAATATAAAACCACAGCTTCTGTGAGAGCATCACATTTTAAATCAACTGGTGTCACCCACATTAATTAATTAAATTGAACACTTTTTTATGTTGAGAGCCAAATAAACTGGTTTACTTATGAGGAAAATATTGAAGATACAGCACCCAGTTTTTTTCCCATTTCAATTTCATTCTCTTCAGCAAAAAGCAAAATTTACATAATATTGGAAATGAATGGCTTCTGGTATGGAGACTGCTAACTTTACTCTCTTTAACTGCAAACATAGGTCAATAACTGAATATAATCACTTGCATATACTGTATGCAACAGCTATGCAGTGGAAAATACACCACAATCATTACAGTAGCAAGAAATGTCAATTTACAGTGCTGCACTGAAAGAAAAAGGTTTAATACTGTTGATTATTATTAATGTAACCGGCACCTTTCAGTTGAATGGTGCAGATGAATGTTACCAACACACAACAAAGCTCAGACATTTTAAAGGACTGATTTCGCTAACTACCAAACCTAGTTTATCTTAAATAGATATACTTTTAAATGAAAATGCTACTGCTCTAATACTTTCTGCCTGGTCAATAACAATCCCCTCATCGTGGAATTCACACCTGCATATAAACTCACACATACACACATACACACACACACATATACAGAGGTGTATCACTTGTTAATTCTTTATTATTTTTCAGTAAAATTTTGATTCTCATGCCACTCTCAAAATTAGCACTGCCATGCTGTGTGATATTCTGTAATGATAGTCTGTAATGTGAATAGCTCAGCAGACACCTTATCAGTGAAATTAATTATCAGCTGTTAGCTTATATCTTACCATTGTAAATCAACCATGAATAAGTAATTGTAAATAGACATTCCTATATTGCTGTCTAATCGTCATTTAGAGCCTGAAAACCCTCTCATACCATAAATATGTGAGCTCATACGTGTCTACTCTGACATGGAAGTAGATTTCAAAAGCACATGTTCTCACACAACACACCCACACACAGCAAAAAAAACAAAAAAAAGAGAACAGAAAATTTTCTTGCTGAAATGTAGCTTCAGATCAAAATTTTATGATTTTAAAATGATCAACACAGGTTATTTGTGCATAAAAATACTGTGTATTGGAACTGTTATACTTTACTAATCCTAAAGCTACCAGGGAATAAACTAATCTCAAAAGGAATTGCCGATCAAACTTAATATTTTGTGTATCACACACAGATCCATTGTCAAAAGCTCATATTTGAAACTGGAACCAAGATGTTTGCTTTGGAACAACAAAAATAAAAAAAGAAACTGGGATTCAGTGTCAAGAGAGCTTTGCATGTCTTTACCTGTGCTTGACTGTCCATCCACACTGAGCAGGAAGAGCAGGAGCCCAAAGACTGCAGCTGGGTAGTCCATCCTGTGCTCTGATATCCAGTCCTGATGTGGGGCGCTCGCACACAGACTCATATTTATACCCTGTGCTGCCCCACCCCTGATGACAGAGCTCAGTGTTACTGCACACCACCAGAGCTCTTCACTTCCCTGATGGTCACACAGTTACTCATGGTGGCTGGCTTCTGCTTAAATGTTAGTGGAAAAATGTGTCAGGGTCTAGAGTTTCTGTTGTGTTACATGAATAAGAAGTTCATTCCAGGCAACACCACTGTATAATTCATAAGCTTTAGAGTGAGAATTTCATGGATCACACTTATAGTGTGACAGATCTAGTCACTTTTGCTAAGGTTGTGGTCTTTTAGGCCCATGTGAGAACAAAAGTAAGTACCTTTGATGTTGCACTGAGTGTAAGCATTTGAGGCAATGAATACAGAGCCCATTTGTAATCATTTGTATAAGATATATAATTATTCTCTAAATGACTTCCAATGCACTCAGTAAGACAGAATGTGCGGAACCAACCTATGAGTGCCTTGTGACAAGTTAAAGATCACATCACAGTTATAGTTATTTTTCTGTTTTCTCTTCCTTCAATGGAATACATATGCAAGTAATCAGGAAGTTATATAACAGGACAGTTTAGCAATTTCAAATATTCTGAGATAACATGAAATGAGGGGGCAAGATTCTGTCCATAGTCACTGAATCCATCTGTCTGGATATCAAATCTAAATGCAGAGAATGCCAAAGTCCAAGGAAATAGCACTTGTGACCCTTGCATTACCAGAGTGCGTTTTTTTTTTCAAGAGGTTGTAGTGTCATGCCAAATAACGGCCGAATGGGCTAGGAGTTGCTTTACTAACACCGCAAAATAGTCCACTCTAGGTTTATTAGTGTTGCCCCTCTTTGCTATCAGTAAGTGAAAAACGTTTGTTCACTCACAAATAGGGCATGTTAGAATCTGAATTGTTTGTTTTGCTTCTATTCAGTGAATGATTACTACTATCTTATGACTAATTCTTGTGATGCTAATTAATTGGTATTTTGTATGTCTGTGATCTTCTTTGGCATGCTTTTATGCACATCACTTTGGATGAGGATCCTAAATATAAAAGCTAGATTAGCACAGACACATTTTCCTGGATGTATGAATATGTCCTGTTAGAATCCCACACACACTTTCGAAAGGTGGCTGTAATACTGGACTTAGTTATGTACATATACTTTTGGGTAAAGCTGAATCAAATGACTTTAATGCTGACAGCCCTAGTTATGGTTAAATATTTTAGTATTAAAACAATACGATTTCAATATTTTTGAAAGAGGTAGTGAGCAAATAAACAAAGATGAAGGAATGTATTGACTGTCTATGTTTTGTTCCTCATGTCTGCCTCCAAAGAGCAGTATTTTGGTAATGCAGCAGACATATTTGGGCAGACACTGCACAGAGATAAACCCTGATAATTATGACTCAAGACATATTAGGTTTCAGGAAAAGCACAATTTTGAACTTAACAAACAATAAAAAAATGTGTTATAGCCAGACACGCCTCCTCATGACTCTTTAGCCATCTGTTAATGGAAGTTGCTGAACAGGTTCAACTCCCACCTCAAAAAGGTTGATGTACAGAGAGTTGGCAGAAGACAAATACCCAAAGGACATGTGGTGCAGCAACAACAAGGCTAACCATTAATAATTCTGTGACATGATCGGAGAGATTGGAGACAGTTTTGTGTCAGGCACGGCAGGTGGAAGGACACCGTCTTTGTGATGCAGCAGCTCACATAATGGCTAATGGCTCAAAGGAAAACGATATTGTGAACTCTTTCTATTATAGGCTGTTGGGAGTTTGTGACTATTCACTTCATGCAGGAAAAGACTGAGTTGGTATGAGGAACTTGAACTGAAATGACAAATCTATGGGACACAGAAACAATGAAACTAAAGGTATTTTTATTTAAAAGGTTAATAAGTGTAGTTGTGCTGAAAACATCGATGTCAAAGCTTTTGACAAAGATATACTTCAACAAGCATGCTATATACGGCCTTAGTCTAGAGTCCAGTCTTGGCTGAGAAAGGGATTGGAGACTTCTGTTGTACCCCAGCACTAAAACAAATATTTCAGCCAATGAAAGTCTTGCTTGATGATTGTGATTGGTCATCATGGGCTAGTATGGCTGCAGGTTTTGTCCCATCCAGGTAGGGGCAACCCTGATTCCACTAATGACAGCAGATCTGTTGCTGGCTTGCTGAAAGAAAAACCTGTGACCAATGTGGACCAAGCTGCCCATACCTGTTGCACTTTATGTGCGGAGCACACTGCATGTTTTAGCAGAGGGTATAGCAAGTACAGTACATACTCACCAAAGTTAAAGGGGGAGGTGGTCAGGTGACTCACCTGACAGAGTGCCTCACCCACCACTTGCAAAACATGTCATTTTTTCATGGTTTAATTACTTACAAAATGTGAGGAGTGTCTGTGTGTCCCTTTTCCTTGTTGTTCCTGACCCATTTCAAACAACTTGTACCAGCCAGTTTTCGTTCAGACACATTTGAGATAATGGGTTCGTGCATGCTAAGAAAACTGACTTTTTACCATGACCTGATGACAACCAGTACATTCCTTTTCACTGGAAAAATCCACACCCTCACACACGCCATCCATCATGGCGTCAGCACATTTTCCATCCGTAGTCTGTCACAAAAAGCATAGACTCTAAGACAGTGATGATTCACATACCTATTAATAGCAATAATTTCATTTATTTAAACAATGTGATGGGAAACATCTCAAATTAAAACCCTAATCCCTTTACCTTTGAACCACATTTAGATAGATAGATAGATAGATAGATAGATAGATAGATAGATAGAAAAATAGATAGATAGATAGATAGATAGGTAGATAGATAGAAACTTAATTTATCCCAAGGGAAATTGCAGCAGGGTGATACTGTATCTGGGAAGTATTGTGTATTCTGGGTAATAAAATTGGTTGGTATACATGCATGTCTTGCAGTATGGGTACTGATTTAGGATTAGTTCTGCATGTGTTTAATAATGTACAAGGTTAGGATATGGGCAAGTTGGACCTTATCTGAGATCAGCACTTCTACTGTAAGACCATTTTTAATAAGGACCTTGGGCTGTGTGCTAGTGGTGTTGAGCCTGGTTGTGTAGATACATTTATCTGGTATGAATCTAGATTTCATTTTTCACTTTCTGTAGATTCATGAAGGATATATTGGATTTTTTCTAGTGTACAGACACAATGGCATGCCTGCCAACACTGTGGTGATGTGCTGCTTGTGTTTTATTAAGGGCAAAGAGCTGCTATTGCAAAGGACTATACCTTTTCCAAAATTATGACTGGGCAACTTCTAGAAGTGAGTCTGCTTTATGCTTTAAACTCCACAGACTTAAAGTGCTGACGCTGTCCTTTAATTCTCTTGCAATTTTCAGTGACGTTACACTTCTCAAACCAATTTAAAATGTGTGATGATTTGTAATTCCACTTTTAAGGTCTTATTTAATTCCAACAGTGAATTAACTCAGGGATATAGATGGACGTATGTTGCTTTAGAAGGAAGGCCTCATTAATTTTGTGTGTACATAAAGAGAGGATGAGACAACCCTTATGAAAGCTGTTTATTTAGATATATTGTCATTCGTATTGGTGTTGTCACTCAGTTAATGGGCAACTATAGATATATTGAAATATTACTTGAAACAAAAAACAGATGTGAAATGTATGCTTTAGATGAAATTAATACATTTGGAATGCATACTATGAAAGAAAATGTATAATGTAAAATTAAAACGAAAAGGACACTGGGTATGATACCCGCAAGCAAGAAAAAAGAATCAGCTAAGATATAACAGCTGCTGTGAAATTGTCCAACTGATTGTAAAACCCAGATCAGACGTGAGAAAGAGGAAGTCCTTAAAAAGAATTAGCAGTATGTTAAAATGAGTTTGTGAACATATACCACATATCCATATGTATTGAATTTCAATATTTTAGTTGCAAAGACATTGTAATATTGACCCCTCTTCCAACCTCCAACAATTGAATGAAGAGAAGCAATTAATGCCTAATTATTATTACTATTATTATCAAAAAGAAGAGAAAGGCATGGGTGGCCCCAGCAGAGGGCTCTATGGCTCAGCATTATATTTTGTTCCTGTTCTGAAGACTGCTCATTGAAAGTGAACCCAGTCTATGGTCCAGGGAGCCAGTCTGGGTCACAGTCCCTCACAGATCAGCCTTTCAACATTAGAGCTTCCATTGCCCTTGAAGATTGAACTCAAAACTCTTGAATTAATGATTTTGCCCAGTGTGTGAATTCGTGTCATTTCATTAAAACCTTCAAGAATGTAAATTTGAAAATGAAAATGCATGTAAGGATGAGGAAATGTTTTTGCAGGTACTGTACATATTTTACTTTGGAACATTTCTTACATTCCCTTATCTCTTTTCCCAGTTCACCTTATGCACAATATGCAAAATACAAGTTAGACAGAAGCAGCCTTTATCAGTGTGAGAGCATTTCATACAGATGTTTGAGAAGGGGAAGTAAACCAAAATAGTTCAAGTGGGTGAAAAAAGGGAGTAATTTATTCTTTGGGGTATTCCTTGCCTCCTCCCATTCTCCATGGTGCACCTGCCCTTCACATTCATCTAGTGCTGAAACGGAACAGCTCAGCCGACAGACCACGAAGTGAAGAATAAAAACTGGTTATTCACGTCCCAGAGGATACACATGGTATGAGCCTTCCTGAACTGACAGAGATCACTGAAGTGACGAGACAGGCCAATATATTGGGAATTTCAAATTAGTAGAGAAATATAAATATTCAACAAAACATTGTTACAAAAGGAAAAACAAATGTAGTTCCATTGTTTGCCATACATTATGTGGAATAAAAACAATACTAATGGGACACTGGCTTCAGGAGTGAGCCTGACAATTTTTCTTCATAGCAAATGGTGTTTTTAAACAAGGTCATGTGATGCAGTGAGAGGCTTTACCTGTCTGGAAGAAGGGCCAGACAGAGCAGAACAGAGTGAACTTAAGTCATACTTACATTTCACATGACCTACAGGCCAGACCAGAAAAGTGTTACATTTCAAACAAAGATTATCGTAGCCAGGCTAACTGCAGCCTGTTGCAGCTTCTTCTTGTGAATGAATTGAATCAGAGAACTGACTTTGCTATGGGTTATTGAAGAAGTAAATGCGCATGTTCCTGTCCCAGCCATGCCGTTACCAGCTATGCCTGGAGGTCAACAATGGTTGGACATCAACTGACTCAGCCTCACCACACAAAATGTGATGTAAGCCAGATGGGATCATCAGTCTCACCACATTCCAGCAGCCAATCCTGGTTGGCCAGGTTCCTCCAAGTACATGACCAGAGCGATGTTACTTTGTGTTACACCGATGGCATAGACAATACGTGATTGATGCCATATCTGCAGGGCAAAGATGGAAAGATCGTGGACATGGGAATCAGAGGAAGTCAGGTGATTGGCTGCTCCTTCCTGTGTCTTGGGGAGAAGGTGTCTGTGGCAGAGCTGATGAGCTGAGTTCAGGATGTGAAACAAGAGGGAGGAATAATCAACTTCAACACCAGCTGCACAGTTCAACTCTGTATTTCTGGTTTTACATCACCACAACAATACAATGTTACCCTGTCCTTACCAGCCAGTGGGAAAAGGTGGAACCTTCTTTGTCTTCTTAATGAAACTCTCAGAGGGAATGTCTGCTCAATATTCAATAAGCACGCGCATCAAATTTCTGTCTGTCTTTGTCTAAGGCCCAAGAGTGTGGAGGCAGATTTCTTTGGTGGTATTTATTTCATCCCTGTAGATGTTGCCTTGGCATCGAAAGCAGACATCAAAGAGGCCCATCACTACAGGAGAAGCACTTTGAATCTGTGTTCTTTCTCATTACTTTCTTTTTGAATTCTTTGCATTATCCTTTTTAATTCTGTGCTGGCCCCAACCAATTACCTTTCCATTACAAACTGAAGGAGGTGAAATAAATTGTAGGTTTTAGTTATTTACTTTTCTAATTAGTTAGAAGGGTGAAAATGCTCATGACAAATTCTCAGCTAGAGTGAAAAGTTATGGGGTTGTGTTATCCCAATTATAAAGTGGTTTTAGCAACTCCATGCCACACAAAATTTCACAAATAATGAGGTGCACCGCTCTTTGTGGTATTATAATTGTTGTGCTGAATCCCCAAAAACATGCAGATTTTTGACTGAAACCTTCATGAGACTGTGTCAGGTTTTGGCTGAAATGTAACATTGTCAAAGAACATCCTTTTAATTTAACATAGAATACAAATGACACAGTTGTGGCATGCCCATCTTTTGATAACTCAAGCAAGGAATCGGTTTTTCACCCCATGCTTTGGAACGAATGGCAATCCACAGCATAACAGCAGCATGTCAGACAAATAAAAGTTGGTTGAAACAATGTACAAAGTTGAGAAATATGCAGAATTGGACGATTGTTGAGTGAAGTAAGATTTTGCAAGTTTGATGTTCATTTGTTCCACTATCTATGAATATTCAGACTAAGGATTTTATTTAATGAGTTCACGTGCTTACCTTGGGTCATGGGTCAAACCTAAAGTCTAAAATATTTGTGGGCACTAGAAGTACAGGTGCTAGATTTGAATACATTTTCTGTACACTGTCACTCAGCCCTGGGGTGAAATTGACTTCATTGTAACACAAGTATGAGATCTTGCATCAGATCTTACAACTTTACAGCCCTCTGAAATGGGCAAAATCCCCAAATTTGTTGGAAAATGAACAGTTTGGATGCACCTGCCTCTAAGAAGGTCTGTCTACTTCTCACCAGGTTTTGCAGTACCCCCTGACCCTAATACCCTAAAAGGATCAAGCATGGCTTTCTGTTGGGGTGTCAGCTGTAAAGACAACAAAAGTTTGGATCATTCTAATGAAAAAAGGAAAGCCTTTTTTGTGTTGTGGGGCTTAAACAACAAATCCATTTATCGTTTCTCCCTTCTGTGCAATCTTTTCCAAGAGAAACATAAACTTTATGTTCATTGAAACTTGTGCATGACCGGTAGTTTTTCCTTCACATCTCCCTGACCAAAGGAAATGTTTCACAATCGATTAGGGGCACTGAATTCGATTCCAAAATTCTGCAAGTCTGTGCAGGGCATGGAGAAAAAGGTTCGCCACAGCGCTTTACGTTACGGCAACATTGTGGGAACTTTGCGAGAATGAAGCTTTCGTTTTCCGACCCCATTACAGAGTGATTAAAAAGGGCCCTCAGAAGTCCCTATCTCCCTCTCCCAGGCAAGTTCTTCAAAGGAGCCTTCCCTTTTTCTCTGCTTTAAAGAGATTACAATTACATGTGCAAAGTCACTTTCTATGGGGGAAAGGACCAGAAACCAGAACCAGAGGAGAAAAAATATGCTGGTGACTGCTTGGCGCCGAACGATCTGTCAGACTAAATGGTTCCTCCTATGAATATCCAGCTGAACCCTAATGAAATGCATACATGTCTGTTTAGGAGCCCATGTTGTTGTAGCTGGACACGGGTCACCTGATATGGACATACTCTCTCCTCTAATATAGGTTCCCTTTGACATGACATGCTTCCCTTTCAAAGACATCAGGTATAGCTCCTGAACTTACAGCTTTTATTCTTCAAAATAATATTGTATTTTTTTGCTTTTCACTATATTATCAACATTTCAACACCTAGGCAAAACTATACAACTTTCTGTGTGAAGAGGTGGCATGGACAGATGCACATCTTAGATGCACACATGTGCACACTCTAACCACACGCAACACTCTATACATATTAGAAAACACAGCAAGATTAAGAAACGGAGACAGGCAGACAAACAGATGTGCACATACATAAATGAACACATACACATGCACACAATAAAATATTTGAAACCATAAGTGGAGCACAAAGTGGAACAGGATAAAAATGTGGGCAGAAGATGTAAGAATTTGTATAACATGTACCTTACATCATCAATGAAATTAAGAACAACAGGAAATAATATTTTCTTTAAAAATAATTGTAAACTCACACTCTACACTGAGGTCACATGAAAAGTCACTTCGGCAGAGGAATACTCAAGAAAAACATCAACAAAAACAACAATAATGAGCTATGGCTAATTGTATGGCCATATTTAATTGCTACTATTTTTTAATAGAATAGAAAATAATGTAGTCTTTGCAAAAGATATTAGGCATAATGTGTTAAATATGTATGTATGCAAGAGAAAAATCTATGGGTATTCTCAATTAGCGTATTAATGCTGTTAAGTGAGTGATATGGTTTCACTTTAACCAATGGCCTGTGAAGTGAATACTTGTAAATCAAACCAGTTTCTATTTTACATGTGAAAGGGCTTATAAAAAGGATTGAGAAAACCTCTTGGATATATTCCCAGCAACAGATCTAATTTCAAACTTGAGTCTGAGGGGACAGAACGGTCTTGTTGATTGTTCGTGCTGATTATGTGAATAGCAGTATCGGGGAGAGCCGTGGGCCCTCCCAATGGAACAGTGTACATCAGCTATACTGTGCTCCACGGACCAGGATAATCTGCATTTCTACAGCCTGTGTGCCAACATGGATTAAGATTAGAGTGAATCAACCACAGTGCAGAGGAGTTAATTAGGTGAAATGTGAGGCCTGACCCCCTTTTCTCCCGTTAGTCAGATCAGCCAAGAGTATCTTTGGTGTTTCTCACATTATCACTCATTCAACACCTGTCAGTGTTATTTGAGACTTGGTATTTTGTTCACTAATAACAATGGTGATTTGGTCACATTTTCTGTTTCTGTCTACTACAGCACATTTTATGTTCATACCTGACATCAGCAAAATAGGCCAAGACTCAGTCAACATGGATACAACATGGCTGCTATTCTCGCCCTCTCTCTCCCAATCCCTCTCTCTCTATTTAATTGCATGTATTTATTCCTTTTTTTTGCTCTGGTAATTTTCACGCAGTGACTGCATAAATGGAGGTGGGTGAATCAGGTACATTTGTGCTTGGAAACGGCCATCTCAGTTCCTAGCACAGGGATATGTTACTGTGGAGGGGACGGATTCACTTTGATGTGCAGATTCACCACAGGAAATGTATTCTGTCTTCCTCCCCACTCCCCCCCCCCCTTACCATGGCAGTGAGGGTGGGGGTGGACTCACCTGCTTTCTCACATGAATGAACTGTGCTTTTTAAGAGGGGCTGTCATACACACATGCCACCTGCAGATGGCGATGTATCTCTTTCAGAGGGCTCCTGAAAAAGCAGGATTAAAAAAAAGTCTCTTGATGACTCCCATCAAGACGCATGATGATGGAAGCTAGAGGAAAATAAAATCAAAGAAACAAAACAAACACACATATACACATAATTACAAACATAAATACACACACACACATATGTACATAGTTTAAAAACATAGAATAGCTTGCACAAAACACCTAGACAATAAAACATTTTGCCTAAATAGCATTAGTACAGAATTTTATCTCTCCTGGGGGGTGGTCAATCCTGTCAGCAATGAAATAATTAACTTTACTAGTGTGTCTCTTCAAAAGCCAGATCGCAACAGCTAGATCAGTCACATGAAGGAGTCAGGTGTCAAGCAAGTTTAATCTTGTGGAAAAATAGTGGGTACAGCATACTATTCCTTTTACCACTAGTACTACTACTGCTGTGATTGATAGCAGAAGTAACCCCTGAGCACTATCATTTCAGGTCTTAACGCTCCTACCTGTCAGCTGATTCCTTGCTTACCAGCTGGTTTTGTAGATACCACCAGCCATACATATTGTACATTATTCAGTTGCAGCTGCCTAACTACCCCATATCGAAGTAACTCGTTCATGGCTATACAGTCTCTAGCATTGATGGAAATAATATATTTTACAAGCAGTATGCCATTACCTTAAAAACAGACTAGCTATTAGTTAGTTAATGTGCCTAGATAACAAACCAGGTGACAGAATTACAAATCGTTGGCAAGGTGGCAAAATATAATTTTATACACATGCCGTCAACCATTTGGGTAGTTTCCTTTCATTTATCTATGTTTATTACATAGCTGCACAAATGTGTGAATGATTACCTTCCTTCTCCATCAAGATACAATTACAAGTAGTTTACACTTGTCAAATAGTCTAATTGAATCTAACACCGAATGCAGCTTGCTGCATTGCTGTCACTGCTGTGTCACCAACATGCTGTAAGTCCAACAAAGACTGATAGATGAGGTTATGTATTTCACACACCCCGAGAAGCACATAGTCTATATTTCCCAATACATGAAGTCTTTACTTTCAGTTATCTGTTTCTACAATAATAATTCCTTAAATGGCTTTGAATTTTGAGATCCGTGTTCTGCATATCCAAAACTGAATCACTGTGAAATCATTCCAAACAATTATCAGAAAAGGAGTTGAAAGTGATTGAGCTAAATATAGGATGCTGTAGAGGTAACACATGAATTGCCAATGGGAATGTTGCAGCAAGATAAGGTTTTTTGAAATTTTGATGAAGTAGTTAGACTGTGATGTGAATGGTGAAGATCTGTTTGAAAGAGAAAAGTTTACAGACTGCTTTGAAGTGGTTAAAAAAAAGAGAAATGGGTTTTGCGATTTCTACAGATACGGCAAAGCGCTTTGAGTCACTTTATCCCCTTTCTCATTCTCTAAACTTCAAATCGCCCCCTATTTAACGCTACATTGAGATGTGTCTCTTAATTACATTGCCTATATTTAATTATTTTTCGTCCTTTCATTCAGCGCTGTAAAGCTGGGTTGCAGGAATCTGTACAGGTCTAATTTGTCTCCAGCTTAGTTCCTCTGTTTGCCAGTCGGAAGCACTGATGTCATTGGAAATGCTACTGTCTCTCCCGCTGGGACAAAGATGAAGTGAGAGGAAGGGATACTGAGTGATATAAAAAAAAACTGAATGGAGAAAATGTGTGGACCAACATTTTATATGAGGCTGCCACCAGAATGGGGAAAACTGTAAAACTGCACGATCAGAGTCTATGTTGTATATTAGCCGCCTTAGCTCAGATTGCACTTCCTCCTCTCGACATTTCTGACCTGCAAGTGCAATGCAATTTCTACAACCCAACTGAAAAAGAGCATCTAAAAAATAAATAAATACATTTAAAAATAGTGAAGAAATGTTGATTCAAAAGCTATGCGCTGAATCAACAGGTCCCGGGGGATGGGCGGAAAGTGGCTCGAGAATTCTATTCAAATGTCACCATAACCTGCTGAGAATGCTGCTTTCACAAAGCGTGGTGAGTAAGGGAGTATGCCCACAGACGGGATTCGGGAACTGGGGGAGGGATTTAGGGGTGGGGGGGTTACAGGAGCTGCGTGTACAGTGTGGGTGGTTACTGAACTGAAATGGAACAGGGTGGGAACAGGGGGTGGCTGTGGGGGCTGCATTATTCCTCTGAATAGGAGACAGGATCAGTTAGCGTGTGGTGTGCTCATTTAGAACTTTTACTTGCAGTTCCATTCCCCAGGGTCATAGTGCATTCCCTTTGATTAACACTGCAGAGGAAATTGTGTTTCCAATTTTCTCACTCGCACAGGACAGCGGCGCATCTTGTGGCCTGCATCGAGAGCAAGGCGCACCGCGTGGGTCCTACGCCACTTAATTGACAACCAAAAAAACCTCCCAAATCAATTATTAAAGACAGGATGCAGAGTGTACCCTGGAGCACTACAGCATGTTTTGCATTTCCAAAAGAAAGAGCACATCATCAGTTTAACAGCCTCTTCAACATATGGCAACTGCTACTACCACCACTACTATTACTACTGTTACTAATAGTAATAATAGTATGTTTTATTTGTAGTTCCCCTGATTGCTCAACTAAATTTGCTGTAGGTTTTCAATTAAAACACCTCTTCTTGGCAATGGTGAATAAGAGCAATATTAGATATATGTAGGGAAATATACATATTGATTCACTCGAGAAGCCTTGGCTTGTAGAATGTTTTACTTTTCATATTTCCCACATGTCCACCAGGCTATGCAGGGGTTTCAGTATAATTCGGCCTAGTACCAAAAAAGGCAGTAGATGTTGACCACAATTCAAGTATGGAGAGACTGTGATTACATTCTTTTGCTTTGCCCTGGGGCACAGAGGAGACAGTATGGTGGAGGGATGGCCTAGGTTTGAGTCAGCCAGCTATACTGCAGCACAGAACCAGGTGTGACCGTAGGCTGAATTCATCTTCTGACAATATGACAAAAGAAATGGCACAGTGATACTCCTACTCCTACCCTTGTGCAGTTCTGTTGTTTTGGAAGTGTATGCAAGCAAAAGCCTGGAAGTGCCTCTTCTTCTCTGTGATCTTTTTCTTGAGCAGAGAGACGAGAACATGGCTGTACCGTCTCTCTGCTCAAGAAAAAGATTACAGAGAAGTAGAGGCACTTGTTCGGCCATGCTTCATCTCCAGTGGACCTTCGTTTGTTGCAGTTTGGTGGTGGTCCTATTCTTTGCAAATGTGGTGGTGCGTGATTTTAGTCTCTTAAGTGTCTCTTTGGCTTTAAGCATTGACAAGGTGGTGAAGCTGGATAAGAAGCTACAGTTAGAATGAGACCGCAGTGGGTGGCCTGGGTGTGGCAGACTGGCTTCTGGGATGTTAGCATTGCAATCCAAAAATAACACACACTCTGAGCGTGTGTTGGCCTATCAGAGTCATCCTGTGCTGGGAATGCAATCAAATCACAGTTGCCGGAATTTGCATAAACTCATAAACTGGCGGTATTTGATTTGCATTTTATCATCAGCAGAATTTGGCTGTGTTCACTTCTTCAGTAAACCTACATGGTGGGAAAAAAAGAAAAAAACTTCACTATGGGGCATTTCTTAAAAGTCCAGCAGCTGAGATCCATCCGAGCTTTTCTTGGCCTGAACCATTGTAGAAATAAATCATTTTTTTCTCCCCAGTCACAGAAGGCCTCTGTTCGGCCAAGCTTCAGCTTGATTTGAAAACTGCTCACCCCTCCCAGACAGAACGCAGCACACCTAGAAACCTTTCTGCGCCGAATTCTGCTGAAACAGATAACATTAGCAAGCAGGGGCCTGCTCTAGCCAGGCAAATGTCAACCATCAAATATCAAAAGTGTAACTTAGAATGGCACATAAATCGAGTCATGGCCGTGAAGGCTATCGCAGTGTCTGCACAGCATGTAACCGTGATAAAAACTGCATGAATATGAAAAAGATAGTGCTATTTAATTATGACACTGTAGAACAAAAAAGCTGTGAAAACTATTGATCTCTAATAATCTATCTTGCCCTTTTGATAAAAAAGTGCAAAATGAGAAATGAATTATTGGTATTTGTTTTAGTTTGACTCCTTTTCCCTAAACCAGTGGCGCTCATGTTTAGAAACTCATTTCTGTATGTAGGCAAATGCTCCAGGCCCAGGTTGTACACAAGCAAATCGACCCTTTCTCTGGGACTTGCATGCTGTTCGGAATTCACTGTGCACCTGCTCACCTGAAGGCATTCAATCAAGCATCACACAGACAATGCAGCTGGAGGAGGTAGAGAGAGGTAGGTGGAGAGATAGAGAGACAGAAACAGAGAGAGAGAGAGAACGCAAGGGTACAACAAAGTGGATAAGAGGTGGAGAATCCAAATAAAAAACTCTTTTAATGTGAATACAAAATTCCCTACTCCGAGTTTTGTTGCAGAAAATAGGGTACCTCCATGCTCAAATTTAATCTTGTGGTGCTTACATAGTGTTGTGTTCCAGAAAACTGTTAGGTGATTTCTTCCAACAAATGGTAAACAAGCGAATAATAGTCTATCAATTCCTTGATGTGCTCATGTTTTTTTCAAGATAAGAGCCGTATTCATCTGGTTTGCTTTGATATGGAGCAAAGAGCACGGTGCCCAAATAAACAAAGTCTTTTCAGAAAAGTACATGGATTACCACTGTTGATATTATGATAATGAATATTGTGATTATGTAGATTGTGTTTATAGTGCATGATGTTTATTTATCCTTGTTATTAATTTCTTATGCTAATTTGTCTACTTTGCTCCCTGGTGGTTTAAATAATTTCTTGGATGATTAAATATCATAAACCTTGAACTTCTTTTTTTCGCTCAACATCCAGTCACTGTGTAAATTATAGCTGACTGCATTTTAATGGCATTGCACAAAAGAGTAACTTCCCTGATATGTTTTGGTATTCACAGCTGAAAAGGTGCTGCAGTATATTGATATCCTAATGGGACCCACAAAGAAGAAGGTGACTGCTGTCCACAGAGAAAGACCTGGCTTACTTTAGTGTGTCATTAGTTGCAAAAAAAAAGCCAAATGACATTATCTAATGCCTAAAGTGTTTATATTGATTTCTATTTTTTCTCTTTTTGATAAAGATTATACATACTTTTCAAACGTTTTCAATACCGAGAAAATAAGCCTCTTTGCACTTTATCTCCAGTGTATACATTTGCCCCCTACAATGACATAGCTTCTCCCACCATAGTTAGGTTTGTGATAAATGACGACAGAGACAAGTAAGTACTCATTTGTAACTGCTCAAATCTTATTACTTTTGAGCTTCACTAACTCCAACACTAAGGGACCATGATTGATAATGCAAGACATAAGTAATAATTCTGATATGTTATATGATGAAAGATATAACATAAGAACACCAGAATACTTTGGAATCAGGGACGGACATTGTCACACATACATGTATACACAGATGTGTGCAAATAATCACAATCATCACACACTTGCATGCAAAAACATGTCTGACAAAGGCTGTCCCTAAAGCACACACAAATGCCAGCCATCCATTGGTTTCTGAGTAGGTCTTATGTCCCATGAAACACACAGATATATGTGCCCCCTCACATTGGTTAAAAACAAGCCTACTTACATGATTTGTGAGACTCTGGAGGATTCAACAGAACCATTATGCCCAAAGTGAACTTTTTCTGCTCATATATTTGTTTGAAAAACTGCCACAAGTGATTCACAATATGTAATACTCCCTATTATCAGTATGTATCTGTAACATTCCAATGACTGATGATCTATGATGCCTCATTTGATTGACATATAATCTGTAATACTCCTCATGATTGACATACAGTCCCCCTTTGATTTATACATCATGTATAGTAACCCTGAGTAAAATATAATATTTAATCTGTTTAGATTTCTTAACCTGGAATAACTCATGATAGATGAAGAATACATGACCTGTAATTCATTTATAACACCTCCACAATTGATCCATAATCTACAAATCCCTTATGGGTGGTGCATAATTTATAACACCCCTATACCCAAGATGTCAGATATGATGCCCTCATACTCCTTCAGCATAAATATATACACCTTCAGTAACACCCCACAAACTATTTGTAATCCACAATGCCTCCTATGACCACTGGATAAACAGTAGCTTCTCTGTGGTCTATCCATACTCCACATACCCAGACTCTACTGGGTCATGCTCTGAATGATATCCTTACAGACTGCATCTCTGAAGTAACTTTCAAAATGATGATCCAGTTTTCACCGGATTCTGGGTGGGCAATGCACAATTATAATGGATTGATTTAATACCATTGTCTTATTCAGTTTTGTATGAGGAAACACGTATTTAATTGGTTGCATGACATGCGTTGGTGTGACAGTGCAAACCGACATGTCTGAGATCAACTGCTGGAAAGAAATCTTCAGGTCCACTTCTTATTCACTGGACAGGAAACAGACAGAGGAATCTGACCTTTGCAACAGACCTTAGGCAAACAGAAAGGCCACTCAGGACAAACGCAGCACAAACATAGGAATACTGGAGAGCCTGATACAAGCAAGGGAAAAGAGGCAGCTGTGTGGCTCATCCTGTTAAGGCACTGCTCCAGTGCGTGGATGGGCCTTGCTGCCTGCTATTGAATTCGGAGGATTTGGAGGATGTTGTGTGTTTTTGGAGGAGTGCACACGCTTATCTGCTCTCACTTGAGTAAACAGCAGTAGATTTGACATTGAGAATTAGGAGAAAAGCGTAACAATATAAACAGTGTAAAATACAGACTTGGGTGTGGATCAAAGTTCTTGATCACGCTTGCATGCTATTGGAAAAGGGATCATTCTTTGTCCGCCTCTCACTCTGCATTAGAGTTTAGCTTTTAAATCTCTGGCTTCATGGTTTTAAAAATAGAGGGAGAGAGAGAGAGAGAGAGAGAGAGAGAGAGAGAGCTAGATCTGTGTTCCATATGAACTCATCCCTTTGAAGATGGTCCCAGTCTGAATTCAATTACCTTTAATCTCCCTCCCTGGTCCGGAGAGACCATGTCTGACTGATCTGGGTCGTCTTTTATTTTTTGGCAATGGTGGCCTTGGTTTGCTCTGGCACCAGCCGAGCCGTCAGCGGCCCAGTGACAGAGAGGGGCCTTGGTGCCCCCATCTCCCCCATCAGCGCCTTTATTTCCCCCCTCCTTGTCATCCTTCTCCTTCTCTCCTCGAATCTCATTCCGGTTCCATGGCCTCCTTCAGCATTTTCTGTGGCTGTTGGATGCAGACATGTGCAAAAAGGCGGAGCCAGAGAAACAGGGACCCATGCTGAGGAGTAATTTGCTGTCCGTGGGATGCTCAGGTGCGCGGGGCAAGTCCACAAAGACAGACTCCCACAGATGCCCTTTGATGCCATCAGTCACGGCTGACCGAGGGATCGCCAAAGGTCACTGCAGAGTCACAGAGGCGTGTTTCAAACGTCAGGCTGTGGTCCGTCCAAGGAGGCAGACTGCTGCTTTTTTTATCTCACCAGGTCAGGCGGCACACCAGAGGTCTGGGTGAACCTCGCCATCACAAACTGACTTGGCTTATCTTGTCACGGAGATGACCTTAAAAAAATCTGAGAATGTGAGGAACACGTCCATCCAAACTGGATTTCAGAGTCAGAGTTATATTCTCTGTACTTTTATGTTCGCAGCTCAACACCAAAATGTAAATCTTGATCCTTTTGTGTTTGCATGCAGACTGCTGGTGCACACATGTAGCTTTTCCATTACATCCTCATAATCTGATGGGTGAGGAATGGAGGGGGCACAAGGTCCTTCAGCAACAGCGTGTTTGGTGTGCAGATCATCTCCTGACAAGTCAATGCTGTCACAATCACATCTGCCCTGGTTCTGTGCCTGCTGGGTGGATGGCACCAGGTTCCCACTTCTACACCCAGCATAATGGGGAAGCAATCAGAAGACAGTCATATCAGACATTATGATATAATCATAAATTCTAATTTGTGGGGGAACCAGGACTGGGCTGTAAGTGACCAATCACTATTCAGGAGGTGTTACAGTTGCCGTACTGAAAGTGTCGATGATTGGAATTCGGCCCTTGATCAGAACACATACCATGCAGAGGCTGCAGTGTGGCCTTGTTTATTGATGGGAAAGAGGATTCATGAATGCTATTACAGCTGTAGCAACAATCATTTAATTTAAAGGTTTGGTCCTCTGTCCCTAATCATATTGATCCAAGTGAGATAGGACTTGAAGTTAAGTGACTCATCCACCCAGCATCCATAAGAGAGAAAGACTTGGCTACAGCAGTTCTGCTTACTACCCTTTTGAGGTGGGTGCTTCAGTGTAGCTATCTGTTCCTCATGAATACAGAAGAGGGGTGCAGTATTTACTCTGCAGAAGAGGGATTTAGACCTGCTTACGGGTGATATTTGTCCGAACGATCAAATAAACGCACATTCCAAAGGCTTTGTCAACAAACAAACTTAATCTGGGCTGTTTGTGCAAACATTCTCTCTGCTGCATACACCTGAGCGATTTTACTTAAACGCTTCCTATCGCCCCTCCCCTCGGCAGCCATGGCTGAGCTCTCCGCTGCGTGCAGAATCAGCGAGCACATCACGTACAGTCTCAGTTTATAGGCACTGGAGTCCTCTCCGCTCAAAATATATTTTGAACAGCATAATGCAAAAAAAAGGTTTGCCAGTAAATGTTACTATTTTATTTTGGGTTTTATTTTCTTTCTTATTGGTTCGGACAACCTGGCCAAAAAATAATAGTAAAACCAAGCATTTGAGGGGTCACTCTGCACAGAATCTTAAAGTTAGAGCCAGCTTTCTTTTTTCTTTTCCCTCTGGTATATCCAGACTCTCACAGACACTCACTAGAACATTCCTCGTTTTCACAGGCCCTGAGTGCAGGGCATGGTTTTTAAGTAAGAATAGTTTTTATGAATCTACAGTGCATATAAATGAAGGTGTTTTATGAACATATGAGGGATTTTCATTGGGTTGAGCAATCTGCACAATCAGGAAGTCTCTTATTATTATTACTATAACAATAATAATAATAATGATAATAATAATATTATACAACTGCAATGCAAGACATCAACCTTAAGTCAGTGATAATAATCCTCTCGTAAAAGTTGCATTAGCACTGAAAACACGGTTTCCAGATGACAGCCAATTTCACCTTTGTCTTTAAAAAGTGGTTGCAGTGCATTATGTTTATTTGTGCTGGCTGGATATGAAAGCGAGTACTGCATAAACAGGTGATGAAAAGCATGCATACAAGCATTTGCATTTTGCTTTGATGTTACTCCCTGGAAAATACACTTTCTAAAAAAAAATTTCAGGAATTAATGTCAATTTGCTAGCTTGCTTGTTTGGTCTTATTTCCCCATGGTGGGACATGGTTTATGAAACCTTTGCTTGACCCATGTTCCCAGCCCTGGAGATCGACACCCCTCCGCCTCGATAAATGTAGTGACATCACTGAGTTGTGTTTCAGTCTCATGCTGTAGGATATTGATGGAAACAGGTGACTGAAATGGAGAAAGCTACACTTACACTGTCTTGGTGCAGTCACAATATCAGTGTATAATAATTATGGTAGCAGTAGTAGATACATTGCCTGTACCTTCAGAATCCCACTTGTTAGTACACAGACCCTCCTGTCAGGAACACCAGTATAAAATTGAAATACTCAGGTTACAAGTTTATTATTAGAGTTTATAAATTAATATTATAAATGTACTGGCCTGTGTGTGAATTGGCTGAATCATTCTGTAGATCCATTACAAATTGATATACAAAATGGAGAGCTGTCAGATGCAATGACAGTTAAGTAGGTACGGTATTTATATTACAAGGGAGGGAAACATAACCAGAAAACCAACCCTTGATCCCCTGGGAAGATTATAGAAGAGGGCAATGATCTTCACACCATCATATCTGCATAACAGTGACACTTATGAATACAAGCTTACCTAGCAAACACTATTACATACTACCATTTATACAACTCAGTCATCACCAAAGGGATTTATAAACCTGCATTGAATTGTGACCACTGTACAAGTGTGGATTTTAAAAACAAAGCATATAAGCCTTTAAAATGATATCATATCATTTAAATTATATCATATAGTCTTTTGCATAATTTACATGATTTGTATCTCACAATCTTTTGCTTGATTTACATCCTTTGTACTTTCATACTTTATAGTTTATATAGCTTTACGTATTCTATATTTATTATTACTAATGTTTTTCAGACTCTCTACCATCACACATCATAAGTCAGAAGATGTTGGGGGGCTGAGTTTACATGCTTTATAACTCTGTGTATTCTATTGTTCAGGGAGCTTCTGATCTCAACTTTTGAGTGATGAGACCTCCCTCAAGCCTGGGCGAATAAATCAGCATTTTAATCTGATTTTGAAGACTCTGTGATCTCTTCACACATCACCACAACTACAACGACACCTCACCTCTGAACAAGGAAGGAACATGTTTTCTACTTCAATGCTACCTGGAACACAAGTGTAGCTGGCTGGTTAACAGTACAGTTTCACACACTCTACCAGGCTATGCAGTGTTAGAGAACTAAGGTTGAAGTTTAACTAAATAATTTGCAGGGGGAGGATTCTGAAGAAGAAGAAACTTTGCTCATGGGTCTCCACACGTTTTATGGTGCCCTCATGTAATTATTTCAAATTTATAAACAGAAAAATACAGGATATCAATTGTTTTTCTCCTTACCAAAATCAATGCTCTTCACACTCCCTGACTCAGTAATGGAGCCTTATCTATGTTTCACAGTAAATCAAACCTGATGATGTGCTTCCCTGTGTTATGCTAACGAGATTAATGAATGTTTACAGGTACTAATCACTGTAATCAATAGATAAACAGCCCTCGCAAAATGCCAGTGAAAGGCCACTAACAAGACGGTGTCGAAAGACATTAGTGGGTGCAGAAGCACTAATGCATATTGCTGAAGGACACATGGCCTCTGGCAGCCATGTGCCAGCATTATGGTATGTAGTACATATGCAACCCCACAACACGGAGGAGAGTTATAGTAACTTTCAGTTCCATCAGTAGTGAGCAGTCCTGAAGGTACTGTTATGTCAGCACAATATATTCTGTTATAAATATAAGATGGTGTATCAGTAAAACATATCATAATGGAAAATAAAGTGAAATGGAATTTGAATGAACAGTAAAATAAAATGTATATTTACTGACACATGTTGGTTTAGTCAAATCGGTGTTGAATTAACTTGGGTTATTAGCCATTTATAAATCAAACAGCTGAATGAGAGCAACACAAAAATACATGAAAATGCACAACTCAACAGTAACAAAAAATTAAATGTGACAAAAACATTAATGAAAGTACATATGCTTATACTGTGTATTGTATATATTGATGACTGTAACTGCTACATTTCAAAAAGATTCTTTTTTCCTGTTCATACAAAGACTAGTGTGCAAAACACAGGACTGTATAGACCTCTTCTTGTGCAATATTGACTTTTGTTTGTTTGCAGTTCATCTTACGCATCCATTGAGAAGAAAGAACTTAACAGGGTATGTGGGCTTGTCCACAGGCACAAAATAGTCTTTTATTATTCTTTATTGAGATTAATTTTATTGGTTTTTTTTCAAAGGGTAAATCAAAAGCACTTGCCTTCCACAGTCCTATCTTTGATTCTGAGGGTGGACTCTTGGTTCAAAGTTTAGAGTGGTGCTGAAAACTGCCTGCTTTTCCCAGCCTGTTTTTGCCAATAAATCAAAACCATGGAACACACTGGACTTTACAATGACTTAAAATGATTACTCTTTTGATCATCTATAATTGTAGACACAGACAAGCTTTTACAAGATAAAAAACTATGACCTTAGTCAAGGTGTTTCTGAAAGATGAATGGAAAATAGCATGTAAAGTGACAGCAGGATCACAAACCTACTTTTTTTCAGACCACCTTGAAAGCCATATTGCTACCTTTAACATTTCTGACCAAAAAACTGAATATACCTGGCAGGAAACCTTGAGGAGGCCGTTAGATTAAAGCAAGGACGCTGATATTTGTACACAGTGTTATCTCCAGAGAAGTCTGACTGCAGGAAATCAAAGCAGGAGACACAACATAGAGCTGAGAAATGTATTCCAATCACATGCTTTTATTTCCCCAGAGCCACGGACAGAGGAGGAAAAACGATACAGGTGTTCAGTAAACTCATCACCACAGGTCTCCAAACCGAGCCTTTCACAGCCAGGACACACTAATGGGGCTCTTTTATTGTCGAACATTCAAGGTGAAATACAGTTTTTACTATTTCAGTATCGTGGCATGGCCTTACATTTACCCTTTTATAACACACACACACAAAACTAACACAAGCAAACACATAAATGCACTTTTATGAACAGGCACATGAACATGCACACAGTCTAATACACAAACACGCATACACACACACACATAGTAAACATAGTCTTCCATAATGCTTGGCGTATTTTCACCATGATGTGAAGATCTGATGTCTCTCTTG
Source organism: Albula goreensis (assembly GCA_022829145.1). NCBI lineage: Eukaryota > Metazoa > Chordata > Actinopteri > Albuliformes > Albulidae > Albula > Albula goreensis. Next base: position 21,248,551 of record CM040756.1, read on the forward strand.
CCTGAGCTCTGCCAGCCACTCCTGCATGCTCAGTAACTCCTTATCATCTGTGGACGGCGCATTGGTCACCGGCAGTGCTCACATTGTGCTGTTTACATTGCACAGCTACACTGTGTGTGTTGAAACTACAGTAACTGCATTATTCATACGCTGGCATTGTGGGAAAGTTCCATCCATGGAGACAAATATCACATGAAGCAGTTGTCTCTCAGGCTTGTATACTGAGCAACTGTTTAAAAGAACACACAGTCTGCCATGTGTACCGGTTTATCGTTCCTGTAATATCTCTGCACAGAGGAAACCGTGTGACTGTGAAATGTAATGGTGAGGTACTTATTACACAAACATGTGTCTGCTTTTAATAACATCCATTAAAAGGAGTAGTTACTGTAATTCTGATTTAATGGCCATTTAAAAGCTGGCTCTCTGGGCAGCTGACTGTTGGGGATGTACCAGTGATTGGTTTAACTCAGATTGCTGTAGGCCATGTTGCGTGGAAGGGAGAGAAAAAAGAGGCAGTCATGAAGCAAACTGCAATCTGGGTAATCCCCATCAGAGTGAAAACAGGATGTTTCCAGTGAACTGGGAACATGAATGCCCGTAGGCACACACACAGAACATTAAGCAACATATCGATACCATCTAATTTATTTCTTCAGAAAAAATGTGGTGGGATGTCCTTTGAATGCATGTGTAGGACACTAAGCTGTCGTTTGATCGCTTAATTCAACATGGTCCTCTCTTGCTCTGGAAGGCTCAGTATGTTGTATGAACACAATCCCTCCCTGCCCCATCACCTTAGTGAAGATCTCCAGGCAGACAAAGTCTCCCAAGGGAAGTCCAGTCTGTTTGCGTTGGTCTCCAAGTGGCAGGGAAACTACACGGATCATGGGTGTCTTTGCCACATCACTATTGACACACACACACACACACACAAAAGGGAAATCAAGACTCTAACTTTCTGCAGTATCAGCCTCAAACAGATGACACCGTGCTGCAAGACAGACTCGCAGTGGCCGGTAATCCTATTAGGATCTGGTGTGTATCAGTCACAGCCAGGGTTCAGCAGGCAGTCGATATACCTGCAGGCTCGCCTCTCTGAGCCCTGTGAGCAAGGTGCTAAAAAGGTCATGGAATACCCTCACACTGCATGCAATCAATTAAAAAAAAAAAACTGAAAAACAGCCAACATATTTTTATTAAGCTTAAGAAGCAGTGGCAATTCATGAGCAAAGGTTAATTGACATGTGACTAAACACAGAACGAACTTTCACTGACATCTGAAGGACCTGTGCCTGTGTTGCAGTAAAAATGAGCCTCCAGATCAACAGTGTTTAGAATAGGCTGGATATCCTCTGAGGCATCGGCCTAGCTGAGCCTCTACATAGAGTTAGAGCTGTAACAGAGTTAACATCATGGCCTCTAGTTTCATTTTCATGGTGCAATGTCAAGACACTAGAGCTAATTCAGGAGGGTGGCACATTAAGGTTGTGTCCAACTCAATCCTGCTAATTTAATGACCAGAGACAGTAGTACACCTGTGGCACAATTTTATAAAGGTTGGTTTTTGATTAATAAATTACCTGAGGGTGTCGTGGAGGTTTAATTTCATTATGTCCAATTAGATCAGACAGTCTTTTTTCCTTTTATTACCAGTATACTGACACCACACCAGTGCAAACTGCCAATTCCATTGAGAATGAGAGTGTCTGTCTAAGGCAGTTCTCACAATAGGAAACTGATATACTTGTCTAGAAGGACAATAACTTTTGTGTATTTATGAATATACTTGTATAAATTATGTGTAAAAATAAACTAATCAGCACCAGTCTGACTATTCTTTTGTTCATACAGTAAAAATAAGGATCTTAATAAATGATAAGACCTAGTGATGGCAAGAAATATTCCACAGAATTAGCTATTTCACAGCTGTTTGGGTACATGCATATACTGTTCTCACCAAAATAAAGATATGCTAGTCCTTTTTTGTCTCATTGAGAAAAAAACATATAACATGATGAACTGAACTAAGTCCTTCAAGCTTTCATTAAAATGAACCTTCTGTGAGATGAGTGACAGCACATCACCAAATCAAATTTCATATCTCTTAGTTAACAGATTAAATGTTTACATTATGTCCCAGTGTAAGTTCAAGTCAAACCAGTTCACCCATACTACCACATTAAATAAAACAGTGCAACAGCAAAGGAAAAGTTCTATTTGACCTCAAGTCTTATTATTCAAAAATCACTGCTCTCTAAACTGGCAAGAAACAGAAAACTGTAGCGACATGCGAGTATCTCACAGATGCCAGCTGGTAACTACAGGCACCTAGAGCATTGCTGGGGGGAATCAATTCAGCAGTAACCCTGACTGAATTCAAAACACCCTAAACCTTGTTTCCAGAGTAACCACCTGCTGTATTTTAAATATAGTCGACAATTTGGTGAAAATTCAAATCATGAGCTGATCACATAGTGAGGAAAGATCCACAGATTTTCAACTTTGTTTCTTTCATCCATCAATTGTACTATGATCTAATGTCTGAACTGAATATGTGTACTGTGACACATACAGATAGGCCTATGTATGGCTGAGTAGTACTACTAGCAATTGTAGCATAAAAACTTAAAACATTAAAAATAATACAAGTTTGTTACTGGCTTAACTGCATCTGCAGTTGCCTAGTTGGATCATTTGCTCCAAACAAACATGTGTATGTGACAGCATGTCTCTTCATGCTTCATTTTCTGAGCATTACACAAAAAGATGGCTTTATATTTCACAGATCATTGCAAGTCACAAATCATTTTAAAGATCACTGCAAGATCAACAAGTCACTGGCTATTACTAAGAAATTTTCTGTACTGAATATTGACTGTTACTGTCATAACAAGCTTAATACAGCATTAACCTTTGAAGAGTCGAATGCACATACTGTTGAGTTACTTTCTCCAGAGCCACTGCACTGAACTCAAAAACATGCATATAAAAAAATAAAAATAACACTTCCAACATAAAACACCAGCTTTATCATTGCATATACCATGGCCTGTAAGAATGCATAAGCTAATACAAGTTTATTTTCCTAATAAAATAAAACAAAGTGTATATGTTAATAATTTTGTGGTATACCCTGCTAATTTAATTTCACAACACAGATAGGATGGAAGAACTTTTCATGAAGGATCACTGAGACAGAGCATGTCCAGTTTGGACAGTGACCTTTAATGTCCCCATCACACCCTTGCCTTGTGAAAGTTCACCCTCTATTCTCAGCCCTGTAAATGTAGTGTGTCATCTGAGTGCACAGCCCTGCTGTGCTGTCAGTGTCAGCAAGCTGTTGGATTGATCAAGACAGACATTCCCTGTTACTTAATGGTCAGGGGAAATTATACAGTGTCACAAGTCATCCACATCACCATGAGCCATGAGTCAGGAAAGGGAGAGACAATTAAGCAATGGCATTTTTGCAACAATTCAACCATTACATCTAGACAAATTAGAAACCGCAGGTGGCTCTGTGCAAAGTCACTTGGCAGCTGAGGTGCAGTTGAAAATGTGAACATTCTCTCTCCCAAATGTTTGTTTACTGCCAGTGTTTGCTAACAGGAGCAAACATCACAAAAGGTTCGCAAATTATTTGAAGATTCTTATTATAAAGGGTATAGTTTAATGGAAACATTCAGCGAGTGTTATTTCAGGTAAGTGTTCAACCTGTTGAACGCAGTTTCACTTGAGTTCTCCAGACCAAATATGCCGGTATTCTTCATAGGCTCGTGACATCGCGACAGGCACACAACTACACAGCAGGTGGCTACACTGGCACTGTTGAGCGGAGATTTGAAGATGGATGGTTTGTTTTCGTTTGCCAGGTAGCAATCTGTCCATGCTGCCCCCGCCCCCTTCCCCCAGCAAACCGGTATGTCAGGGATAGCAATGCCAGCCATGCCTAACATGGGCTGTTGTGGAAGTCCGTGAGTCTGTTTTAAGGAGCTTCTCAACAGAATGGCTGTAAAGAATGAGAACTATGCTGTAAACCATTCAAAATAAGCAAGTTTGATTCTGGATAATATCTCATTACCTCCACAAAAGGCTCAGGGTAGAAATTAGTGAACATGGAAGGCCAACATCACATTTCCACAACTTTTTGTGAAAACTATAAACTTAACGTGTAGAACTATTTAATCAATTGCTACCACTCAATATAGACAAGACGCCGCAATTCCTAATAAATTAACAGACATTTACATCCCGTCACTTGTTCCTGCTGGAGAAATGATTCTGATAGTAAAGATTTCATAGTGAACCACGACATGCAAGATAAACATCAAGAACCATAGTACTAACATTTCCCATTTACTTGTTCCACGCATATTATCTAACAACACTTCAGTTTAATACAACCACTTCAAACGTTAGCTACTGTACTCATCCTGACCCGGGAGGCACAATCTGTCCTCTCGAATTCAAATCGCAAGACATGCACAGCAACTGAGCGGCAATCCATAACTAGTTACCTATGTAATGATTGGATACCATCTCATACAAGCGTCACAGCGAAGTAGTTCAAAAATGCAAGCTAGTCGTACAGCTATACGAGATGTAAAACGAAAAGCTACATTTGCTTAAATACTATGGTAAAGTTACTAATGATTGTCCTGAAGCAACCAAATGAAGATATTTAGCTGACTTTAACAACGAGATGGTTAATGGACGAATAGCTTCTACTACTGTATTTACTATTTTGACCACACAATACACTTCCCTAGCGTGGGGGAAAACAGTGCCCGAAGGACCCTTCAGTATTTTGTCAAGACCTTCTTTGGGATGTTCAGAAATATGCCTTATTGTATATACGTGGTTTTGAAAAAAATAAATGGCGACAATACGAAAGATGAACAACAGTTCGTAAAACGACATGCATATATGTGAAATATAAATACTTAAATGCTTAAAACGATCAGACAGTATATCCAGTCAATATTTTAAAAACGGACAATGAAGGACAACCTCATCTAGAAAGCTGAAGATTTTTGGGGTGTCACGCCAAACTGGTAAGTGGACAGTGGCCGTGGAAGTTGAATATGAAATCAGTTTAAGGTGGAACAGTGCTGTCTGTTAAAATTGCACTATTTCACAGATAGAAATATCGAGTAGAGAGGTGGACAACAATATGAACTGGTGCGACAATAGTTTGTAAGCTAATTTTGGTCGTTAGCTTCTGCAGTTTGCAAATGAATAGCTGTTAGCTAACGATTCATTTTGTTTGACAGCCAGCTGGTTGGCATTTGCAAATTCAATATTTAGGTATTCACACTATCAAGCCCATACAAATGCCCTAAAAACCGCTGCTGCTTTTATGTTGGATTATTTGTAGTGGCTTAGTCTCATTTATTGCTTGGGATTTGCTTGCCACAGTGAAAAGTTCTGTGCAATATACACAATTTTGTTTCCAACAACACAATTTGTCTAATTTAGATACCTGTTTGCTTTCATCATGTTGTAGTGTTATGCGTTTACCCTAATCAAAAGGCTGTTCCAGCTGGATTGACTTGTTTAAAATGAAGTTTTGTACAATTTTTTGTTCATAAATAAAGCATACTTTCCCTTTAGTTGCTTTGAAAAGATATTATGCCAGAATTAACATTTACAGAAATGTACAGTTGTATATAGTAAGATTTTATTTTAATACTAGGTGACATTGTGTTACTTTTAATTTCATAAAGGATATGTAGAGGCTCAGCAGATGCATGGTGCACCTTCATGGCAGTAGCTGAAAGCAGAGGGAAGGGAGTGTGTGAGTAAAGACTAGAGGATCACTGCTCCTAGTCCCGGGGGGCTGCCCCTACAACAGGATGACACTGAGGGTGGAGACGGTGAAACGATGGCAGTTGGAGCTGCACTCTGCCCAGGACTGGCTTCAGTATGAGGTTGGGGTTGATGGTTGCTTCGTGGTCAAAATCCATTGCGCTCTATGCAGTAAGCATAAAGCCAAGATCAAAGGCCTTAGGAACTTCAGTCCGGCCTTTATCAATGGTGTGGAGGGCAACTCCTTGAAGAAGGACAATGTCAAGAAACACTTCCAGAGTGAGATGCACCAAAAGGCCTTGGCACTAGAGAAGTTGGCAGGTGGCATCCCTGATCTGCCTTCTGCGATGGCCCAGACTATTGAGGAGAGCCACCTCAACAGACTCTTTGATATTGCATACACTGTGGCTAAACTGGGGCTGCCTTTGTCCAAGTTCAAGACTCTGGCTAAGCTGGAGCTGCGGCATGGTGTGGACCTCGGCCAGACTGCCATCACAGAGCAGAAGTGCAGGGAGTACATTGATTACATCGGCAGGGCTACCAAGATCCAACTGATCCAGGCCATCCAGGAGGCCCCTTACTTCTCTGTTGTAGTGGATTGTTGTGCAGACTTGGGGATGCCAGAGAAAGGGATGATCTATGTGCTGTATGTGGATCGCACTGGGCTTCCCTGCATGCGCTTCTTTGGCTTTCGGGACATGGCGCATGTGCATCCTGAATGCCTGAGGCGCACGGTGCTGGATGCCTTTCTGGAGGAGGGAATTGAGCTTGAAGGGAAGCTGGTGGGCTATATGGCAGACAGGGGTACCATTAGTGCTGACATCACTGAGCTCCTCTGGGAGGATATGCCATACCTTGTGTCCCTCGGCTGTGTGAGCCACCGCCTGGAAATGTCTATGAAGAAAGTCTTCTATGGAACCACTTTCGACAGTGTGAATGAGATGTTCAATGTTCTGGCTAAGCTGTACTGGACCTACCCAACCCAAATGGAAGAGCTGCGGGCCTTTGCTCAGGTCATGCAGGAAGTGGACTCTAAGCCCCAGCAAGCTGATGGCACTCGATGGGTAAGGCACAGGCAGCGTGCCATTAAGGCTCTCCTGCAGGCTTATCCAGCCATCATCTGCAACCTGGCCAATATGTCCAGCCAGACGGCCCAGCTTAAGGAAAAGGCCATCTTCCAGGAATGTCTGAAAAGCCTCCAGAGCCTCAACTTTGTTCTGCATCTGCTGTTCTTCTCTGAGGTGCTGGAGCCAATAAGCAAGCTTTCTAGCTCACTGCAAAATAGCAACGTGGACTTGGTGTACACAGCTTCCCTGGTGGAGAGGTTCTACAGCACATTAGAACGACTTAGCAGGGGCATCCCCCATGGGACCCTGGCTGAAGTTTATGGGGACGCTGTTAAAGATCCACAAACTGTCTACTACAATGGAGCCCATCTGCATTGCGAGGCTGAGACTGTCCAGACTTTCAGGGAGAAACTCCCAGCGTATGTTGCAGCTGTGTCTGAGTGCATCCTCCCTCGTTTTGGGGCCCTGCACCAGGTAGAGCCCATTCGCTGCCTTAACATCCTTGAGTCAGAGCTGTGGCCCAGTGACCCAGACAAGTTGGAAAATTATGGGACCACAGAACTGCAGGCACTCAGTCGGCACTTTGCCAGACTTCTGGCCTTTAACTGGGTGGATGTCACAAAGTTGCTGGAGGAGTGGGAACAGTTTAAGCGGTATCGGACAGACAGCCTTGCAGAGATGTCCAGCCAGCAGATGTGGCAAAACTTACTGTCCGAGAGCGGGCCCGGTTCCCCAACCTTTGGCACATCATACACATCCTCCACTGCTTTCCAGTCTCCAGTGTGGTGCTGGAGTGGGGCTACGCTGCCGTTTGCAGGCTGAAGACTGAGAGCAAAGCAAGGGTTTCCCCCAGCATGCTTGAGTATTTGACCAGAATTGCAGTGGAGGGTCCGGAACCAGATGTGTTTGACCCCCAGGAAGCGGTTAGTCTCTATTGCTTTGAGCACATGGGTTTCTTTACTGAATCTGCAGTAAAACGGTCTTCTCCGTCCTCATTCTCAGGTGATGAGTCCAGCCCTCCAAGTAAAAAGAGTCGCTTTAACCCAGTAGAAGGTTTCAATGACTGAATGTTCCCCTACCCTTCATACATCACACAAAGCTTGAGAATAAAATCATTATTTGTTCTTTAGATATACAGAAAGACACAATATAGGCATACACCAGTCACACAATTTACATTGGCCTGTTATCAAAAAGCCATACCCCATTTTTAATATGTAGTTTTAGTGATGTACCTCTCAGTATATGTTTATAAATTTATGGTTCACATTATTTCTTTTTAAATATATTACACAAAGTGGGCACATATTGATAAAAGTACAGCCAGTAAATAGGTTGTGTCACAGTTGAAAATGCAAGTAATTGACCATGAATACTTGTTGCTGACATCAGTTCACATGCACTCTTTATAGTTTCTACATAATTTGACACTTTTCTGTTGATTTGATGACTGTTACAGTACACCAAAATTTTTTAAAAAAATTTCTGCAAAAGTTTTCTAAATCTCCATATATATATGTTTATGCAGAGACGTTATGGGTGTGGTCACTGTTTAATGAACGAACATCTGAACCTGAGATTCTACTATGTTCACTTCTTCTATTTGGTCAAGTCCTTTGTCCTGCATTTGTGCAGAAATCCTAGGACCAGATCAATTGTGTTTGTGTATGAAATACATTTTTTAATTTTTATTTGATTTCTTGTTTTATTCTGTAAGATGAGTACAGCTGATTGGATAGTTAAAACACACTGTAAAACACACTTTCTTACAACATGTATTGAATCAGGTGTATGATGTCTATTTTATTTAGTATTTCTCATCTCAAAATCAGATATTATCCTTCATTTATTTATTTTTTTTTGTTTGTTCCTCAGTTTGTTATTATTTTAAAATCTGAGTATGGTGCTAATGATCGCAATAGCAATCTTCTTTTAGGTCCTAGCAATTCTCTTCAGTGAATAAATGTACATCATTAAGGTACATATTGCACATTTTATGTCTGTTGGTCCAAAATATTCCCCCATTGTAGGTTACATAGTACCAGCAACTTAGTGAATGCAGTGAAGAAAAGCACTAGTAGAAATGAACTCTGCCATATGGTTTGTAAAGGCTGAGGCCTCAACCCCACCCTGATATGCTGTTACTTTTGTGGTCTCATCATTTCAAATCAACCAATCAGATTTTATTTAATAAACAGATCCTGTTATAAATGCCTATGTTTGCAGCTGTGTGTTCCCCATTGCAAATGGAAGCCCTCTTTTCTCCACTTGAGAATATTAATATGCATGATACATCCGGACGGTACTGGGTAGAAAGACGAACAGGGCCTCATTGTGTCTTTTGAATGCCATTCATTCTTCAAGTTGAATAATGTATTGAAGGAGTACAGGTCCAGGCCTCATATAGTATTCTACTAGAATCACTTTAATTGGTAGAGGCACAAAGGCAAAGCTTGCTGTAGGCTCCCCTGTAATGATTGCACTTCTCACAGTGTTTCAAAATTGCGGGCAGAATCAATAATTTATTGAGTTTGCGTCATTATGAGATGGTGTAACAGACCATCAGCTGTTTAATATATACTTTAAAAAGTTCTGATGGTTTGACCTACAGCTTGTGTCATGCATCTTTATTATTAATTAGCCTTATTTTTAATACCCGTGGGGAAGGCATGAGGGACAACTGGCTCATTTGAAATATATTCAAAGTCATGGATGGTTTGCTGTCTGATGGGAAGGGTGTCTTAAACATGCAAATTAAGAGAAACTGTGACACTATATGGACAGCACCATCTGGGAGAGACCTTCAGGTAGCCTTCCGAGTGTGCCCCAATAAAAAACAAAACAAAACCAAAGTGTTAATGCAGAGAACAGGCAGAAAATGGTGCTGAATTGGGCGTGAAGGTCAACAGTTTGAATCCTTGCATTGTCCTTTTCTCCAGTATTAAATGAATGGTATAGAATCATTTTAGTAAAGGAGGTAAAGACTGTGTAGGTTGTAAAAAATCACATTTTAAGTTTGTGAGGAAACCCTCTGAGTAATTGCATTGATAACCCAATTCCTTTTTGAACCTATTGTGTATTGACATGATCACTTGTGCTTGGCTATCCTTGTCAAAGGACATAACCAGATTACAGTGTTATCGCTTAGGAAGGTAACCTGGCCTTTTTTAAACGTATCATTTGTCATTAGCTGCCTTCGTGTACCAGGTCCTGTAAGACGGGATATATGAGTCAAATTTTAATGTGCGTGGGCGATGAAAGGTGATACCATTCACTGTGTTCTCAGCCAGTAATTGAATCTTTTATCTGCAGTGCTGCGTTTTGACACTGACGTGTGTGCCAGGCTGGGGTATCAGTTGTCTCTCAATATGCTGAAATCCACTGTGAAATTCCCCTTATGACCCGGAGAACAGAAAAGAGGAGTGAGAAATGAGTGAGAGTGCACTGCTAGACAATTAAAATTAAATGACACACCCCAGACCTATCTGCTGGGCACAATCCTCTTCCTCTTTTTTAACTGTTGTAGCTGTTATATGCCTTTGACACCCAGTCACATAAGGAATTGTGATGAGAGATGTTAGAGCCACTCTTATCTGACTTTCATCTTATCTCAGAAAGCAAGATATTCTGTTGTTTTTCCACTGCACTCCCTCTCTCTCGTGCACACACACACGCACACACACAGTTTCACCCTCTCTATAGATGCTAAAACTTATTTCCTGCTATAACAGCAAGCAGCCGCAATGTCTCCCCTCCCGAGAGAGCGGCAGAGTTCTGTGTTGTACGTGAGGCGCACTGGCTCTCCCTGATCGGACAGAACAAATTGGGCAGGCAGAGTAGAGTTGTCGGGGAGCTAACTCCGGGTGGGAATGGTGGATTAGATTTTAATTAGCCCCCATGTTTATTTCGGCTCACCCCAGAAGCCTCGCACTCTCATCTGTGGACGTTCGCCGTTAATCATTCAAACTCAGCTTGTTGTGTCTGCAGTTCAGCCATCCCGCTATCTTTCCTTCTCCCGGTTAAATCCATAATTAGTATGAAAGGAAGATGCTCACATCCAAAATGAATTATCACCTTTCCCCCTCCCCCAGGGGAATTTAGTATTTCCCTGTCAGGGGGCCATGCAGTTTTCAGTGATGGAGCAGAATTTTTGCTTTGTTCACGGGCCAGCGAAAAGCAAACAGCAGCTTTGTCGCTCCTAGCACTGAAGGGCCCTGATTGCGGAGGAGAAGCTGTGAAATGTTTGTCACAGTAAATGTCTGGAGTGCTGTAGCACAGCCTTCATTCGGTCTTGGTTTCAAGCATAGCATCTCTTTACAAAATGCTTTTTGACACCAGGGACTTGAAGCTACAGAGTGAATGGAAATTGTTATCGTAGAGGAAATTGTCTCATGTGTAGAGCAGTGATCCCTTGCCTTTTTACACAATCAACAATTGTACACATGGAGTACCCTACTGTCAGTAGCAGACACTCACCTACATGCCCCAATACACACATAAATATATGTGTATGCAAACGCATATGCACATTACATACACTTGTAAGCTCAAAGCTAAAGACTGGCACCTGTAATAAAACATGTACGATTGCTGGGGTAAAAAAGGAACCTAGCACTCCATTTTCATGGTACATCCATCATCTTCACATATCTATTACTGGGACAACAGCATGCATTACACTGCCAGTCAAACAACCACAAGAAAAGGCTCAGTTGCACAAATTGCAGAACTGTTTAAGACTGTTCTTTGTTGTTTCACTGTTATATCTACGAAGTGCAGACCGTAACGACCCATGCTTGCAGTGATCAGAGACTGCATTCAATGTCTCAGTTGAAGTGCTGATCTAGTGCCAGGTTTTGTAGTCCACACCCTAAACATATGCATTATAATTGAAATCACAACACTGATCCTAGATCAGTACTCCTACACTGAGACCCTAAATGAACATAGGCCCCAGTCAAAAGCTCCTTTCATATAGCCCCTCCACAGTTTGATGAGGACCTTCTCTTATTAGTCTGGACTGAAAGGTCCCCAGCCCTGCAGAACTGAAAAATATGACCACTGGAAAAACCCCACAAGGTTTATAGTAAATTCATCTGATCCTAGATTATATATGTAATATGGTTATTGGTGCTGGTGACAGTTGTAATTTACAACAAACCTTCTACCCGCTGTAAAAAAAGAGAAAAATATCACCTTCTAAAGAAAAGGTTCTGTGACAGTGTGAGGGAGTTGATTTGTGAATGTGAAAGTGGGACTAGAATGGGAGTACACAGGAACACTGTGCAGACTGCTATGCTAATATGGTGCAGCTATAGGCTGACATTTGTCAATGGACCTCGCCATTCATTGATTAAATCTGTTAGATATTTCTCTCCTTACTTTCAAATAGTCTGTCAACTAACATACACATTGAATACAAGAAAAGCAGCTGAGTAACAAGTATCTTTCTGTAAATTAAATAACAAATTAAAAAGTGTTTTACTGCAGCCTGCAGTGTTTTACTGCAGAGAATGTACATGCCAATATTTTTACTGACCATATACTCAAACCTGTGCTTTCCCTCTCGCATACTGAAAAATACGCACAAAATAGTGAACCATACTTGTGGTTGAATGGGCCCAGCCACCGTTTCCAACCATGAGGATTGATTGGGCACATTACCCATGCATGTGTCCCTGCCTACTTGCCCACGTATATGTACACACACGCCCCCATTCCCCTACACATGGACAAACATAGCTTAATGACCCAAGCCAACAACATCCATCCTGGGGTGGCACTGTATGCTGGGCAAACAGAATCCAGCAGTCAAACAAGTGGCTCAGCCATTTTCCTCCGTTCCTGATTTGCATGTTCCTGTTTAATGCAAGCTGCTCTTCTCCCAATTTGTCTGCGTAAATGATGGGGCAATAATCCAGGAGAGCGTCGGGTGCCATCGGTCCCACAGATTCCTTTCATTCGCTGTTGGATGTGGAAAGAGGCGATTCGTCACTCAAATCTCTTCTCAGCCGCACTCTCTGATGGCGAGATCACCTCGCTGAGCAGCAGATGGTGCCAGCTTGCCTTTGTAACCGGGGTAATAGGACATTAAGTGATCACTCGGGGTTACTTAGCAGCTTATTTAACGGTCATCTCTGCAGTGCTGCCAATTTTGTAGCAAAGTATTTTTTGGACAGAATGTGAAAAAAGGTATGCATACATAGAGTGCATATGTAAAAAGATGATGTGGGGAAAAAAAACATCCCCAAAAAACAAATGTACTTTTTGAATGATGATATGGGGACATTCCTATAGAAGATATGGTGATACTACCATAGATAAAATACTACTCCACTGGCATTATGCACCACCCTGTTTCTCAGAGGTAAAATAAGGACTTATTGACTGTTACAGATAATTCTGCACAGAACACTCCCTTGTTTTCCTGGTGTAGGAGGGAAGGAGGAACACACACTCTACATGATGTACCTCAGAATGGGGTGAGTGGAGCACAGTGTAGAGAGGTTGCCAGCTTCAGTTCAGGTTGCAGAGGGAGATAGTGTCAGCAGAGCCGTGTATGGCTAAATGCGCTCCATTGTTTTTTGTTCTGCAACTGAAATACCAGATTTTTGTGTGTTTGAGCTCACAAAGCCTCTTGTCACTCTCATAATATGGGTGGTACCCTCTAAAGCTCATGAAAGGATTTGATGTACTGATGCAGAATATATCTGAGACTTTTTTTAGCATGGCTTGGTAATAGAGTTCGTGATTGGATGTGAGTAAAGTGCTCTTTCATGTCTGTGCATTCCTAAATGATACTCTAGGCAGATGGTTCTTGAGGTAAAGTCCAGACTCACTTGGAAAAAGGGTAATTTCAGCACTCATTCCAACGTCACATTTTCAGCGCAGCATAGCAATGGTAATTTTCCTCTGAATTATCTAAAGCTTTTTCGTCAGTCTCAAAAAAGTTTTTTTTTTTTTTTTGCTCTGACCTAGTTGCTCTTTGGTTCGCTTAATGACATGGCATACCCAGGAAGTCCAAGAGAGACTGCAGACTGTTAGCTGAAGTGCTGTACTTGATAAGCCATGTAAATGACAAAAATTCAGTAGCTGAACTGGAAAACAGCAAAAATTCAGAATCTCTTTTTTCCACGTGCACTTATGAGAAAATCCTGTGCCACAGCAAAAGACAGCACATAAGCCAAGTCTTATTGCGCACTGACTCGCACAATGGGGGTCACGTGACTTGGTGGCGAGGAGCTGCTCTGTAATTGCCAAGGAGAGCAAGCCTGTGTAATAAATATAAGCCGATTACAGGGGGCCAGCAGCCAAGCAAAGAGCTGTGCGATGGTTGCTACGTGCTGTGTAAAACAAGCATTGTATCCGATGAATAAAACATGGAGGAAGCGGCAGCCATGAAATTGTGTGTAAATGAGTGAGTTCTTGGCTTCACAGCAATTAACAGAGTGTCAGCTCAGAGCTCAGAGATGAAACTGGGGAGCCATGGTTTGGGGCAGCAAAGGTAATTATAGTGGGAGGAGAACGAATGCTTTGGCGTTACACTACTTTCCTACATTGTGACTCCCCCGTCTCCCATTCCTCTGTCCCCCCAAGCCCAAACGTCCCCTCAGTCATCTTTTTTCATCTTTTGTTTTGATTGCGTTTCCTTTGTCTCTCTTTTTTCTCTTTACTTTTTCTTTTCGTAAAAATGCTCAAATATTTTTTTCTAATGTGTTAAGATATACGCATATTTGCACTGCCTGAATTAGTTATGCCATTGCTATATTCACCAGGTGAATTTTTGCTGTTTTATGTATTTCCCTTAAATAAAAAAAGTTCTTAATATGTGCCCAGTGTGCATGAAGAAATGAGGTTAAAAAAAGATAATCCTATTATAAAATTAAAGGTCCTCCATTAGCATTGTTATCCTATTATTTTTCAATTTCTTTATAATTCTCAAATACTGTTGCAAAGTATTGACCAATTCACTGTAAAAAACTGTCAGTGGGAAAAATAACTTTATTTGAATGACACAGTGAATACAGTTCAATTTCAAAGCATCATAAACACATTTAATATTTTAATAACTGACAAACTTTTTGACTGCTTACTTTGTCACTTAAAGGAAGTTGTATCTCAGTAACAATTTATTATGTATAATTACTGGGGATTTAACCACAAAATGGTGATTTTTAAATGCAATCAAATCAGGAATTTAATTTACAGTAATATCAGATGTATGGAAATCATCACCCATCGGAAAGAAAAAAATTGTATAATACCAGAGATAACATTCTAATTATTCCTTTTCAATTTCACACTCTGATGGAAAAAGATGAGCATTAAGTGAAAAATGCTATCACAGTTTCCACTGACTATTAAAATTTGATAAAGGGACACACCTTGGTGCTGTTACTGAAGTAACATAATTTGGGGAAATTGAGACGCTGGAAAGAAAATGCAGCTGGCTAACATAAAACGTCAACCCGGTGGTTGTACAAATGAATTGCCAGATAGATAGCAAATTAGCTTTACACATTTGTAAACTAGCAAAGTTTAGCTAGCTAGCTTTTTCGAATAAAACTGATACATAGATACATGTTGTCACCTCTATATGTACTGTAAACTGTATGAATAAAAAGGCGAGAATTACATCAAAATATATCACCCAAAGCTCACAGAGGACCACTTTCATAAATCATATGATTGAGGTTCTACTTTATGTCTTTAAAATGGAAATAATCAGATGATCTTATTGTAATAATATCTCCATTTTTCCATCAATTGGTGCTAAATACAGCATAGATAACTGTACACAAACAGAACAGTATTGTACTGGATCAGTAGTATGGACTACAATCCTGAAATGCAAATAATCTGCCTCAATTCAATGGTCTGGGTCTCTAACAACTACACATGTTGTAATTTGTATGCAGAAAAATGAACCGCTGTTCTAGGAACAGCAATATGACATCGTGTCATTTAACCATGCAGGATTGTCACCCTTGTAGAGCATCAAACGAGGCATAAAAATGGAGCATAGAGGAAATCATGGTGGGTCTGAGCATGCAGACAGTAGCATTAGACAGCAAAGGAAGAATCCAGACAGGGATCTTGAATGGAGACATCCTTCACATGCACACAACCACGTCCATCAAGTCTGATATAATTAAAAAAAAATTTCAAAAATTGTAGATACCTTGCTTGTCATTCATTGTTTATTTAAACCTTGGGTATGTGTGTCAATCTTGGAGCATAAGGGTTCCAAATACAAAACTGACCTTAGAATGGCTTGCTTAAAAGCATCATTTTTATAGTTCAAGGTCAGCGTGCATTTCTGAGCTTTAAATTGGTAAGCACCAAATACTTAAACTGGGTTGCAGCTTTAAGGGAGTGTATTTGTAAGACATTTCAGAAACAGATAGTAACAGATACAAACCACATTACTTCCCTGCATGTCTGACCATGTAAGACCATGTTTAAGTTGATAATATCTGGACTCCACAGTCCCAGCCTGGTGTAATTTTTGCCATTGTTATCATGGCCTGCTTGTAATGCAATCTCATATAATTGCTAATGGAATACAGTTTTGCAGCCAGTCTATCGGCTCATCTTGTGAGCCAGAGGGACTGATTTTTATTATCATTTGTGATGAAAATCTATAAAGGTATAATGAGTTTTCAGTGATGTCACTTGTGATAACAAGACTTTTCGAGTTATCACCAAACTGTGATTTGGACCCACATAAACATGAATTATGCCAAGAGCAGCCAAAAGCATCAAGGTTACAATCATTTCAGTAGAGTATTTTTTTTCTTTTATGGGGTTTCTGGATCAGTATGGAATCAACAATAATGCTTCTTCTGTCAGTCGTCAAAATGAGACTAAATCCAGTTTACAATCTCAGCTGTACACACAGTTGTGTACACAGGCTTGTAGTATTGAGAAATATACCAGAGTGCAATCACTTTTTAGATTTGCACACTTGCTGTGGTGAGTAGAAGATGTGTCAGAGGAAATATGACATTTAATTTAATTTAAATACATACTTTTATAAGATACAACCTCTTAAATTTTACTACAATTACAAAACTGAAATAATGACTTGGTTCAGTTCCAAATACTGTAAAAAGTTCAAAGTCATTAGAATGATCAAATTCTCCTCTTTGACAAGTTCCCCATCAATTACATTACATTTATTAGAGCATAGAGGTGTGCCTACAGGGGAGGAAGTCATTCCACTATGGCCAGTGGGCCACACACATTCTTGGGGTAGGATGGGTATACCATCAACACTATTTTGGGAATTAACCTGGGGAGTCAACAGTGAAGTGCAGTAAATGACTGAAATCTGAGTGAGGGAGAACATTTTATAATTATAAAAAGTGGGAAGTTGGCACTTCAATGTTATTGTTTATTCAGAAGAGTTTCATGTGGATGTTCTTCTCTGAGCTTACATCAGTTATGGCCCCAGGAGGGTGGAAGGAGCAAGTTCCTCTGCTCCTCCTCTTGATCTGCTTTGAGTTTCTGGTCCCTCATTCAGCCTGGAGAGACTGCAGGAGCTTTAACAGCAGTGGCCTCACTAACAGGTGGGCTCACCTGAGGATGACTGCCAATCAAACCAGGAGCTAGCCTTGCCTTCAGTTAGCCCACTTATTTAAGCACAGCCTTGAAGGCTGAGAGAGGAATGGTTTTGGTTGTTTTTCCCCACTGGTTGTGCTGTTTTTCAGTTTTTAGTGTACTTTTGTGGTTTCCTTACTGTGTTGGGTTTTCCCCCCAAAAGGGAGTAAATAAAAAGGCCTTAGGCCAATTTTTTTTTTTTTTTTTTAAAAACCTTTGTCTGCTTTCCCTTCCACTCACCACCTGGCTCAGTGCCCACACCTGCCACTGTGCCACACAGTGCATATATTTTCATTACAGTTTAGAAGTACTAGAAGTAGGAATCAACTGATTGTTCAGCTCACACCAATGACATAATTAATGCATTCAAACAATAGGTTACAATATTGGTGTTATATTTTCTTTGTTAGCAATGGCTAACTCATGTTCACTAGATCAGTCTAATATATCATTCATAAGTTATTATTTCACTATAAGTACATTGATAGCAACTGTGGCTAGCAAATTTACAAGGCAAATCATAAATGACCATAGCTCTACCAATGGAGGAGGCTTTTTACGCATTTTGTGATGCAATCGTTCCTCTTCTGATTGATTGCAGGCCCATGGTCTACCAGTGCCAGCTGTGATCGTAAGTGCAATTTAGCTGGTAGACTGGACCGAAATGTCAGATGGTTAGATACATTTCTGAAGCCTTTTTCAAAGTTTTCAGCCTCACAAAGAAAAAATATCTCCATATCCAATGAACATTTCATTCAGAAAAAAAAACAGAAAATCACATTTGACCTTCTCTAACAAAAATATAACATTTTAAGTGCATATTAAAAAGGATTTAATATTTTATCATGTCCATGATATAATATATAATATATTATAGCATTTTCAATTAGGCAGTTCAAAATTCTGCATGCCATTAAAATGTGTTTTTAGTGAAAATCTTTTGAAGCCACATTTTCAGTCATCCAAGGGATAGGTCTTTCGCCTAAGCTTTTATGTAACACGGGATGTATGAAACATTAAAGGAATTCACGTGAGAAAATGTCTTCAGCGTGCAGTTCAATGTGTGGAATCCCATGCAATATTGTTGTTTGCATGACTCATCTGAGACTGCTATGTGTTTGTCTTGGACACCTCAAATCTGATTCCACTCTGGGACACTGCCATTCTGAAACTCAGGCATAAATAAGTCTTTTATCAATGGCAACAATGATGACATCACCCTGTTTACATTCGGCCATATGCAGGTAAACCTTTTTGTCTCCTTTGTGAAGAGTTGAAACCTGTCAAGACATAATACTCTATGGACAGATACATCTCCTTTACTGAAACAATGTTACCATAAATATTGAGCTTTACTTTTATCACTAGCCCTTTCCTTCTATCTGTCAACAAGTTCATCACTTCCTCTGGTAAGGTGTTTACTCTTTCATCCGGTGAGAATAGTGAATATGGTCCAAGTGCACACACTGCAGAGGACAACCACTGAATTCCATTACAGTCTAACCACTATAATTGAACTATATTTTGGCTTTGTGGTGTCAGGACAGCGATATTGGTTAGCTAGTTCCATCTCTTGCCAAGTCACACCAGCCTTTTCTCAGAAGTGGTTGATGCATCTCTGAAAACTGTTTCCTAGAAGCAAATGTATGATGAACATACTTTTCTAATCAGAGGTTTAATTAAAGCTTTAAATCTTAAAACGAGCAGATTAAGATTAATTGCCATGGGAAGGTCTGAATAGTGCTGAAGCAGAGAACTATTTACCTTCCTTTATGCACCACATTTGGCTCAATTATTTTGGAAATCCTGTCAGTTGGGGATAATGCGTCTTTTAATGCAGTTTTGAAAATGCCTGTTACTGAAAACGTCTGAGCTTTTGAAGAGAGCTCTTCGATGCCCCTTTATGGCTGTCATTTTTGATTTTGTCTTGTTTCATTCTTCACTTTTAAAATATTTCTAATTAAGGGAATTCAATTAAAATACTCCAAGTACAGCAATTTGACACAAAACTTTTAATTAGAAAAATCATTTGAAATAAAAAGAGGCAAAAACAGACAGACAGACAGACAGAGGACTCTCAAACACATTGGCAAAATTATTTCTCTTTTTGAATATAGATGTGCATTTGTCTTTGTAACCATACATGTGCATACTTGTTTAATTACAGTGGAAGTTTGTTTAAATGAGAAGATGTAGGGAAGGAGTGTATCCTAGTTTCTGTGGTGTGTTATGGTCCAATGTAAACGCAACACGCCCACACCCCCTCCAGAGAAGACTGCAGGCCATTGCTGGTACCGTTACTCTGTGTAGTGCTGCAGAATAACAAGGACAGATTAATTATTTATTATTCGTTTGCCCTCATCCACGATAGCTTACGTAGCTTATTTTTTACATATGGTCTATCCGTACAGCCAGATATTTACTGAAGCAGTTCAGCCTAAGTTCCATAGTTCATGGTGTAATAGTATCACTCCGCCAGAGGTTTGAACCTGAAACCTTAGAGTTTCACAATAAATTCCCTGACTGCTACTCCACACTGCCATTACCAATTGGTATCGTTTCAACTCTTTAGTATTTCTGTGTTTGTAGTTGAACCAATGACCACATATCAGGTGGGACTGTAACCCCAGCATCACTGAGTGGATTATTTTCTTGAGAAGAGTAACAATAATATGACTGCTTTTGGAGTTTTGGGCGGTGTAGTACGTGCTTAGACTGACAAGAAATTGCATTCTAAGGCTGGATTTTTTTTTACCAAGAAAATATCTTCGTAAACCCAAGTGTTCTGACCTATACAACTCAGAATCAAACTGAACCTCTAGCTCGAAGCAAGCACAAGCTGTAACCTGAAGTTAATGGAAACAGGAAAGAAGATGATTACCTGATATTAAACTGAAAGGTTTAAATTGTGAATCATTCATGATTCATATTCAATTCAGTTATTCAAATTGCTGCAAACGTACTAGTAACAAGCTGAGTTTACATATACTCAATTCCAGCATGCTGTAAATATTCTTACGAGCATGAAGGAGTTAGAAATTTTGAACTTCGTTGAACTTTTATTTCTGATCATACTTATTTGTTCATTGATCTCATCAAATTTCAGTTGAAATTCATGTCCTGTATTTATCACACTCCAGAGAAAGTGGGCTTCTGTCAGCATCACAAAATAGATGCAGGGCGACCTTGGCCAACCCTCTTGACAGACCTGATGGCTGGAACAGACTTTGTCCTCTGCCAATTCAGAAGTAATGGAGGGAGAAGCTGGCCTGAGTACAGCCACATATGGACTCAGGTAAACTGGCTCAATGAGTCTTCCCCAAGGCCCTGCCCCTTGCTGAGTGCATATCTCAGCCCTCTCCATCAATTCCCCAAAATAAACGCCCCCGTCTATCGGCTTGTAAAAACAGATTGGTTCAATGCGCCACAGAAAAGGTCAAGACTGGGGTGGCTTTATCGCTTCAACAGCAGAACCGATCACAGGAGCAAATAGAAAACACACACACGTACGCACACACAAAACGCCCGCACACACTACACTTTATTGTTAAATTCAATCTATTCTTGCTGACCATTCAAGCCGGTTCATCACGGATGTGAGGCACGGGCCTGAGATGCGGGACCATCGGCAGATCCGCCCACTCTGATGACGCAGGGATCACGGATCAGCCTGTTCCGCTGCCAGGACTTATTCTGAAACACAGGCTCAACGTAATGCAACCCGAGCCCAGGCTCCCACCACAAACCCAACTAAGCCATTTCTCCTCACTCTCACAAATTGATTTTTTTTATTGAAACCAGTAAAAATGTTGATGTAGAGCATTCCCTGGGGCAGATTTAGCCACAATTTTCTATCACACTGTCTAAACCACATAGTAGAAAGTTCAGAGGCTGCCGATGTATTAACTGACAAGGGAGAGGATTAGGGAGGTGCGGCTCCCAGACCTCAACTTTCTCTCCATCTCTCCATAGGCCTTAAAACACGGGCGATTCAAATAAAACTTTTAACTCACACGCAACTTTTGAGAAGATTTTAAAACTCTTTTTTTGCGTAAAATCTCTTTTATGATTCCTTTTTGCAGTATGAAGTGTGGTTTCGGAATCTTTGTGTTTTCATGAAAGCTCATTTTCTGAAGGCTCTCAGCTTGGCATCTGCCAAACGCTGTTCACTTTTCCTTTTGCCGCATGTAGCTGTTGTGAAATGTGAAAGCCCTTCATTCAGATTGTTCAAAGGCAGATTAAAAAATAACATGGTGCCTCTGTTCTCCAGCAGCAGTGAATAGGAATCAAATAACAGGAGGAGGAGGAGTAGTACAAACTCTGAATTCTGTCTTTCAAAGCCCTTTTTGATGAACACTGCTGCATCTTGGAGATAGAGCAGTGCTGTACAGGAAGATAAACACTTTAAATGTAGGTTTAAAAGGGTATTTTCGGTGTCAAATTAAGTTTAAAACTTTATTTTGAAAAGAAAGAAAAAATGATTCAAACAGCAGGGCTCCTTGACCTCCTGCAGATGTGCTGTGACAAGCGAAAAAAAATGAAAGACTGACATTTGTGATTCATTTTAAAAAACATACAGAACACATCAGAGGTACACAATTGAAATGTCCAATATCTTTCTGTTTTTCTGACTGTTCTGACAAATGTGAACTTAGAACATGAGTGAAACTATCCAAATCTGAATAGTTCGTAAGGCCTGACCTCACTGACATAATTGTGATGATAAATCTTTAATAAGGCCCCAAATGCTTATCAGGTCACCCACTTTATGATTGTCCAAATATATGTGTGTAATTCTGTTTCCCAAGTGCAAAGGAAGCAGACACATAAAACATTTTAAATCTCCTCAGTGTGTCTATGCAGGAGTGTGACCCTTTGCAGCAATGCAGAAGCCCTAGAAAAATGGCTAGGTTTACTCCAATGGAAAGAGAGGACCATAAAAGGGGAGGTCAGGCTTCTTTGAGGGCTCTGTGATGTAAATACTTTGTGCTGTATGTGCTTGGGCTGAACAGCGCATCCGGGGCTTTCTATGGTTCAGTATGCGGGGGCCAACGTGTAATGGCCTGTTGTTGTAATCATTTATAGAGTGGGTCCCAGGGTCCATTTATCAGGCCCCGGCGGCCAGAGGACCGCAGTGTTAATAATGTAATAGATATTCTGCCATCTCATGCATCATTGTGCACTCTAGAGAACTGCTCTTTCTGTAATGTGGATGCACTGCATGTGGATATATATACACACACACAAACAGTGTGCCTATGTGTGTGTGTGTGTTGTGTGTATATATATATATATACCTTTGTGAGAGACATGTGATGCAGGGGTTGATGAGGATATTATCACATCTTTTGTAATTGATGAGCTGCTCCTGAGCTCTGATCTTTTGATAGCACAGCCAGAGTCTCTGGATACTTAAGGTCTTGTAAGGTTTATTTGGATGTCTGGGACAAAGAGATCAGGATCCAGAGCAGCCCTTTGTCAGCATGCTGTGTTTTGGTTGGTAGAATGTAGCAGGATGTTATCAGATGTTATGCTTACAGTTCAGGCAGGCCCAAATGGAAAAAAGCCACAGCGAGGGAGAGGTGATTGGGTGACTTCTGAGGTCACCAGCATGCACTGTCTCAAAGTGAACGCATGCTCAGTTAAATGTTCAGTAGTGATCATATTCACCTCTTCTCCTGAACTGGTAGGGTTTATGGATGCTGGCAAACCACTGTTGATGTTGGAATTCTTCCTTGTGCTTACGGTCTGGAGTAGTTATTTCATTGAATTACAGTCCTGTGCTTAGCAGACCCCATAACACTACGGTGATTTACAATCCAAACAGTTTTACATGTGCTGTGACCTATTTAAAAGGCTAGATTTACGCTTTCATTTTTCAGGTTTTAGTCAGGTGGTCTAGCGAACTGCACCACACTGCTGTCAGGACGTGAGAGTGTTATAATTACTGTCATGGAGTTTTACTGACATTATATATTTCTACATAAAAGCAGTTTGTGGACCTGATTTGTTTTCCAAACAGAAAATGGAAGAAAATCCCTGGGAGATTAATCAGCTGGAAAGTTTTAAGAAAATAATGTATTCAACTAAAAATTTCTTTTGAAATATGCACAACGAAGTGAAGGAGTGCAAAACTAAGTGAAACAATAAAAAGCCAGCATGAAATCTCTCCCAGAGACGCCTATTAAAGCCCAAATGAGTTAAGCTCGGAGTTTAGTCCTGCACCATTGAGCATTAGACAGGGACAGGAGAAAACAGAGCCACACAGCTGAGCTATCCTCTCACACAAGTGCCACAAATACATAACTTGGGGGTAAAATGTGACATGGAGGTGAAAAAGTAGGAATCGGATGCCTGAAAAGCCATGGGTTTAAATCTTAGGCCATTGTACCCTTGAGCTAAGTTTATTTTACCTCAATTGCCACTGTGCAAACTCATCCATAAAAGAATGTGTAAGGAAATGACTAAGGCAAAATCATAACTTTCCACACGTGAGGAAAATTAATTTGATTAAAAAAAGAGGCCAGGTAAGTGCTTACAGAGTGATGGATGTGAAATTATGATTATACATTGTAGATTAATTTTCATGATATAATTGAATTCAGCTTGTACTACTGTGCGACCTCCTACACGGGCGGGAAGGTCACAGAGCTATAATCCAAACTGAGCTGATGGCTGGCATATCTAAATGCCCACTGGAGTTAAAATGATAAAATAAAAGACCATTATCGGGCACAGAAGTTTTTACTCTGAACAATTTTCCACAAATCCTTGTCTTATTTAAGAATATTGCGTTTACATAATGTACTATTTTATTCAGGGACAGTTATACATAAGTGGAAATATTAAGACAGTGAGCCACAGAAACAGAAATAACATGGAGATGCTTTTCCTTGAGTCTATACACATAACTGTAATACTGCAAACCTTTTGGACAAGCACATACCATATATTAATACACAACTGAAGCCATAGTCATGAATATGACTATAATAATATGAGTGCTACAGACAAAACATTTACCTTTACACTTAATGCACATTTTAGGTCAAATAAAATTCAAAAGCCATTTATTATATGTGTTTTCCATGCTCATGATTGCAAATAATTTTAGTGAGCTCATTATAAATATAGCTGACTTAAAAACTGTCTTACTGATGATCAAAAATGCACTTCTTGTGATGAGATTTCTTGAAGCGATAAAACATGGAACATGCTGTCATGTGCATGAAGGGATCACGGACTTCCACTTGACAGCCTAACAAAGCTAGAGGGTTACTTTAACATAAATGTAACATTCTAGCCCAGTAATCTGTAATTCTGTATCATTCTGTGCCCCTTGGTGTCTGAAAAGTAGGTTATATCTTTCATCTTGTCAGGATAAAACCTCTCCCTTCTTTAACCATGGAGCAGGAACCGAATATCCCTAATTCTACCCCCTAACCCTTTTTATATGGATTCACTTGCTGCATAATTCAACTGAAAAAGTATGATCTTTCTCACTTTCACCAAAGTTAATGTCTGAAGCGAAGGTCACCTGTCATATCTTGTTGAAGCTGAGATATATTAAAAATAAAACAACAACAAAAATGAATCATCTTGATGTAATTCATTTTTCAAGACCCCATACATGAAACATCTATGTATTTGTAGGCTCAAAAAGAAGTTCAGACAGAGGATGGCAGCATGATAAAGTAAAAAATCCATTACTGCCCCCCCCCTTTTTCCTTTCTGTCATTTACTTTTGCAGCTGAGATGATAGAACAGGGAAAAGGTATTTACACACGAATTCACATGTATATTTACATGCACTACCACACACATACAGCTGTTGTACACCTGACCTAAATGTTATTAAAATACACATGACATATAGAATACATGTTATAATCAGAGAGTGTCCCTTCACCCTTAATCAGTTTCCAATTTCCCATTTCCGTTCTGTAAGTATTCATATAATTTCCGAAATCCCTGACAACATTGACATTTTTTGCAACTTGCGTGCCACACATATAATTAGATGGCAAATTGAAAATGAAAGTGAAGGTCATTTGGATTGATTCCGCACTCTGTGAGATGTGCTGACATGTGGTCCACCTCAGTGGAGAGACTGTGGTTTCTATGTGCAGACCACTACTTTCAGCAAATTTGAGTTGCCTTACGGTAGGTGTGAAACAACCACTTCCTGAAAGCCTGCCTCTTCTACATATTACACTTCACTGCCATTTTCCTGCAATGCCAGACTCTCAATACATAATTTACACAAAAAATGCACCTTTGTAATACAGGTTGTGCAAAAACAAAGTGCATGCTCTGTTCTAATGGCCTTGTTCATCTCTCACCTGCAATACACAAATGTGTTAGGATTTTTAACACTTGTGAATGCATAAAAGTCTAACAGAAAACAACAATAGAGGAATACCACTATATGCTATTAACTAGTGCTAATGTTAGTCATTTCCCTGTACCTTCTCAGCTGCTAAGTGTTTACTCTCTCTCATAGCAGAGATGCATGTGGATGTGTGCTGCTTTCCAGCCAAAGGATTTCATAATGTTTCACACTGAGGGGGCAATGTACTGCCGTTGTGAGCCGCCTACACTGGCAATGCAGGAGCCATTTTGCGCCAGCGCACCTCACTCTTGTTAAAGTGCTATGGCAATCATCACGTAGCCATTCAAACCAAGAGAACAATTAGGCAGCCAAATTTTCCATGGTGCTGTCAGACCTCTCGGTATGAGGCACCCATAAGTATCCTCCCCCAGTGAGCCTGCTGCAGGTGTTCCTGTTGATTAAGCGGACCTTTAAGAGCTTCCATTCCCGTCGCTAATTTCGCAATCCGGCGCTGTGTCACCTGCACTAAGCTTTCGGCAATAAAACGAAAGAAAAGCTTTTAAATGATTACGGAGGACATTCTCAGGTGTTCTCAGAGGACTATTCGGTGAGGTAATTTGCAAAGTTAGTGTGTGTTCATTAAAACAAGGAGTATATGGAGATGTGCAGTGAATATGCATGCATTCACACATGTGCATCTGTTTGTGTGCATTCCTCAAAATCTATTTTTCAGTTACTGCAAAATAGTTTATAGCGCTGTCCATGGCAACACATGGCAAGTACATTTTCTGATGTATTTTTAAAGCCCCCAATACTCTAAATTCTCTAGCAGTGTGCCTCTGATTATTCAGTTCCTTTGAACCTGAAACCTGACAGTGTCATAACACTGGCACTGGGTTTTACAGACAAAATGAAAGCATTCATTCAGGAAATAGATTTGAACTGGAAAGGGAAGGTTAATCACTAAAGAACACATGCACACACAAACAAACCAACAACATAATAACACAGGAAATGTTTAATTTCGCTATTCATTGGAAAGCAATCAGTGAATGAAATCTGTAAAAAAAGGGTCAAAAATGAAGCCATGACTCTCTGTAGAGGCAAAGCAACTCAAAGCTTTTTTCGCTTTCGACAAATGGTTGAGATTTGAATCTTTGGTCTACATAATGCTTTTTGCGGCTATAAGATCATTTCCACTTTCCTGAAACAATTTTGCTGAAAGCCTATTATTGCATGAGATTTCTTTATGGCAAAAGCAAATGCAATAACTGAAAAAAACAGGTATGCTGGGACCCAATCAAACGTACTTATTGTCTTATTGGCCATATTCAATTTAATCAAAACAGACTTTGTATTCCACAAATGTGTCCGTCCACATTATTTTTTTATTGGAGACAAAGGACAGATGTCCTTTGGAAAATGTTTTTCATTCTAAAGTTGAATAGTGCATACTTTTAAAAACAACAAAAGTCTGTTTTGACTGGTTGAAGTCTTTTATTTGGATATGGATAGGGGATTTAGGTTTGCAAAACAGAATATCTTAGCATAGTGAGGTGAAAGAGAAAATGAAATGACAAATTAAACCAAAATGAATTTCTTTTTTGAGTGGAATGACCTCCAAGAAGATAAAGGTGATGCTGGAAACACCATCCAGCAAGTGTTAACAACTTTATAAAGAGACAGTCGTTTTCTGTATATACTTCTACTCTATTATTAGCAAACAGGCTGTGTTTGCCATAACATCAGTGTTATGGGGCTTATAAGGACAAGCAAAACTGTTGTAGGCTAGCTGCTTACTGCACTCTCTGACAATCTTTGTTTAAATCTCCATTCATTTTTAGGTGAGAGTGATTAATCTCACATGAAACTTCAGATGTTAAGGATTCTGATTGTATTAAATACAGTATTGCTAGCTAACGTTTTTTCATAAACATGAGGAGGACGGGGCATATGCAGCTACTTTGGTTAACAGGTATAGAAAAGAACAGCACAGAATGTAACCTTTGACAGAGATGGCCTACCCATTTAATCTTGTGTGTGCATTACTCTGCAGCTCCAGCACCCCACTAAACTGCTCCTCCACATCACAACATGATCACACACTCATGTAGCTTACTTAATAATCACATAATTATTACATACTAAAATGCACTGTGTACCAACAATGTACAAATGTATTATTTGATTATTTCATATTGTAAATATGGGATATATTATAGGAGCAGCGTGTAGTCTAGTGGCTAAGGTACATGACTGGGACCCCTGAGGTTGGTGGCCCAAGCCACTGTATAGCCACAGCAAGAACACCATTGCTGTTGGGCCCTTGAGCAAGGCCCTTAACCCCACATTACTCCCAGGGGAGATTGGCCCTTGGCTAGCCCACTCAACTGTAAGTCACTTTGGAAAAAAAAAATCAGCTAAATGACTGTAATGTAAATATTGTGGGAAATTTATTTTAACAATAAAGAATAATGTGCATGTGCAAGCATATGTGCACATGAAAAAATATGTCCCCATCAACTTCGTAACCAAACCAAGACCCATGGTCAGACAATCAAACTGTGTCACTGTCTCCAGACTAGGCAAGAAAGTCAGCTGTATTATGCTGTCCAGACAGGTTCACTGAGACTGCCCTGTAAATTTATAAATAGGCTTGGCAAGAATTTAGTTTATTAAGTGGAGAGGAATAAATAATATTTCTATAAAACAAAACCTATCTGATGTGACAAAAACATTGATAAATATTAACATTTGAAGTGCACCTGAGCTCCCCACTGCTCTGTTTCACATTTTGATGAAAAGATATAAACTCAAAACACTGCATTTTAAAATTCTGACTGTTTTTCAGTTTAATTGTCTCTTCTTCCTCAGTGGGGTTTGGCTTCATTTCAGATGTTGAAGAAGAAGGAGAACTGAGGAGGGAGTGAAAGAACTCATTTTCAAAGTCTCTCCAAAGATTCCAAAGCTTTTTAACCTTGAACTTTCCGGAATTTTCATGTTTAGTGTGTTGATGTATGCAATGTATAAATGTCACTGGGATTATTAGAATTTATTTTAATTTGTAGTCTACACTCTGAAAATAATATCTGTGTGTGTGTGTGTGTGTGTGTGTGTGTGTGCACACGCGTGTGTGCACGGAGCTTAGTTTGACAGAAATCTTTTAAAATGAAATTCATCGTGGCATTTTAAATATCTTTATTTAAATGCAATGTTTTGTAATTCTTCTGATGTTTTAATCTGTTGTGAGCAAGGTAACTGGCAATTATTTCTGAATTTATTCAAGAAGATCCTGCAGTTTCTAATACCTCTTATCTGCTGGCTAGAGCTTGCTTGTTCCATGGGCATTTTACCCAAAACCTGTCAATTAATGGCACCCGGTGGTGTGATGTCTTGCACATAAATGTTAGAAAATGCTGGAATATGAAAATAAATAAAAACTTCATTAACTATCCAATTTCACAAAATAAAAATACATGAAAATAATAATCAAATCTAGCCAAGCGTAGCTATAAAGGACTTAGCGTAACTCCAGGATACACAAAGTCACTAAATGTTTCTCTCGAGCCACAGCTGGAAATAAACTCATTTTGTCCAGCATTTATTTTCTTCTTGACCCTCTTGTATCTGTTTCAGTGCTACCTCACTGTATGATTAGATTTTTTTTACCTTTACACAGAAAAGCTCTTACATCTTATTGCTGGTCTCTGTTGCCACATTACAGTATTGAGTGATTATTTTTCATTGAACGTTGGCATACCCACACTGCCTTTGAAACCCAACTCTGAACAGATATCAGTACAAGTCTTACAAGCGTATGGTATCTACTCTCTACTCACCAGGTGATTGCAAGAGAAATGATAGTCTGTTATTAGATATGACACCCTGCACTCTCAGCTTTTAAAACCAGGTATAAATTCACCATTCACATGCTAAATTTCACCAGATACTATGGAGCAAATGGGTAGCAGATTTGCAAGGGCAATCAATGAGCTAAATCCAACAGTATGCATTTGCCATAAAATCCCACAACAGAAAAATGCCAGGAGTGTGAAAATATTAAATTCAAATCAGTGACTCCTCTCATGTGGTTTTTCATGACTAATCTCTCTGAATTTCTTCCCAATACTCCACTCACTAATTACATTTCCATCGCTTCATTTGCACGCAGACCCTGTGTGCTGCAGCCAGTGATATCTTGATCATTTACATGCAAAAACGGTTCTTTCTTTATCGATGTGTCCAAGGTCTGAGGTCAGTTTTGTGAAAATTGCAACAGTTTCCACTTGCTTTAATGAACAATTAAAACCAGTTATTTTGCATTTTCCCAAACTGTTGACATTTTTCTGTGCTGTTGGTACGGTCCAGCATTTTTATGAAGTTTATTAATGCTTATTTTTATGCAGCCATGGAGCTCTTTTTTTCTTTCTTTCAGAAAGTCACACATAATTATAAACCAGCGGATCCCAATTGCATTAGTCACATATTCAAAAGGTACCTTTTGTGAGTGTACATAGTTATGTCTATGTATAGCTTTTCAAACATTGGTACTCAGTATTCCTTGAAGCACTTGAAGCAGATGTGCAGGAATGCACAGGAAGAACAAGCATAAAATGAAAATGATGTTATCATGCAGTGATGGAGGAGGGACAGACCCGGCAGGCTGGAGGTCATGGACAGAGAGAGTATGTTGAGAGGACAGATCGAACCTGGGTATACATTTATGTCATCATGCCTGCTTATTTGGCATGTTTGACTGATAATATCATCCCATAGGGACTGTTCAATTTTCATTTGATGGTGGCATGCTTAGTGTGAGACCATTATTCTGTCTTTCTCGCACTCTCTCTCCCCTCTTGCTCTAAAGTGCTTAAATGCCCCATTCACTGGCACTTATCATATTCAGGAGCTGGCGGCTACAGAAATGCAGTGATCCCATTTGTTATCAGGGGCTGGTTGAGGCCTGAACTACAATCAGTGCCAAAGGCTGTGGGCCCCCCTCTGCTCTGTCTGCAAATGATCCCTTCTTGTCAGGCAACACAAACACAGATCTGCAGTTTGTGCTGATGTCTGCGGAGAGTAATGACCAGCTGTGTTAGATGGCAGTGCTCGCGATGCCCTGAGAGCCAGAGCTGTCCAAGGGCGTCTGATCAATTTGGCAAAGCAGGGCGCTTTCATGAGCGCCGCCGCTTTCATCCAGAACCCAAGCTGTGACGGCCCCTCTATGCTAATGGTAGCATGTGCAGTAGGTCGCTTTTTTCCTTTTTTTTCCCTTCACATGTTTTTCAGTTCACAAAGATGGAAATGATGGGGCTTTTGTATGACAACATTTTCCTATGGCGGTTTCGTCAACAAAAGTGCAAGAATCTAAGCCCACCGATCCCACCAAAATAATTTGCTTCTTTTGGTCGACAGGAGACTTGGTGCTTTCAACCGAGGCATTTGCTTTTTTCTTGGAAGCTCAGAATTACATACTTAGCTAATATTAAACAACTGATTAACTGCTGGTTGTGATACTCAGCTGCTATATGGAGGCTAGGGGCCTGCAGAGAGCTTATTACCTGTATCTGTATTCGTGTAACTGCCAAATTATCTGTATCTGTATTCCGATAAAAACCAGAAGAGGGTGTGGTCTTAACCGGACGTTACTGTTAATTATAACTATAGTAGCCCTCCGTATCCGCCGTTTCAGCAACAGTGGTTTCAGTTATGTGCGGTCCGAAAAAAAAAACTAAAATTACATGCTTGTGGTCCACAGATGGTTCGCTATTATCTGCGTTTTCGGCCATCCACGGTCTTGGAATGTATCACCTGTGTTACGGACAGGCCATTTAGGCTAAAATTTGGATGTTACCCCTTTAAGAGCGCCAGGAAGTTCGTATCGGTTCCCCTAAATGAGATTATTATTATTGTTATTATTATTATTATTATTAGTGTGATTTGTGTGTTTAAAATTAGTGGGTCCATTAAATATTTCAGCTTGCTTGTGGTGCAATGATGGAAATGTCAGCTGACGATGTTGATTGAGTTGACGGTGTGTTTGACCCCTGACCCTGTGATGCGGTCAGATTAAGCTATTTCCGGTTGGATTTTGGGCGCCAAGGAGGCTGCTGCTGGCAGACGCTGCTCCTGCCTGGACGCCGTTTCCCATATTCTGTGTCGGTCAAACACTTCGCAATATACCGTCTACTCTGGAGTGTGGGATTCCTCTTCACAACAGACGTCAGTGAAGCCAAGCATTGGGCACCGAAAGAATCAAATGCCGCCGAAAATCTATGGACCTTTAAGAAAAACCTAAACGAATGAACATTGGAGGAAGTTGGAAAGTAAACTTCGCCCATCCGGAGCCGGGCTGTTCGCCAACGTTGCAACGAAGGAGGACTGGCCGTGCCTGTGCGGAGCTACCGCGGTTCCCTCCAGCTTTGAGGTAACTTTGACTCTTTCCTCTTTGCACGTACAAGCAAGCCGAAAGTGTTTAGCTGCGCGGCGCCCTGGGAATATTGTTACCAGAGATCAGTTTTCCCCCGAGACGACGTGGCCGTAATTGGTGAGCTGAGAGCAACCGTAGGCTTGCAATATCTCTGCCTAGGGAGGCCGTGACACCTGCGGATATGGGGGACTACTGTATAGGTTTTTCATCTTAATTTATCTTTCTGGTGGCAACTGTCGGATCTTTTACAGCCTTAATATGTCTTTTAAATTACAAATCTATTTCCTTTTAATGAATGCAAGTAGATGCCACTGTACTAAAGACCTGTCAATTTCAATCGATTCATTCAAACTTAATTCAAATTAAATTTACGGACATTGTAGCAGACTGAATGTTTACTATTATTGCTGCTGCTAAGTTTGAGCACTAACATTGCTATTGTTTTCTCCATGGATCAATCAGTCCACTAGTGTTTTGCTCTCTAAGTATTTAATTACACAATATCTCAAAAGTAGGATTTTTAATTACTTGTATCTGACTGACATCATCAGTGTGTTTATTTTGTGTAACAAAACAAGATAACATTGGCTACTATGTGGTGACATTAGCACAGAAATTGTGTAGGCTACATAGTTGGCTATGGTGCAGACATACAGTTCTTGGTATTCAGCTGACTAGCCTACCTGTCAAGTTATATTTCTGTATTGTTGATCTCTGCATTAAATGTATTAGCTAAATCTTTAATTATTGTTAGCCATCCCCTTAGTTTCATGAATACTGCTTTAATGTGCAAATTTCAACAGGTAGCGCCGAAGGGTCGGCATTGTAACCCTCAAGTCAGTGATATCCTTGCCATGTTAGGACAAACTTTTTTCCCTGCTTTGTACTTGTCTGCAAATAACCAGCTGTTTCCGAGGACTTCTCTTTGGCAATAGGCCAGATTTCTCAGCGGTAAGGCTTTACTCTTGACAGCGCATCTGTGCATCGTGTACAACTTCATATCCCTTGCTTTCAAATCAGCAATGCTGCCATTTAATTGTTAGACACAACATTTCAACGTAGTTTGTAAAAACAACACATTTTAATCAAGTAAACTGAATCAATACAATGCATTAATATGACACATAAAGCATATTACTTTCCATCATGAAAAAGCTTGCCTATTGACTAGCCTCGAGTTTTATGTAATGATTCAGTGAATGAAGAATGATGAATGACATGATACAGTGTACTGGGTGATTCTTTGTGCGTACCGTTTCAGTGAATGATGAACCACAAACGTGGTGATTCAGTGTCAGTCAGATGGTTTGAGAAAAATCATGTACTGCCTTCCCAGCGGAAGGATGTGGCTTGGGTTTTAGCCAAGAAACTCGAATGGTTTCTAAAAGCAAAAATAATTACTACTGCAAGTGGTAAGCACAGGGTCAAAAGTGAACAAAGGTTGTCATCTTAGTAAGTAAAGTATATTTCTCTGACTGGCTTGTTACTGCGACCTATGTTGTTGAACACACTGACCCTTCATGTCTGATAATGGTTATTAGCCCATCATTGCATGCAATGATACACAATGTTTGCTACAAGTGCTGTCTGAGGACAGCTAGGGCTGTAGGTGCGTTCCAATCCTTTTTCTCGTCTCCTCATCTCCTCCATTCCACTACCCCAGAAGTATGCGAAGGTAAGGAGGGGAGAAGACGAGGAGACAAAACAAAATTGGAACAGTTAATCTGATTAGCCTGTCATCAAAGTTGACCTCGGCTATTGTTGAAGTTGTGTAACTTCGACTGATTCCAAGGATACCTAAGACAATCAAAATATTCTGTGGGATGTCTTTTAATCTGACTGGTCGTAAGCACAATGGTGTTACCCAAAATGTGAAAAGACTTCTGCAGTAGGATACAGCAGCGTATCCTTCATTTGGAGGAGACGAGTGAAGGATCAGAAATCTCATCTCCTACCTTTTTGGAACAGTGGAGGGAGGGAGGACACATAGATCAGTGTCCAGGGCAAGTGGAGGAGATGAGGAGACAAAATTCGAGTATTGGAACACATGCTGGATCTGGTATTTGTAGCACCTAACCAGGGAAAAGGAGCTAGAAAAAAGAACGGACACAAATGACTCACTAAAAAGAGTAGCTACTGAACAGTTACTATGATTGCTGTTGCTAAGGTTGTTTGAGCGGTAACATTACTTTTGTTTTCTCCATGGAACATTTAGTACACTAGTGTTTTGCTCTCTATTAACAGTAGGTTCATTACACAATATTTCTCAACAGTAGGCTGCAAGTGTACAGGGTTTTTGATTGCTTGTATTTGACTAACTTCAAGTCAGTGTTTATTTTGTAGCCTACAACAAAACAAGATAACATTGGCTACCATGTGGTTACATTGGCGAATAAACCAGTTACATAGCTAGTTATACTGTAGACATAAAGTTCTTGGTATTCAGCTGACTAGCCTTCTTCAAGTCATAGTTGTGCCTTGTTGATCTTTTGCTCATTAAATGTAGGCCTATTAGCTAAATTTTAAAATACGGATTATTATTAGCTGTCCTGTCAGTGAAGAAACATTGTTGTGAATACTGCATCAATGTGATAGTTGTAACAGAGCCGCCGAAGGCTAGGCATCGTAAGCGTATTTTGTGTAGAATCCATTTATACAGTTGGATATTTACAAAAGTAATTCTTGCTCAAGTGTTCAAGGGCAATGTGCCACCTGGAAGTTGACCCTACATTCTCTGAGCTACAAGCTCAGTTTCATAACCATTATACCATACTGCCACCTTAAACTGAATGAGTACTTGCCCTCTGGGTCTTAGTACTTGTTCATGTTTCACATTTTATACAAAAAAAATCAAGTGTGAATTTGCAAAGGCCACTCCCACTGCCACACCCCTTTTTAGCCAATTGGCATGAACTGAAACACACACCTTCACACACACACACACACACACACAACTTCCATGCCAGATTTCAGCCTCCTAGGGCAAAAACTGTGCCCTCCTAAGGGTAGGGAAATGTTTGTGAACCAACTGACTGACTAACAGAGCAACCTATAGAAAAAAAAAAAAAAAAAAGATTCTTGGTTCAGATAAAACAACATTTTTAAGTGAAATTTAATTGAAATAAAGAAAATAAAGTTTATTCATTCAAATGAATTAAATACAATATGAATTTGTTTGAAATTAAATTAATACTACAGAATCAAGTAAAATCAATTTCATTTATATCATTAGATCCCACAAGCTTTGGCCTTTTAGCAAAACACAGACTTTATGCTGCTATCCCATATTGTTTCCATTTTGGGTCTTTATGTAAGACAAGCCCAGTAAAATATTATATAAAAGTAAAAAATTGTAAAGAAACCTCATTATGTGCATGCAGAGCTGAAGATCAGTCCATTTTGATGAATATTCCATGAAAATACTATGAGAAACCTTTCATTTGTGTGGTTATGAATGTACAGTCTGCACATACCAATACACAGTCTGTGTGTACACCTGGAGGGCAGAACATCAAGAAAGAGAATGGTTTATTCATAGAGTATGGAGTTACAAGTTGAAATTCATGTCCACTACTGAGCAATGCACCCTCCCCCCCCCACCCCACCCACCCCAATATGTACCTTTTTGCATTCTGCCACAGCCTCAAGGGTGGGGGCTGCAGTCACTTCTCAAGGTTGTTTCTAAGCCAACTTAAATAGGCCATTACCACAATCATTTCCAGTATTCAGAGAGATTGTTGTGAGAGAGCCCAAGGTTGTGAAATAGAACAGTGTGCTTATATTATTGTTCTCAAATGCATTTGTTTGCCAGAAGGAATTTTTTTCTTCTTCCTTTTTGCGGTCATTGAAGCTTTAACAGTCCTCTTTCTCATTCTGCACCATTGCTCACTATGTCCCATGTCATCCTGTTGCCTTTGAACTTACAAACTTAAAATACTTATCATTGTTAGGATGATTTACAGTAATATTGGAATATAAGTTATACCCGTCAGATTTATTTGATATAAAATGTGATATGGCACTTTTATTCACCAGAACAACATTGACCATGGTGGCATACAATGTACATATCATAATGCACCAAAAACAGGCTTAGCAACACAGTAGGTACCCCCTTCCTGGCATACCCTTCACAAGTACAGTGACCCATTCTAGCATCCTGTTCTCACTTCTGTAGAAATCTCAGTTATAATCCTAAGGCAGAACTGGAGGTGGAATCAATGCAAGCTGATAATGAACATGTAAGGAGTGATTATTTTAGTCAGATGTCATTAGCAGTTAAAAACGGCAGGTTATGGTCTCATATCCAAAAATACTCAGGAACATTTGTAAAACGATCATACACATTATTGGCAATAAATGTTTCATACATGCATGGTCTCTAAACTGACTAGCGTTCTATAATGCTAATTAAGATGCATAAATATTAAAATGCAACTGTGAAGGAGCAGTTTTATGTTGGTAATTCAGAACTGTGATGTTGAAAGTGCCAGTAATACAGGACTCTATACTGTCTGTACCCCTGCTAATCAACTCATAATTGGGCTGTTTCAATTATCTCGTTTC
The DNA here is from genome assembly GCA_022829145.1 of Albula goreensis. NCBI lineage: Eukaryota > Metazoa > Chordata > Actinopteri > Albuliformes > Albulidae > Albula > Albula goreensis. The sequence continues at coordinate 21,285,359 of CM040756.1, forward strand.
ACAATTAATGGAATGTGCTCTTACATTTTCAGTAGGTGCTGGAAGCTGAATTTCTAACCTGGTTCTCATGGATAATGGCCTGTTCACTGTCTGGCTCTGCTAACCAATGGTAATGTTACCTAACCTGTTAGTTTTGATTTTTAAGAATGTAAATGGGACATTAATTTAGCATCTTTAATTGAATGAAAAATAGCCATGGCGGAGCAGGATAAAGATCAAGCCTCTACAGTCACTGTGGTTTGTTTTTATGAAAGAACTGTAAAACTACTGTATTTGGTGGGAATTTACAAAATCCTGTTGTAGAATTTAGTTCAATAATAAAGTTTGAGTAAAGTAAGTTTGAAACCCTGATCCATCATGGTCAGTGGAAACAATACACATTAACAAAACCACACTATATCATACCTAAAGTGGTTCTACCCTACAAACTACAGGGTCAAACAGAGTCTTCTTTCTCTCGCACACGCTCTTTAATTTAATTTTGTTCCTGTTTCTCCTGTCAGTCAGCAGGAGGTTGTTCTCCTGCTACACTAGCTCCAGCCTCCAGCATATTCCCATTTAAACCCCACAGAATTGGCATGTTCCTGCTCCCTCTCCCGTACCCTGTCTCTCTCCCTGTCTTTGAGCGGTGAAGCAGAGGTCACAGGAGTGCATCTTTGGATATACTGCATGTTGGCTATGTCTTCTGAGAGCAGCCTGGCCCGTTGACCCGTGTCTCACCCCCATACTCAGAATGTGTCCATCAGCACCCAAAGCACAGCCCCTCAGGACTTACGTAAAGAACTGCTCACCTCAGACACTGCAGCTCGCTAAACATCATCAAGCTCAACTCCCGCAATGTACGCCTCTGGATTCAACCCTCTTTCAGTCTTCCTCTCTCGCCATGTTAGCCATTAGTGTAGGCAACCAGGTATTATCAATATATGGCCCCATGTATGCTGTGGTGGTTTAACTTAATGGATGATACATGCCTGTGTGGTAGGCTCTGTTTTGCATTCACTTATTATACCTCTCTAATACAAGTGTGCTTATTACACTTCTGTAAAATGAGAGAGAGAGAGATTCCCTAAAGAAAGGAATAAATAGAAGCACTTTTATTACAGATTATGTAAAATTCTGGAGATAAACATCAAGCACTTCACTGGCAGAAAGTGCAAATTTAGACCTTTAGTACATGGTAAATGTAGGATCAGGTGCCATTGCCAATGTTATTTTTCATGTAAATGGATCCTGCCCAAACAAAATAAGCCTGTGGGCGTATGAATGGATAAAACCCTTGCTGGAACACAGGAAAGCCATTTCAATCCATACATTAAAAAGAGCCAAGCAGCTCCTTATTTGTTTTAATTAAAGACAAGGTTCATTCTGTGACTGAATGATGAAAAACACATTTTATGTCACAAAGCCATACATAGAAAAATGCTAAATACTTACAGTGCACTGAATATTTCAGCAGTTTGCAGCTTTATTACGACTCAGAGATTTCTTGTCAAACTAAATTATATTGAACATAAGTCCCCTATCCAATTGAATTTTCAAATTCGCATGGCTAATTAGAGGCTTGATTGATATTGTAATGATGACTAGTGAATATTTATATGTTATTGGACCTTCATTAGATTAGATGGACAGCCAGGACCAATGGGTCAGTGTCTGTAGTATTCTCCAGTTCTGCAGTCCAGAGGTCATGATATTATAATCAAGGCTATGCATTTTCCACCTCCTGGTTTTACCTTCTAAATCAGGATATTTGGTTATAACAGCCTCCTCACCAAGCCACCAATGGGGCAATTATTAAAAATCTTTTTTTTTTTCAGGTTTAAGGTTATCTGAACCATCACAGATAGTCTTTTACTTTATATCTAATAATACTCATAACACACAGCTTCACTTCACAGAGCATTGTTCACTGTACATGTTTTCCCTTATTTATTAAACCATATTCATGATAACCACTGAAATGAAAACAACAATAGCACAAAACTATGATTGTGTATTATAGTTGGGTATTTAACTCAACCATATTCATTTTTTAGCCATTCTTCTCCCTGGATGGTGCCATAGATAGTCCAGACTTCAGAGAGGTAGGTGACCCTCACTGTACGCGTAATCTTAAAGGCACAGTGTGACACTTTATCTCGTAGATCATTAGATATGCTGCTGTAGCATATTGTACCATCAAGGAATTAATTAGAAGAAAAAAACTTTTTTTCATTATTATGGTGCAGTTAAAGGGACCGCTGACATACACTAACAACCAAATATTAGTGAAACAATATCCACCTGGTTCTAGGAGGAAAAAGCTGTCATAGCATCAATTCATGAGGCATCTATCAGAACCACCATTTCCTTAGCAACACATTTCAATGGATAACAAGCAATGTTTTCTCTCTCACAATAATTGCTGTATTTAAACAAACAGAATTGCCACACATGGGTACAGTTCTAATGACATATGGTCAATTTTTTCACAATCATGGGAAAATAAACTCCTTCCTCAACAAATTTTATTCAGTTCTAAAAAAGCATCTGATCAGTACCTGAACATTTGCACTGCAATTATGCAGTTAATACTGTAGCAACACTAATTTTAGTGTCTTAATACTGACAGCGAGTGATGTAAACTGTTACAGAAAATATTTGATGGTTATACATGTCTAGCATGTGTTACCAATCTTTGTGAAATAGTGGCTCTTGATCTTATGATACAATTTTACAATTGTGATCAATAACATAAGTCTTTTGAAAAATGTGCTTCAAAAGGCATCGGTCTGTCCATTTAGCTTTGTCTGATGTTGCAGTGTCCATTCTGCTGATTTAAGTGCAGTAAATCTCACTATTTAGTTGTTTGCAAAAAATATATAAATATTTCAGGAATTACTACAGTATTTTATGAAAACAATGCTGCTCATGCAGAATATTTACGACTGGTAGTATGTATCTATGTGTACTGCACTAGGTAGGTGTTAGCAATACAAGATTGTTCACTGGGAGAATGCCTCTTTTGTTATCAGAATTCTGTAGACTAACGCTTTCAGTTAACACAGTCATTTGTTGGATTACTCCACATCATGACTGGTCTCTTTTGACTGGACTACTTGTGGCTTTATCACAGGGACGCATAGTGGATTTCAGATGAAATTGCAGGGTATAAAATCCCACTGCAGGAAATAGCGGGGCTCTAGTTATAATGCTGCGTTGGTACTGGGAGGTTTTGAGAAGGTTATGTGTCAGATGGGAGATTCTCACCACTGCTGTAGTCATGGAGCTTGGAGTCCCGCTGAGCCTGAGCCCGCTCCTCGGAAGACGCTCTAAATATTTCATCTGAGCTTCCGAAAAAAAAATGTTTTTCTTGTGCTTGGTTTTGGCTCAACCATTTCTATTTACACAATAAATAAATATGTGTTGGACCCTGTGTCCATTTCAGAGCTTTTGCTTCTAATAATTATTGCAATCTTAAATAAACATTTAGGAGAGAAGCTTTCAGACAATTCCTCACACTTCCCACAACCCAATGGGAAAAGTGATGCTCCAGCAGTTTAAATAAATCCCAGAATCCCTCATGCCTCTGCATCTGCAGTGCGCTATGTCTGTTCTCCTACGATACACCTAAACCTATTTAGATTCTACAGGTTCCCGGCCTGTGACATATAAGTTCATTTCTGAGACTCCGACAGACAATGACACTAACCGTTCAACCTCCATAACCCCTTAATGTATGCATTTTTCCATTTCCAGAACCAAATCTTTCCACAACCAGTGTAACTTTCTAGATTTGCTAGGCAAATTCCATTACTCCTGGTGACTTATTTTTAACGAATGTTTTTGAGCTTTTTAATATGACAGTAATGAAAATCTCAGGTAATTGTCACAGTCACGTTATAATACAGAGGGAGCAATGATTTTGTATCTGCCAAACCAGCTCCATATGAAAGAAATGATATTATCATATATAAAAATACAGGATAATATCCATTGTATGGTGGTACAAAGTTATGTCACACACATACGAGGCCAAGTCTGAGGCCGAGAATTATAATGTAGTGTTTGTCAATGGAGACATAATGGCCAGGCCTCTCCTCACCCTTCTGTTTTTCTGCTGTTCAGGGGCTGTCTCAGTTGCTTCAGTAGTTTATTCCCACAGTTTTCTACAGAGACCATCCGCTTAGGTTGCTGGCACTCTGTCAGTGTCAAATTACGAGGAGCCCGTCTGCTTTTCAACTGCGAGTCGCAGAAGTTCAAGAGGGGAGTGACCGCTCGTTAGGAGCCTTCTGTTGGTAGGCCTGACGGGCGCAGAGGAAAGTCAGAGAGTTTTGTTTCTCCTCCCCCTCCTCTCTCTCTTTCTCTCTGTCCCTCTTCCTGTCTCTCATCACCTGCCTTTCAGAGAGCTGTTTGCTGTCCCTGGGGCCCCACTGCGTCAGGTTGCGTGTCACATCATCAGGGGACGGCCAGGTGCCACCCCCACTGTTCTGAGCGGCCATGCGTGTCAGCGGTCACGTCAACCCTCCCTGTTCGGCACTGTTCCATGGTGACATCATCCTCCCCAGGCCGAGCCCTGATTCTGGCGCAGGGAGACTCAAACTGTGTGGAAAGACACAAACTTGGCCACAGGCTTCCCTTGCCACTTCGAACCCGAGCCAGCCTGGGAGGAGGCGCCATTTGCACACCAGGCCTTTAATTGGTTGGTCCTTGAACACCTGAGACCCTTGAAGCTACATTCATTGGAACATCCTAGCAAATGAACCAAAATATTTTTTGGCCCCACCGTGCCCGCTGACTACAGGAGCATGTAATAGAATAACTGGCTATGACCTTTCTGGAAAAACCTGACCTGATCACGCTTATTAACTTTAATATCAGTTCTTTTTGTCTTGGTAAGTGACATAGAATACTTGGGCAAAATCAAGAACTGCTAATATCATAAAATATGCTACAGTTTCTTCCTCCCTTTGACCTCCCATGATGTACCCAGAATAAAATAGAAACCGTATCATTGCAATTACTGAACCTTTCCTTCTATTAGACTGCTGAAATTTCAAAAGACAGCAAACAACTAAAACTGGTTACAGCAACATGGCTGACTTTGCTTGGGTCAATCTTGCATATACATATTTCTTTGACTCATCATTTGTATTTTTCTAAAGCTTCTCTGGTATCACAGTTACTGGTACTCACCGCCTGCAATGAAATCATCAGTGACATCAACAATGACATTATAAAAGCTTTAGAAGGGGACTTATAACAGCTTAGGAGGTCATGCTCACTTTTGTTAAATGTTGCTTGGTGAAAACGCGTGGGGGGGGGGGTTAGGAAGAGATTGAAAGGGAAGAAAACGGATAAAGAAGAGCCAACAAAAGCAGAACAGGGAAAGAGATAAATAAAATAAAGAGAACAGAAACAGGTGGAGCTGTGGCGGTCCACACCTTTCCCCTGTCTCTTTTGAGCAATCAATAGTTATTACCTGGTGAGTGTGCAGTCAGCTGCTGGTCTTTGTAAATAACACTTTTTCATTAAGTCTGACAATAGCCTAAACAAAGCTGCCCATTTCCCTGCCTTGAAACAAACAGAGTGGCAGTAATGGGCTGGTATAAAATCCAGAAGAATGGAAAATTGGGGTTTAGCATTAATGGAGTATGGAATCACTCACTCACCTACAGACAAGGATTTCTTTCCACACCTTTTTTTTTTTTGAAAAATCTTTCCTTTTTTCTTTCGAAAGCATCACGCTTCGACTTTTATTATTGAATAAACTCTGGAATAAACTGGCAGGATTTTTTTTTTGTTATTTTGTTTTGCTGCGCTTGTTGCTTCAAAAAAATAAATAAATAATGAAGGTGCAATGAAGTGGAAAGCAGAACGGATGGTGGTGAGAAAAATGGCAATTTAAGTGAAGCGTGAGTACAGGGTGGAGAAGCACGTAATGGCTTTCACTGTGAAGTATAACCAATGCATTACAAAACACATTACGAGTTCCTTATTGAAAAAGTCAAGTACCTGCATTTCAGGCCCTCTTAACAGGTTGCACATGCAGAGACATTGAAAGTGACTCAAAAAAAAAAAAAACGCAGCATTTGAGATGAACACTAAAGCACCAATATATTGTTGAGTGTGCAAGATTGCTATAAACTCTAGGCCAGATGTTTTATCTCTTTTACTTCAGAACAGGGATGGCTATTAGTCAATCAGAGAAGCGGAATGAATGCTGTGACATATGAAGCCATGTGACCTTCAAAAAGGAGTTAAACACAAGGCTGAAAGACACGCAGTCTGTGAAAACCATTTCTGTATGAGTTAATGGTGCTGCACTTAGTCATTGCCTGTAACTAGAGGGAGGTTAATGGAAAAAGCATATGGAATGGTCAAGAAAACGCAAAGGTAGAAGTTCAATTACCTTTCATTACTCCATCAGTCATTAATGGGTACGCAGATTCTCACCGCTCCCAATGCTGAACGGATATAGCCACTGGTTTCTTTAATTGGACATGGTGTGGGTGTTGCCGCAGGAATGTTTTTCATTTTCTGGGCGCGGATTGAGGAGTACATCTTAACCAGTGCCTCAAAGAGCTTGGCCCCGGGCAATCGATGAACAGCTGCCTGGATCCACAACTGCAAGGCTGAGCAGGCACCCAAAAGCATCTTCCCGTCCAAAATAATCACCTGGAATTGTACGATGAATCAATGTTTACACAAGCTTGCCTGCATGGTATTTGAGCGTTTCTTTTCTGGGCCAGTTTCCAAGACAATTAGTCACTGTAAGTTTGCATCTCAGCAGAAAAGCGGGTGATGACCAAATATCTGAGCACTGATGAGAGAGGGAAAGAGGCTTTTGGCCTCTAAACATCTTTCTCTTTGAGGCGGCTTTTACTGCTTATGAAGGCCTTTGTCAAATGGGAAAGTTTAGCAACTGCTGCTTGATGTGGAAGCAATATCAACTGTGTCTTTGATGGCCTAGATGCTGTCTGGATGAAGGAATTCTTCTGCATCTCCATCTTGATTTTCATCTCTGCTTTGAGCTGTGGGCAAGTAGCCTCATGAATGAATCACTGCAATGCTTTATGAGAGAATCACTGCAGAGGTACCTCTAGAATGGAGCCTGGGTTTTCCCGAGATGATACCTTTCTGAAACATGCTCTCCTGATGGAGGCAAGGCCAGTGCAAAAAGATTCTCTCTTCAACTTCTCTGTTTAGTTCCGCAGTTTATGGTCACATAAATCTCAAACAGCCACTGAGCAGACAGCTTATAATCTACATGGAGGTAAATGGGACCAAATACGATCCTGGCAGGGAGATACAGCTCGTTTTTTGGGGTGTCTTCTCAATTGTTTCTATGTTTTTAAGCTTGCTCATTTAATTTTTATTTGACATTATATAGGTAATAAAATACTGTTGTAGGAATGTAACAAGGACAAACCTTTTATAGGCCCCTTAAGCTTTCCATACAACTGGTGGCAACAACTGGGCAACACATCAAATAGACAAGGTCACACTATTTAAAAAAGGGTCAGGGTAAAGGCATATTTGAGTCCTCATTACACATGTGTTAATAATTCCTGCAAAAGTAATAGTTTTTCATGGTCCTGTTCAGAAGAGAAAGCTAGATGCAGTGAATGTACCTTTCTCGATTCCACCCCAGTGACAGACATTTGGTACCTTTTTCTACCAGCACAGCATAGACAAATACTATTTTATTCCTCTGCATATTTTACCTCAAGGAACCTGCAGGCAGTTAACAGCTTCTGCAGATGTACTGTGGAGTTATGGAAATGGAGAACATTTTCTCTTCTACTCTGAAAACAAATGTGTCCATTCCCTAAAATCAGACCTGTAAATTTGGTATAAATATCATGTTTTCAGATTTGAGAGTTGGGAAAGACGTGCTTAAAATGCAGAAATAGATCAGATATGTATTACTATAATAAAGATATAAAATATGGAATGTTAATCATAAATAGCATAAATGACTTCTCTCCAGTAAATGTTCATGCTGCTTTGAAAAGCCTGGAAGGCCTTCAGGACCATGGACAGCAGTCACTTAAAATATCTTTCTGGAGACTGTTGAGACTCTGTTGTCAACAACCGCATTTATTAAAGTCCATGTAATGAATTGTGTAAATCCTAAAATATCTGTCATGATTTAATTTTCACGGCTTCTAATTTTCACAGCTTGCTCTATTATTACAGGTTTCACCACAACAGAGAATCCCAAGCTAACCAGATTTTTGAGCAGACACGTGGACTGATATGATCTACTAAATTTAAATACAACAAAACAACTAGCTGTATTTTTACACATTTGATTTTACCAGCACCTTAATTGTGTACCTAAATTAAAATGTAATAAATGAGCTTACTCATTTATGAATTAGTGAGGCTCGTACTATTAAGACAATGGTATTTAAAGAATGTATGAGTGTAACACTTTGAAATAAACAATGAATTATGCATTGCGTAATACCAATTATTTAGAGTATTCTAGAGTATTTTAACAATCCAGCTTGACCAAGAAACACACTTGAAACACACAATGAAACACTCTTTAACCAAGGTTAATCAGGATAGGTGTTGATCAGTGTGTGTGAGGACTGAGATCAACATGACAATATCCACAGCATTTTAACAGCTCTCCACAAACCTGTTTTTGTCACTAGCAACATGTTTTTCATCCTCCATGCCAGTGCATGATTGCTTCCTTTGTGGAGCACATTATGTTTGTTTTAATCATTTTTGCCTTCCTGTTTTGTTCTCACGTCCCACAATGGTGGATAAAATGGTCAAACATCTTGTCCAGTTATGGTTTGGAATGATGGCAACTTAATAAAATATGTGTGCTAAGACTGTGTGTTGAAAAGGACACTGGGAGAGGTGAAGGCAGAGTAGGTAGGAAACAAGACTGCAGTTCAATCACCCCTTCTGGAATGAATCAAGCTGGTGCCTCGGTTTGACTCTGCACCATCCGTGAGCATCACTGTGAATGGGTTTTAAATGGAGTTTCAGCCTCTGCCCAGCTCTGCTTTGTTTGGTTGGACTCGGACAGCGTGTGGCTCTACGCTAGATTACTGTGCCCTCCGCCTGCAGGCCTGCTGGACCTACACCAGGGGTCTGCAACCGTGACAAGATGGCTGGAGACCTGGTGAGTGTGTAACATGGCTCGGGTCCCATTCGACAGCCGCGACTGCCCCGGCTCCAGCTCAGAGGGCTCGGGAGCCCGCGTCTGTGGGAGACAGATTGGCCGATTCTCCTCAGTCCTCGGCCCATCTCCACAGCGAACATATCGAATTTAGCTTCGGCTTAACTAACACGACCACAATGTTCACTGCTGCAAAACGGGCATAATTTGAGGCTTAGAAGTACTGTGTAATTTGGTTATAAAAAAAGTGATTTGTTTTCCAAAGTCTTTTCTAAGACTGCCCTCTTGGCACCCACTGTTGAAATATTTTTAGTTAATTCTCACAAGCCTGTGCCACCTTTCTTTTTTCCATATGGCCATCAGGATTAGAGGATTTTTTTTGCCAGAAGCAGATTTCCCCAACCAACCACACACACACACACACACACATACAGAACCTCAAAATAAAGTGCATGCATATATATATATATATATATATATATATTATTCTAATTAGTGATGATTTCACAGCTAGTTATAATTTAAATGTATTCTACAAATGTATAGACGAAGGTGGCAGGAACCATCATGGGTATACGGTAGACTGATGTCACAAGATCTAAGCTGCACAGCTGCTGGCTACTACCTCGTTAGGAGACCAGGATCAGTCAGACAGCTAAGGACCAGAGGCCCAAGCCTTTGAACATCTCTCTACATTGGTTCATTATCATAGCGTATCTTTTGGCAAGTTCAAAATTATTGTCTTGCTCTGTCCTTGAGAAGTGATTTGCTCACTCCAGCAATCACAACTGACAATAACAAAATCCTCTGGAGATTCTTGGTCCGTGAACAGAAACTCATTACTGTTCTAATCACCCTTACAGTGGAATTAAAAGTGGAGGACACAAGTCTAAAAACATTCAGTGGAGAAGGAAGTGTAACCATTTGGATTTTTGGGTTGAAAGATTCAGCTTTACACAAGAAAAGTCTCTCTGGGCCACAGAACAGAGAAATGTGGACTGGAATAATTATGAGAGTCACTCAGTTTTTCAAAGTCAGAGGAGACCTGCTCAAATCTGGGTAGTAGAAAGGGGCTGCCAGCTGGAGAAGTCAGTCACACAGCTGGAACACAAAGTGTAATATATACAGCAAAAGGAAAGGTACAATTTTCACTGTGATTCTGCTATAACTGAAAATGGCTGCTTTCTGTGGTTGATTTAATAACTTTATTTGCACTTAGTCTGCTAATTAGTCTCTTAACTTACCCCATGGTCATGTACCAGTTTATGCTTACAGTGCCAAAGGGAAACGATTACTGCACTTTAGTAAATATTGGTATAACCTGTTCTCACAGTCTGTGACATTATATGGAAAATATGCGTGTGTGTTGGGGTAGGTGGTCATGATGTGTATCTAGTAATTTACAAGTTGATTAATTAATGATGCTTTGAGGGATTCTGTTTAACACATTTCATAAGCTCTGTACATATGCAATGAAGGGGCTGATTATAACCCATGCTCAAGGCTAAAACCTAAATAAACACCATTCCATAATGTATCTCCAACTGAAAGTACAATTTTCTCCACTTTGGTTGACACCACCAATGCATGCAGTTTTAGTGATCATTGAGAAACCTAAGTAATGGCTGAACATTGGCCTTAAAGGTCCCTAAAATGAGCATTATTGAATTGCTTAATGAATGACTAGTTATACAATGCCAAAGTTCGGTAATAGCATACGCAGCTTCTCAGACCATGCCACTGCTGAATTCATTGACAATACAGCATGGACTGGTGATCAAATGTCAGGCCAGACCAGGATGATCAGCATATTATGAGATCCTACATTGTACGTTTGTTTCTGTTTCCACCAATTGCCTGCTTAAGTTAGCTAATTTGCTCTATATTAATGCCAGTCCACATGTAGATGATAGTAAAACACTTCACATAAGTACAAAGGAAATGTCTGCAAAGGCCTTTCATAAGCTTGTGTAAAACATAAATAAAGTGTTAGATCACATAAATTATTGGTCTAATTATATTAATAAGAGCTAAATGAGCTGAAAGATGTTGAGTTGAAAACTAAAGACAGATATGGGCCTCCTTGCTCACCCCCATCTCAATATATCACTTTAGTTTTTATATTATTCTCTTAGCAGATAAACATCAGGTAATGGAAAATGAACTTCATACCGACATAGATTGTCTATAAAGACAGCATAATGTCAAAATAAAAGTCTCTGGTGGACCTGGGCTTACTGATGCCTGTGAATGCGTGTCCCTGGAGCCATGGTTAATGAGGATTATCACACAACACCACTTTATTTTTGTGCATAATACTCTCCACAGTCTTTGTTGCTACTTATATGGTGAAAAATAATTAAATTTACATTATGATTTGAAGGTGGAACAAAGAAAATTAATAGGCAGAATGATGCTGTATCTGCCTGTTGAAAAATGCCAGTTATTGATTTGCTGAAAGCAAACATGGCTCTAATGCAGAGCCAGCAGAAATCTGAAGCTGAGGATTGCAAGGTCATAAGTCACCATGCAAGATTAATTTCTCGTAGGACCTTCACATTTTTGGGCACAAATAAATAAACTAACATTTTCATCTGGTGTGGTCTACCTAAACTGACAATTCCATTCTTAAACAACACTGAATCCATGTGAGAAATATGGAAAAAAAAACTGTCCCTAGAACTGTTTGTCTCTTCCACACTAGCCCTCCTTTCCCCTTTACTCTTCCTTCCTTCCAAAACAGACCCAGTGTTTCAGAATTCACCCTCAAGTGGATTTACATGCCTGCCCTCCCTAAGTCTCCTCACTGGCCTGTCACACTGTTGTGACTAGTCCTCAGCAGAGTTGACAGATGTGGATGGGCACACTCTCAAACTCTCAAGTGCAATGGCCACCCTGTAAAGGGTGAAACATGCAGTACACTTGAAACATGCAGTACACTGGCTAAATTGTACATGCAGTTTGTTACAAAAACCTATCAAGTCCATATTTCAACATATGTCAGCCTATGTTTGAAGGTAACAGTTAGAAAATGTGGCCCTTTGAATGCTGGATTTGATTCCTCTCCCAATTAGGTGCTAAACTCAGCCTAGGACACTATGCACCGATGGTAGCAGCAGTGCCACTCCAAGTATGTGTCACCCATCATGTCTATCATTGACTATCATCTCTGCAATGGCCCATGTGAAATCTGGAGCATAGGACACATCACTGAGTTATCCACAAGTGCCTCAAATGGAATTTTCTACTCTGGATTCCTAAATACTGTATGTATAATTGCAACATATCTCATTTAGTTAGCATTCTATGACATTAAGTATAATCCCAATGTGTAAAATCATTAGTCTCTAGATCCCAATATTTTCAGAAGCATTTTTTAGTGTGGCCTGCTGATTTTATTGGTCTGATTGTTGTTGGGTCACAGAACAGATCCCACAGATGGGGAATACAATTACAGTGACATTTCAAAATCTTAAGGACAAAGTTCTCACGCATCAGCGTATTTCTATATTAGAGGTCAGGTACTTCAAACATTTTGTCTTCCAATCTATCACAGGACCCAGCACAAGCCAAAACACCCAGGTGGTGATGCTGCAGTAATCAATTTTGCCATTATTTTGGTACATTTGTGAACAGACATGCTGTTGATATATAGGAGTATAGGAGATAAAATTCTGTTTTGTTGTTGGTTGTGAATGGTTAGTTTATGTATGTGTTTGTAATTATATGACTGTGTATATGTGTGAGGGGGGAGGAATGTTGGATTTTGAAAGTGTGTAAATGAGTTAAATTGTTATTGAATGTTTCTTAGTCAGATTAATAGACCAACCAAAACCCCTTTTATTCTTTGTTTTGCTTTGTTCTGATACTTTTTTTGCGAGGGCAGGTATAGCTCTTCGATTCCAAGCACTGATACGTTCGGTCTCCTCTACTAAATGATCCTGGCAGTCATTTTTAGAAGCCTCCTTTCTCTCTACGCAGAGCCCCATTATGGTCATCACCAATGGCTTTCTCCTCCATCGCCAGCCCTATTTTCAGAAGCGTTCTCGTGTGGGAGACGAACACATTTCTTGTCTCTCATCAGAACTCGCTTTCCCAATTAAGTTGGTCAAATGGGGCTGATTGCCACAGGGCCCTTAATGAGCAACCAATGATTGAAGCTGGCAGTTTGGGATAGATGGAGACAACGGCGCAAACACCATCCGTCTTAATGTGGAGGGAGGGAGGCAGGACACTGAACAAGAGGTGGAGACGTGTGCAGAGGTTTAAATAAATCAACACAGTTTATGAATACGGTGGGGGGTTGGGGTGGGGGAGCAGGGATGCTGTTTAAATGATCAAGCTTGATCTAAACAAGAAAATTCAAATTCACAGAGACATAATTCTGTTGGTACAAGGCATTTATTCCATTCCTTTTTCTGGAGTCTTTTTTGCAAGGCAATGAAGCTTCCCTAATTCCGCCAACATTTTCCTCTGAAATGTTTACTCCCGCTGCTGAATGGCTGTCTGTGCCTGTGTGATAGCACTTAAATGTAGATTAATCTCACTGTCTGTCCCTCACCGGATGACAGATGGCCAGAGGATTCTGTTTTATTTAATCCTACTCTTTTTTCTCTTATTACCATAGAGAAACTACTGCGGTCTCACCAACTGTGCCATGCCACTTTGAGTCTGACAATTGTCTGATGCATCACTTTCCCTGAGAATTCATGAATGATTGTAGGGGGTGCTTAGGTTTTCCAGACTCTCGTCTGTTTAACATTGGGTAAGACAATATGAATTCACTTATGCTTAACTACCTACATGTTGTCTTATCCTCTTTGGCATGTAAATCAGAACCAGTGCTGTCAAGCTAATAATATTCTGAGTAGGCTTTTCGGTAGCACTTTACATTACAGATCGGTAGTAACAGGATAATATCTACTTAATTTCAGGGAAATCACTTGGTAATTAATTTGAGTTATCTGTAGTTACTGATATAGTTTCCCCTTGTCCCTTCCTAATTTCCCAACTAAGCCCAAGGTTTGATTTTCAGTGAAAAACGCTTTTACCATTTACTTCCCTTGATTACATTTCTGATGACTTTTGCTCATGATTTCCTGCCATTTGAAGACAAAAATATGGACGATTTCAGATCCTATTTTTTCCACTTTTTGAGGTAAGAGCATGGAAAAGACATAACAGTAAAACTAGAAAAAACAGGGAACTTTGCATTTTCCAGCACTTATTCCACATTGTTACGTTGAAACTATCATCTCTGTTTCAACAAGCCATGGTTTTAGTTGGGATTTTAGGAAAGGACTATGGGAATCTGCATCGATAACTACAGGTAGCTCAAATTAATTATAGTCATTTACTAGAAAGTACATAGATGTTACCCTGTTATTAACAATCAATAGTCTACTAACATTTCCTCCCTCTAAAGGTTGCCTGTACAATACTGTAAAAGTAAAGAGAGCTTTTTGATTTTTTTCATTTTCAAGGAATTTTACAATGCAATGGTACCAAGATGTGGATGCCCATAGGAGAGTAGCATTAGACTTGAGTTACTGATCTTTCTTAGCTTCGCATCTTTGCATGAGAGACTCCAACATGAAAATAAACGTGCAGGATGTTCTGTACAACCAGAAAATATGTGGGAGACTACAATGTGGATCTGCACTGTTTGATCTGGAGGAAACATTCATTTATGTTTTGACTGACAAATTCAAAAATGTACTGTGCAAGGAATTATTTCTACACATAACATGCACTTTACCAAAAACCGTGGGTTTGACAGAGAACTCCTGATATGTGTTCATGGACTATGTTCCGCTCTGTGCTGCAGGCACATTTGAGGCTTAATGGTAGTATGGGGAGGCAACATGGCCTAATTTATATGCTATGAGGAATGAATGTTACACAATTCATTTGTCATTATTTCTATATAACACATGTATAATGGACCAATCCAGCAAAACATGAAACAAACTAAAATATTCATTTCTTCGCTACATCCCATAGAAAATGGATTTCTAGGGCACTCCCCTCCAATGTCAAGGGAGACAAATTGTATTGTCTATTTGTATTTAATAGATGCAATCAATAATATTATACAATACAGATGGAACAAGCAAAGAAATGCATCCCAAACATTTTACATAGCATGTCTGGCCATCCGTCATGAAATAAACAACATGCAATTTGGCTGAATGGTGTAATAAATAATGGGCTATCTCTTGTTTCAATATATGGTTCTATAGATCAATGAATGTGTCTGTTTTGGGTTTATTTCCGCTAATGACATGATAAGTTATTCTGTAAATCATTAAACCATAATTAGTGTCTTCTTGGGTTTTAGTCTCATATGTGATATTATTGCACTGCTGCCAAGCTGCAGTTTTTGCACATTTAGAAATAGAAATGTAGAGATACAGTATCCTCAGTTGTAAAACACTAATCTGTTTTCCCTATGTTGTTCTGACACTGTTTTCTATGCAACAGAGGTTCATAAGAACGTATAAAATAGTTACCCTTAAAAATGTAAATTCAGAATTTCCTAAATATGGTTGAATTGGGATATCATGTCAGAATGACATCCTGTGGTTGAAATATTCTCATAATGTGTCACTAGTAAACATGCTGCAACATACACATTAACATATGTAGTGTTTAGTTATGCCCTTTCTATCAAATGCTTGTACAGCCACACTGCACTTTGTGCATGAGGGTTTCAACTGTGAGCCTTGGACAGGTATGTTACATTATCTCAGATGTTTAGGTAGAATTTGGAGAAAATAACACAGATTACAACACTAATTACTTATTCCCATTCATTTTTCTCATTTCATTTAACTCTGCACATCCCATTAAGGTGTAGTTCATAACTCAGAATTCATAACTAATAATCTGTACCCACAATTCCTAAAGCGGGCAATGGATGGTCTCAAACCTCATAGTCCCTTACAGACATGCAGGCACAAAGTGACAGAGGAAAACATCAGGATTCCAGCCCTGTGAACATTTGGGTCCCCCAGAGAGACACAGAACACAGAGCGGCACGAATAAACGCAACTACTAGTCCTCTCCCAGGCTTTTTTTTCATTCACTCCATTTCATTCAGTCTCCTTTCCCCTGAGAGCAGTGCTGACTCAAAATGAGTGGTGCGGCAGATGCAATGCTTCTAATAATGTCAATCTCATCTGCTCCTTCCTGAAAAGGTTGACCACGGCTGACCACTTTGTCTCCGGCGAATCATGAAAACCAACATTAATCACTTTTTTTATTCCCTGAACATTCCACACACGCTTTCCCCAGCGTTCTGACAGCTCTCAGTACTGTTAAATTGCTGCTGAACCCATAATTCTGAGTGAAAGGAAGGAAAAAAAACACTTCAGTCATAATTGGTTTCATTGGCTTCCTTCCAGCTAACACATATTGCAGCTCTCCCTGTGTGTGTCTGTGGAAAAACAATAATAGCAACTTTGCATGAAAATAATAAGGTGTTAGCTGGTTAGCTGATAGGAATGAATAGGGGCCCATGGACTGTTATATAAAAACAAGGTACCCCACCCCCGACACAAACACACACACGTGCACACACACACATACACACACATTCCCTGCTGCCATAAACTGCAGCTATGATATGGTCACACAAATCTTATACGATGAACCTGATCAATGCTGCCTTCATACAAAACATGAATTATGTGGCGGGACATTCAGGGACATCGCACCCCTCTAGCCTTACGGTTCTGCTGTGCTGCATCTTATTTTCAGTGTTTCCTCAGAGTTTGCTGTGTGCTTTGTATTGACTCCCTCAGAGTGAATGGTGATTGGAACATGAATGTACTTCATGACCCATCAAATGTTTTGGAACACAGCGCTGGATTTTGGATTTATAATTTTTTTTACTGTTCAGATCAGAAAATGAGAATGTCACTCACTGTTCTTAACTAGCATGCTTCCATCATGAATATGAAATCAAAGCAGTTCCTGCCATGAATGCATATTATGAAGTTCTCTTTCAACAATAGATATAGGTTTTATTCCAAAAGGAATATGAAATTACAGACACCATCTAGTGTTACGTATGGAATCCTGACCTCCTTCTGCTAGGTGCTATGTGGAGCCTCACAAAAACCCTTTTTAAAAACCATACCTTCTACATAGCATGGTCCGCCGGTTACAGATTCATGCAACTTTCTGCCACTGTAATAGCCCGGTTTTAAATACATCTGTCTATATTGCGACAGCAGTGGGTCACCGTATGGGAATCTGGAACATCACATTGCGTGAGAGTGTGGTCAGCTGGTTGCCATGGATGCAGAAAGCGGAGACATGTCCAGATGCCCGGAGCCATTTTCTAATCTCGGCCAGTACAAATAAATTATAGTGGTAATGCTGAAATTCTTTGCTGTCCATGTTAGCTCAAGGCATGTGCACGATGTAATAAGTCTGCCGGGGGAAACTGTTCTATCAGCTGTTACATCACAGATGTGGACTCTGAGGGTTTGTATATATATTGCACATTAAGAGACAGGGAGAGGGTGTTGCTGGACCTGGCAGTGCAGAGATAGCAAAAGTGAAAGGACATGCTATTCACTCCATGCTGCTCAACCTGTGTATTTCCTAGATAATATCGCAAAAAAATGAGATAATTGGTATGTTAAGGTTTTGACTGGTTAGGGCTTCCCACATGAGAGTGGTTGCCTTGCACTTTATATTTGCTTGGGAGACATGCCACAACTTCTACATCTGATTGTTGAATGAGGCAACTGAACTCAAACGAACTTAAAATATGGGCTCAGGACAGTTCCTTTTATAGCACTGAATGCATCTGCCAAGCACATCTCAAGGGAGTGACAATCGCTTTGTAATACAGGCATACACAAAATGTATCATTTTACGGTCACACCACAGATAATACAAACTCAAAGAGTTGATCATTTAGCTCGAGTCCAGGTAAATCTATGGGAGGAAATGCTCAAATGGTTATGCCACTTTTGAGGTTGTGTGAGACTATTTTGTAACAGTTTCTCTTATAGTTTTTCTTTAAATCAATTAAATAAGATTTCTGAATAGATAATACACTTTACAGAGAAATGCACCCACAGGTCATTCATTTTCAGTTTGTGATTTCAACTCACCAAAGAGCAACACTGCAAAGAAAACGGATAGCACATAAGTCGGACATAATACCTTTATTGAAGGCAAGCTTGGCCTTCACCCACTAATTGAAACATAATGCATCTGATGAAAAAAGTGTTGAAAGTTGAAAGTGTTTCCATAGTGCTGAACAGGCTTGTTGGAAGTCTTCAAGCAGCTGCAGTGCATGTAAATTAAACTCAAAGCTTCACAATCTCTTTTCCTGTGAGCCGTTGCAACACATTTTTCAAGTCACATCCTTTTTCTCTCCTCATCTTCCTCCTTATGTCTTCTGATGAGAAGGACATTGCCTCCATCCTCTCAGTAATGGGCCTTTGTGTTTTATTTTTCTCCTGTTGTAGACGGAGGGGGATGCTTTCTCTAGAGCTGTACGACCCACTCACCCTGGGAAAATCAAACAACTTGATCAGACCTTGAGTTATTGAGCTGATATTATCACTGCATAAAGCCCTCTCCCCAGCAGCATGCACTCAAACACACACACAGACCTTCACCTGCTCTCTTGTTCCCAAGCCCAGTTGACTTAGACATAACAACACACACACACAAATGCACATACAGGCTTAACTTGGGAAACTATGACATATAGCTTTGTTATCTTTTCTCTACATTTATATTTGAAGAGGGATCATGGACCCCATTGTTTCAAAGACCGGGCAGACACAAGCTTTGGGGGATTTCTTTGCTCTCTCCTTTGATGCAAAAATATTGACAAGCGGAGCAGAAAAGACGGAATTGTCGAAGGAAAATTATTTTTAAATGGTGGAAGAGGAGGCATGTTTTTGTGTGGATATTTGTAAAGCTCAATGATGAGAAAACGTGGGTTTTCATGGTAATATGGCAAGCAGTAAGTACAGAAGTGCTCTTGGAATTTTACAGGTGCAGGAATAATTACAGTGAAGGATACTTGTACTGCTGATGAAAAATAAAACACAAAACAGAAGGTTCAATGACCAGATGTTTTTATCAAAACGGACCTTTACCCACATCTCATATGAATAAAATAATACAGTTATATGAAATTTACGTTAAAATGAGTTTGAAAGATTGTATTTGGATTTTACTCTATAGAAAAGGCCATTTTTATGCTTCCTTAATCAGAGGGAAGTTTGATGATTATGAACTCTGCCTTTGTTTTCATAAAAGGTCACACAAATGACATGTTTAGCTCCTTATGAGGTCATTTGGCAGAATCATTGACCTGGGGTTTTATTTGATTTATCACATGAATGATCAAATGAATAATCTGTCATTGCAGCATCACTAAATTGTTCCACTTGACCCAAAAGATGCAGGGGAATCCACAGTTTACACACGATATGCCTGTTTAGCACTCTGCTGTCTCTTATGTGTTTGTGGAAACTGAATGAACACATTTTCACCCTGAATGAGACTGTGGGAAACTGTGTGAACATCTGAACTGACAGCCAGATGTGAGATCCTGGCTTTACATGGGAATCTGTGAGCCACCAAGAAGTAGGACCTATCGAGCAGCTGTCTGTCATTTCCAGTGCTCATCTGGTCATGTTTTAAATGCACCTCAAATGCTAAGTAAGACTACAAAAAGGAAGCAAACTCATGTCCATTGTAGATGCATTTCGCCATCTCACATGTACTTGAGGTTACCGATCACTTTTTATCTGGAATGAGAAAAAGTACACAGTTTTGATGGTACTGAAATTGCTGGGTAGGTGCCTCGGGGGCCACATATCTCAGCTGGTCACAGAGTAATCAGTTAGCATAGAATTTCTGAGCGATGTAGAAATTCCTGATACATTTTTCTGCTGACATGGGGAAAAACTGAATATGACATCAACATGTCCGCTCTTGGGTATTTGACCAAACGTGTCTGTATTCCCTTGACTGCAATAAACTATATTAAAAACCATTTCACCAAACCAATCAATATTGAAAAAAAGCAACAGACGACAACCTAGATTTACCAAGCGCTTAACTTATGGGCAGAAGCTTATCTTATGCAATTTTATAAACTGGAAATTTTCTTCAAGCGTATTCAAATGACAACCATTTTGAAGAAATTATATATATGCTGCACTACCAAGTAAAGCATATAGTAGGTGCAAAGCTTACATACTTTATTTTGGTGAGCTTGATTTATTTGCAGGAAGCATTCCTTGAAGTTGTAGATGGAATAATTTACCTCAAAATGACATGAATTAAAATACATTGACAAGCGAGTCTTACAGGGCAGGAGATTTATAAAAGTAAACTCATAGCTGGCTGCCCCTCATGTCCAGTGAGGCTGAAACCGAGCATGTAAATATATAACTCTGCATAACAATGCCAATGCTAAGAGGTGGTTGTCATGCAAATGAAATGTATTGACCCTAAAGTACCACTCTGGCACTCTTGCAGACACAGAATTAGAAAGTTGGGTCGTAGCTTCAGTTAAAAAGTTACCTTAAACTGGAACTACCAAAGTGTTGTAGTTGTAATTCTTTGACCTTTACCTAATGGTTACCAGTGAACTGGAAAAAGAATGTAACCTGGAGAAATGCGAACATTACACAGGCTACATCATGAGAACATCCAAAGCCTGCTGTTTTTGTTCATTCTTGACAAGCACTGAACTTCACCTCCCATCAACCCTTATTAATTTCTCACTAACACCTTGGGCTATTCAATTCAAACAACATTTACACCATGTACCCAACACATAAAAAACTGATTAAATAATACTGAACAAGTAATGTTAATAGGTTGCTATGTTCTGCATTAACACCTAATAACTGTGGATATTACAATATAACCTTTTCAACAAATGTTATGAAATAATGGCTTGTAAAGCGATAACATTGTTCAAACTAATAATTAGCTAATTGAGAATCACATCAATAAATCTTTAGTCACTCATTTATTAATTGTTTATGACCCAATTATTAAGTGACTCACGAATGGGACACCTCAGAAACACCTCTGTGACCCAATCTCAGCAAAATAATAATTAAAACCACATTAAATAATCAGTTTTTGTGACTGATTCACTTGCAATACTGTCATCAATGACCAAGGTAATACTACAATACTGTCACCAAAACCTTTGAAATAATTTTATCTGTCCCATGTTGATTTTGTGATTCTCATATCAAGTGCTGATTGTCAGACCTCCTCCACAACGGACACCTACTAGTCATTGACCTTCTCCTTAATCTGACACTCCTGTGTAGCCACCTTTGCAATTATTAAAGTCCTTTTCCATGTAGTGTTATAGGAAAATACCACCAACTTAGCCAAGGGCCAAATCCTGAAGCAGTTTTTCCTTCACGCTGTACTCAATCTGTTCAGTGTGATGATCATGTTTACGCAGGAAGACTACAAGCATCCTTTCCCCTAAAACAATTCCCCGGCCCTGCCAGCTCCAGATCAATGGAAGAGCGTTTCATTTTGTTGTGATAAAACCGTCACCATGGGAGGAGGATGCTCTGAGCTCCCTGGCCTCTGAGAGAAAGAAAGCAATTTTTATTGTGAACTTTTTGAAGAGAGGAAACTCGCTGTGGAACCCTACTGAAGTGACCTTGGCGTGGGGGTGGGCGGGTGGGGGGGGGGGTTACAGAGCTCAGGAAATGAGGATCTGAGGATGTGAAGGCATTGGGAAGGGGAAATGAGTGGTAGCTGAATTCATGTTCCGCTCGTTCCTCCTGCTGGCTGTTTTTCCACGCTCATACGCTTTGGAGAAAACAACACAAATTTGTCTCTGTTCTGAGGGGAAAGAGGTGCAAACAACATCATCAAGGACCCCAGGACCATCCTCCATTCCACCTAACCCCGCTCCCTCTAAATCTGAGTGGTTCCCACTCAGTGCTCCGGCACCTATAACAGGGTGGCAGTGTTAATACAGGACTCCTTACCTGATTATTATTGGCTGTCTGAGGGCATCCACAAAGCTAGACTTGATTTCAAATTAAACATATTATTTTTTGAGGGACTGTTGGTGTTTTTTTTTTTTTTTACTTAATTGCTCTTTATCTAATGAAACTGCTCGCTATTCATTGTGTATTTGTACTGATATTTGTCCACTCTTCATTTAGATTTTAATATTGAGCACTTTTATTTTTAGAACCCCATAATCTCATTAGTAGGCGATCTTACCCTCTCCCCCACCTTGTGCATATGTTGCATATTCAATAAAAAAAGAATAAATAAATAAACAAACAAACAAGGCTGGCTTGTTACCCGTTGAATGCGCATCTCGGCTCTTTGATGTGTCAGGTGTGTCATCCACTATTGAGTGGGAGGATATTTGTATTTTACAGGCACGCACACACGGAACGCAATCAATTAGAAGTTCAAGGACTCAGCTGCGCTAATCAGAGCAGAGTGATAATTTCAGAGCACAAAAAAGAGCCATGCAATTTTAATGAAAAGGTGCAAAAGAGCAGATCGGAATAATAATAATAAGACAAAAAAGACTGATTTGGCTTTTTATTGGCTGCAAGCCACATTTTACAACAGACAAAAATTGGAGGAACAACAAAAAAGAAAGAGTATGCAGTGAAAATAATAGAATTAGTTGATCCAATTTCCTTTGAGTTGCCTGTTTTAAACATGGCATTTGTTTTAGGCGATTGCATACATGACCACCTTCACAATGCACTTTGCTTTGGCGTAGACTCATACATAATATAACAATGTGCATGTAGAACAAGGACTGGCAATCGGCAGCAGGTTAAGGTAATATTTAGGTCTCTATGGAAATACATAAGCCATCCAATCCAAATGTTAGCTCAGTCTCCAGGGCAGGTGGACATAGACACTATTGTGCCTTAATCTGTGATAATTTAAAGCAAATGGAGGACATTTGGTCCTGGTCCATTCTGAGCGCAAGAGTGAGGGATCTGAGCATGTGCAAACTGGGGAGGTGATTCAATTTTGCAGGTATGGTGCGATCAATAACATCCCAACTGGCAATTTTCTGCCACAGATCCGGCTCTCATTGTAAAAGCATGAGGTTTTTTGTGCTCTAACAGGATGATGGAGGGCACACAGGGAGCTTTAGGAGCGAGTGTGCACACAATCCGGCCCCTGGGAACCTGACAGGAATGTCTGCTGAGAACATCATTTGATCTTAAGTTCCGAAACAGGAGGTGAGGAATGAGGGAAGATGTAACTGGGACAAGATGCTTTTCCTGTGTCCATCGTGCTGTTGTTCTTGTTTACAAAATTGTGAAGTTTGCTAGTATTATATTATCTTTCAAGCAGCAGCAAAGGCTTCTGTTCTGTTACCTGTTCTTTGCTGTATTATGGGTTATGGGTATGTATTGTTTACTTTTCTTGCTTGAATATTTGATTTGTTTAGACACCCTGATATCAGCAAATAAACACAACACACACACACTTTTCTCACTGGTGAGTCTCTTCCTAAATCCCATCACAACAGATACATTAGGAAAGAAAATGATAAAACTGCTGGATGGCCCCTCTTATGATTACCAGACAGTAAAAGCCATTTGGTACACATTACAAACTGAGAAATAAGTTCAAAGAGGAAGGGAATGAGGGGGAAGCTGACCTTTTGGCATGCTAGATGGGCTATTGTCTGAAATGAGAGACATGGAATTTAGCTCACTGATGAAAGGCCAAGTGCTGAGAATGACAGTAAATGATTGAACATTATTAACAGGTGGAAAGCATGCTTTATGCTGTCAGCGTAGTGTTAGATTGAGGCGAATAAAACCTATTGTTAAGTTTGATGCTTCTATCTATGATGCACTAGGCCTGTGCAAGGAGGGTGACTGAGTCTTTTTGAAAAGTAATCATTCTTATATTACTAAGTGCCATTGCAAAATGTGATGTTAGTAAAGATCTAGTTGCGATAACAGAATGTATGGCATGATTGAATGGGAACTAAACTTATGAGGTTTGGGGTAGAGTTCCTGCATGAAGTAACTTGCATCATTAAGCTTCAAAAGCAGTTGTGTAAAAGGGTAATGTATGGTAATATGTGGAAATTGTAATCTATGCATATTTTTCTTGATGAAAGTATCTTCTTGACAATATATTATATATAACCTTTTATAAAGAAGATATGCACCACATATGCAATGCTCTGAATATTTCCAGGACAGATGATAAAGGTTCTGCCCCATTGCAGGAGGGGGCATCTCCAAAGGAACCCAAAAGGAAAACAGTTTGTCTGCGGGTTTGCTGAAACAGCCCAAAGTACCGGGCCCGTGGCACAGCTCCGTTCACCATACTGTGAATGTAATTAAATCTAAGAGTTGCCAGCGTTCACTGGCAAAGAACGCAGCCCCACATTGATCCGCAAACCGCCTTCCATCTGTCTAATTGGATTTTCATCCCGGGTCTGGGCAGAGCCACGTTAGCGCTGGAGCGCGATACGGGATACGGGACACGGGAGGCGGGAAGGTGTGGTAGATGGGAGGGGAAAGGGGGGCCAAAGCTCGTTCGGGGGTGCTGAGCCACGTTTAAGAGGGAGCCATAATAAAAAGAAACACATCACAAACCGTTTTGTCATCTCATCCGCTGGGTAAATCACCCACTCACGTTAAGGCTTTCCCACAAACAAGCCTCGCCGGAAATTATGGCCATAAACCGAGCGAGAGCGAAACTGGGTGTATGGCCGCAAATCCTTTTAAAGATGTCACATTTCTTGTCATTTTACCTCATAAAGTACATTTTCTGCATGTCCTACAGAGGCAGGCGTTGATAGTGGTTTTACCCGATGATAAACATGGTCTGTAGCAGAATTAATACTTCAGCATGTTTTTAAACTGTTTGCTTTGTCCATCTTTGAAGTAGGCCGAGTGTAAGATTTCATAAGGACACATTCCATGATGATGCACAACAGTGAGGTTATTATTGGATAATATTGATAATATTGGACAGCTTATGAGATCCTCATATTACCTCCCCAACTGGATATTATATATTTTCTAATTATGTATCTATTGAATGAGCTTCCATAGAAAAAACACAAAAGCCAATAAATCATTCAGCTTTACAATATAATAGCTTAGTCCTCTTGATCCATGATGGATGTTGGTGCATCTTCAATTGATCCACCTGCATATTCCATAAAGCCATATTGAAATGAATATGTACTTTGAAAGAAGCTCTCTGAATGTGATACATATGTGGGTTTGAAATGTCTTTTCATTAGAATGTTTAATTTGAATTTGATGTGTGAAACATATTTGGTATATAGTTTCAAATAGCAAGTCCAAACAGGAATGTGCATCGTTTTTGTGAATCACTAAAAAGCATATGTGATTCCCTTGTCTTCTGTGTAGTATCAAATTCAGAACTGGCTGAGATTTTAAAAGATGCTATAAAAAATGTTTTGAGGACATATGTCTGTAAATGTCTTCTTTGTTCTACCCTTAAAATACTGATAAAATAAAGAACGTCTCAAAAGTAATAATTCAAGACTCAACGTACTGTGGAGTTTCTCTCGGAATGTAAGTAACAACCTGGGCATGATGCTGTACACATCTTCGCTACCACAGCAAATGATATTTCTCTCAGAAATGTCATTCATAGCAAGTGAAATTCAGAGTTCTGCTACTATGGCGCAGTGTGACAGATGTCTCTCTGATGTTACCTCTGTGATGATTTTGTGAAAAGGAAACACCTTTGATACGATGATTCAAATGGTTATGGAATAATAGAAGTTGTAACACAGGCTACATAAACAAGAGGCAGAATGGGGAGGGGGAGTTTAAAGAGAAGAGCTTTGAAAAGAGGGGTGGGGTTGGGGGGGACAAAATGACAGCTGTGATAAGAGCTCATTGCTGTACATCAGTCAGGCAGGCGGGAATAGATCTTGGGTGGCGCAGTGAGGGGTTCAGACCCCCTGCCGTGTCGGTGATCAAACATTGATCGCACTCAGTGGAGGATTGTGGGTTGGGTTTGGGGGTTAGGAGGTGTGGCCATCACAGGCAGAACATGGAGTGCAAGCCCCAGAAATAACCTCCCATTGTGAGAGGAAAGTGGTAGAACTCTTTTGAAAAGGAAATGGCACATAACGTCTGTTTGAAATATCGCCCTCCCTTACCCCCCAACCCACCAATTTCCATCCCCTTGCTCACCAGTCCTAACGCAGTAGCTCCAGTCAGTGATAGTGGGGTGACTGCTTCTTGTTTTCAGCACCCTGATTCCTTTTGAAGTCAACAATTTCAAACATTTCAGCTGTCAGACCCCCCAAACACCCAGTGCGAGATGGTTTTGTGAGTGCAGCTCCCTGTGCGTAATTCCTCCCTATGACAAGGTCAACCAAGGGTCCTCCCCCGCAGAGCTCTACAACCCAAGAGCCGTTAGCCATGGCTCTCTCTGAGCACTGCCCCTAACACTGAGAGAGAGAGCCACAGAGAAAGGGGGGAGAGAGAGCGAGAGAGAGACAAAGAAATGAAAGCAGAGAGCTGCAGAGAAAAATAAATGCATTACATTTAACAAAGAAAAGCACAATAAAAAGAGACAATGTTCCTCGACAATACAACAATAGAAAGGTGAGCTTTTTTCCCTTTTTTTTATCCAGAACAGATTGGTACTACAAAATGCCTGTGCCTGGGTGCACAAGCTAAATGCAGTTTAATATGAGGAAACCAGGCTCTGACCAAACGGAAAGCAATTACACAGCAGACAATAGGGTTATCATATCCCACAATGGCCAAATTCAAATGATATGCCTGAGGAAGGGAGATAGGCAGTACGATGAATTGTGGGCCTCGGTTTAAAGGTATACAGTGAGTGTTCAACTTGTTATCTATTCAAGGAGATGCTGAAGCAATTAAATACAATGAGATAAGAATCATCTCACCTTGAGTAAAGCATGACTTTGTAAGGCCACATCTACGATGCACCAGTCGAGCCCACATGCTTAATCATCACACAGCCAGCTGACTGCATATTACTGGTAAAGTTGAAATTATTATCAATTGTCAATGAATAGGAATACAGTGACTCCCCCATTTTACCACATTATTGGAAATACATTCTATCAAATATAATTTGTATAAGATGAGTATTTACAATGAAAATAGATATATTTGCACCACGACAAAATTGTAGAGACTGCAAGGGATAGAGGCTAAACTTACATAATGCATTTATATATTTTTTGAATTGCAAACAATGCTGTATCCTGTGATAAAATGTGATAGGTATAGCTGATAGGTAAGAAGTAGTGCATGTGAAGTCCAGAAGAGGGCACTGTGTGTCCTTCATTTCTCACGTAAGAGGCACACTCAATGTACAGAGTGACTAGTATGGAAAAATAAAGGGACGGGCAACAATTGTAAATTCCCTCTTGTTTCTCCCTCTTTTCATTCTCTCTTTTTCTCAGTCACACTGTTTTTGGCTCAGTCTTTTCTCTCTGCCTCCATGCAATTTCAATTTCAATTGGTTTTATTGGCATGACAAACACACTTTCGTATTGCTAACCATACACAGTACATATAACAGAAAGACCCAAAACAATATCACACAATAGAAGCATCTGTCTGTCTCTTTGCAGACTGAATTATAGGATAGCACAATCACATTTCCTTCAGAATACACCTAAAGGACTGCCTTTACAAAGTATAAGACTAAGTTAGATCATAGCTTCCTTTACACAATGTAAAGGCAAATGATTTATAATCTGTGAACATCCCGGGAATCAATAACAATACCTGATGGCAACAGAATCACTGATTGTTGTCATGGAGAGCCACCTCTGCCTGTGATTGGTGGATTTCAGTGCCCCAAGCTGCCCAATGCAATGGCACCCAGCTCAGCATGTGCTGCTTGTCTCTGTTTCAAAATAGCAGGTGTTTCACCTGGAGGGCGGCAGTGGAGGGAGGGCTGTACCAAGATATTGTCTGCATTTGCTTGTGATGAAAGCCTTGGACCCCAAATCCCAAATCCACACAAGCAGCTCAGCTTCTAATGGGGTTTTGAAGTGGCTCAGTGTGTGAAGGAGCTCACAGCAAACAGACTATGGTCAGTAATCACAGGCTCAAGCTGAGGCCATGTTATTAGCAGACCCAGATCAGTTGTCTGCAGTTGGCCGCATGCAGGTGGTAGGTTGGGTTTAGATCCCTGGTCCACAATGTAACCCCTCCCACTGTACATCAGGTCCATCTTGTTGTACAGTGGCCGAATGTGACTGGATGTCAAACAAACCTCAGCTTACGGGTGAGTGTGTCACAGTGCACTTTCTTCAGCTACTGTGCTTCTTGCATTGATAAGGGTAGCAAAATCAAAACCAGAGAAGCAGTAATTAGTGATTCCATATAGGCTATGGACAAGAAAAAGGACAAGTATAATATTCTGGCCAATGATGAACCAGAGGTCAGAGTGCCAATGTATCATTCAGTGATGAAAACCATGTGACGCAGAAAACTGCAAAATCATTTGGTTATCTGGTTTTTCCCTAAACATTTTGACTATGTGGAAGCTGTATTTGAGCTTCCATGGCTCACAGAGTTTGAGCTAATCAGAAATTCTGTGGAATGGAACTCCTTGATGTGCAAGCATGCCCTCCAGATAGGGCCGCTACAGCATTATCACTCCAGCTCAGCTAAGCAACGCTGAATCCCGACCAGAGAGGCAAATGGGTATCGTTGAAAAACCCACAACCGTCTGGAGTTAAAACATAAACTCCACAGGGCCTGATTTTTTTTCCAAGACCTCACTCAATGTGAAAGAATCCTATGGATATTTTTATTTCACTGGTCTTCAAACATCCTGCACTCAATGGTGACACTGGTATTGTGAATAACAAATAGGATCGGATCATCTTTGCACTTCTAATGACAGTGGATTGCTTTTTTATATTGCTTTGGATCATGTGATCTTAGATCTCAATGCAATGAATGTGGAGGCCACCTTAACCAAAACCATGTCAAACACTAATCACAGGTCATTCAGGGCGGCCATTTTGCGCACAAATGGTCACTACACATAATCTGAGGTGCAGAGGGTGGGAATTATTGTACCTGCTAAACTATGGGCTGATGTGGTGGCAGATTAAGTCAGTTATTTTTGTAAATTTTGCCAGGGCAGTGGGGAACCCCTTACAACCCCCTATTACCCGATTTTCCATTGTATTATGTGTCTATTATGGATTTGCAGATTGTATATAAGCCACATTACTTTACATGTCCTACCACTGCATTGCATTGTACCTGATGACTGCCTAATGCGTAGACAATACTTCATGAAGAAATATTGAGTCAGTTTTTCCACTGGCTACATACAGCCCTGTTCAAATTGAGGTTGTTCAAATGCAAATTCCAATGCTTATACAAAATGTGTTCCAAATGAATAAGAAGAGGGGACTTACATAAAAATTGAGGATATATGATATCTCACTGAAGTTATATTCAAGAGGTAGTCTTGAAGTAAAATAAATTATAATTTCAATGAAAGTGGAATGAGGCATCCACTCCACAACTCTTTTCATAAGAAAGTATTCAAAGTGGAAAGTCTTTTGCTCCTCGTGAGGAAGTGATTGGACTGTTACGACTGCTAATAAAGTAAAGACAGTTGATTCACAATGACAGTAAAAGGCTACCGCTCACTGTGCCCGAAAAGCAAGTGGGCGAACTTGAATATAATCAAGTCATTGTTAACACATTGATCATTTATGTCTAATTTGCATAATTGCATAGCACTCAGTCAAATTCTACAAATGTGGTCTCTATGAATGTCTATGGCGAGGACAGAAATATATAAGACAACCATCCCTAATGAAAGCCCTCAGCACCTGATTGCATTACATTGCTTTACATGAAATGGCTGCTAAAAGAGAAAATTTTGTTCTTTCCTTTTATTGCTTCTCTAATACCCTTCAGCAAAGGATTGTAAAGAGCCAACAGGGGAAAAGTTTGGTTGTGCTACATAAAAATGTGTCCATTGCCCTTGCAAGGGCCATTTATTTGTGGTTTACCTAATCTCCATGAATACATTTTAAAATTGATAATAAAATTAATTTCAGAGAACTCAAAACAAAAACTCAGTTTCAATGACACTTGGTTCAGTGATAGTCAGGTGAAGTAGGCCTACAGGTCAGCTAAGTAGAGCACAACCATTTGTCTTCAAAACTAGTATTTGTCAACACAAGAAATACACCAGCACTTGTGTTATTCAGAGCAGAAACCAATATGGCACCCAGTTCAGTACATCGCACCAGTGTTAAGGCAGAGGTTTACTCAGAGCCCGCGTTAATCAGATGCTAGTGTGACACTGATCCCAGAACAGCGTACACATTTGAAAGCACTCTACTCTCAGTCTGATTGTTCTAACTCACAGGCAAGGCGGTGCAGCGTAAATGTAACACATTTCCATAATGTTTCCTTCTCCTTCGTACAGGCAGACCCGCTCTTCCTACAAACTTGCATCAAATCCGCACGTCTCTCAGACTGCACACTCCAGCTTGTGTCACGGTGCCCTCGCCAAACACATGAATAAGAGTTCAGATTTCAACGTTATCTCAATCCCGCACGCCGCGTCTCAGAAAGGCTGCGCATCTGACGAACGCCTCTGCTGCAAGCCTGAAAAAGAAAAAAGGAAGCCCCAGGTGAAAAATCTTCTGCCACCATCATTTGTAGCATATTTATATTTTTTTTTTTTTTTTTTTTTTTTTTACACTTCAAGCATCCTTTCAGAAATTTTAAGCATTCCCTTTTTTCCCTCAACCCAAAACCACCAGGGCGGCAGGATGCGGCAGAAAGGGAATGCTAAATTGGTACCTAATCCTCAGCCTAACGGGGGAGAGGAAAAATGTTGAGATTCTTGATATCCTGGCCTAAAAATAAAAGGTTAAATTGAATATTTTAAAAGTGCGAGGGAAATAAAAAAAGCAATTGAAATACCACACGGATGCAAATGCAGCTGACTGTGCTTCTTCCCGCCGTTCCCTGCACATTGGTTTTGACAGGCGTGCCAGCTTTCTCTGAAAACTGTGGAAAAGCTCCCCCAACCTGATTCAAACACACATCTGTAGCCTTGGTGTCTTCTCAGGACTGTGACACACACACACACACACACACACACACACACACACACACACACACACACACACACACACACACACACACACACACACACACACACACAGACAAAGTACAGTTGTCACTCCTAACCTTTCCTGACCATCAATATCAACCCTGTCAGGTCTATCCCACCTCACACTCCCCTTCCCACCCCTGCTCATGGCCCCCACTACATACGACCTCAAACTGTAATTGGATTATGCCCACTGATCTATTTCAGCTGTCAGAACACGTTTCACAGAGCAACCCTTAACAACTCACACCTGCGTTGAGCTTAAAAACAATGCCATCATTCTCATCCACATAGCCAATGCTTTCGTCATTTTTAATGCAGGACATCCATCAGCTGTTGCACCAAGTGAATAACACACTGAGCACAATCTGTAAACTGTTTTTATATTATACATACATTCTAAAAATGCTTACCTTTGTGCTGAATTGTTATTAAGAAAATGTATACAGTTGATATAACCAGAAAAATAATTTGAAACATGATATACATGGGTTTTGAGCATAGCCATACTTCTGAAATAGTCCTCCAGATAGATTTTCTGGTATATAACTCTACTGAAATCTGTCTCTGGCTTGGTGAATGCATGTTCTGGCCTTTTTCCATGTTATAAAATCATCTATTTATTACACAATGAGCACAGGGAGCACTTTAATGTGCAAAATGTGTCATTTGCTTCAACCAAAATGAGGTAGACTTTTTTTGTGGGTTCCAGTTCATTGAGTAGTTGTATAATACAGATATTCACCTTCAGATAATGTACAGATGGCCTGACTCTGCTGTAGATACAATATGAAATTCATGGTTTCTTTGATGATGGCAAGGCATCCCCAAACTCAACATCACATCCTCCATGCTTGACCATTGGAATTCAGGAGCTATCTGTCTATCGATCTATCTATATCTATCTATCTTCCACCCCACAATAATAAATACTGTATTCATTTTTGAAAACATATTTTGCAATATTGTGGAAATTAATTATGTACTTTTATCAGCACTAACACTTTGATTGCTGATTTTACTGTTCTTGCAGATGCAGTTCTAGAAGTAAGACTTTATTCTCCCCTCCAGCTGGTCCTGGAATATTTCTGTTTTACAGCAACTAATGAGGCAGAATGTATAATATTCTCTTCTGTTGTAAGATTTTGAAGTCCAAAAAAAACAACAATAAAAAGGAGTAGAACATCTGGCATGTGTGTGTAGGGTCTGCTCTCCCTTGGCGTACTGTGACCCAAATTAGAGAGTGAATTGACTGGGCCGCTCACAGGACAGAGGAGACTGTTCAGAGAACCTCCTATTCCATGTGTTTTCAATGGGGCTCTGTCAGTTTCAGCAGATGTTTCTCTGAAGACAATAGTGTCCTCTTGATGTCAACTGTACACACACACACACACACACACATGCACACATGCATGCACTCTGTTGAGTACAGAGGAGGAATAAAGACATTCTATTTTTGCATTCAATGGCTTCCGCAAATTCTGGCCCTAATGCTGTGAAATGGCTCATAAATATTGTAAACACGCAAACATTTGCCTATGGCAGATAGACTGGTGTGTTTAGAAATGTGTGAAAGAGTTCACTGCTAAAAAAGACACTTAAGTGGATGACTGATTTTCAGCTATATTCCAATTTCCACATTTCTCTGTTTGTGTGTGTGAGTGTATGTTTGTGTGGGTGTGTGAGAGAGAAAGAGAGACAGAAAGAGTGAGTCTACATATGTGTGTGAGCAAATGAAAGTGTACGTGTGCGCATATGTGTGCATGCGTGTGTGCTGCATGTGTGTAGTTGAGAGGACTATGCAGACTTTGCTTCTTATCAGCCTTTGCTATTTTACAATCCTCGCCTTCAGAAGAACAGGTGGAGACATTAAGTGACCTCCATCAGCGCTGCGCATGCCATAGAGCCGTGCGAGATTCCAGCGGTAAAAAGCCTGTGTCTCTGAGCATGGGAGCGTGTGTGACTGTGTCCAGATTTACATTTCAGTGCAAATGGAAACTCCAGGAGGAAAATGGAAGATCTTTTTTTTATTTTATTTTCACCCCTCCCCCCCTCCCTCCCTCTTTTCAGCGCGCAACCTTTCAGCCCAACTCATAGCCAATACCCGCGCTCGCCGTATCCCTCGGACTGTCTTACACTTGTCATGTTTCATGTGGCTTTGTTTCACACCACAGGTTATTAATGCCTGGTCCACTCTGTACCTTCCATTAGCAGTGGTGGAGACAGAGCTGAATAATACAGAGCAGCCATGCACTCCATGGTTTAAATAACTCCCTCCCCATTCCCCATTCCCCGTTCCCCGCTCCCCGCTCCCCGCTCCCCGCTCCCGCTCCCAGCTCACTTTGATCCTCCAGTATCAGCGCTTTTGTTTTACACAGCTGGGGCATCCGCCAGGAACTCTGCCACGTTCGGGCTCTTTCCCCAGGTCCCGCCAGAGGCCCACACCATTCCATTCATATTTCATGGGCAAGAGCACATCCAAGGAGGCTAACGGCTCTAATGCATCAACACAAAGCACTGTGGTATTCAAATTTTGCATTATTCACTTTATGGAGGAAATTACAGATTAAGCAGTGATGGGTTTTCATGTATATATATTATAGATTATATCACTGGTTCATTGCTTAATCTATAATATTATTTTCTTGAACAGATAAAATAAGTAATCAATGTATAAGCCAATTATAATTTATATAATACAACAAAACCCCTTGTGAAGAAAAAGATAAAATGCTTGTTTGGCAGGTTTCTAGTGTCTGCGTCATTCTGAAAAATGGGGATCGGATAGAAATAAAGATACCCATTCACTACATCACTTTTCTTTTTTCCCCATCTGAATCAAACTTATAAGCAGCCTAACCTGTGACTTCCTCCTGTTTATGTGTGGGTGAGCTCAGCACTTAGCACTGCTGATATGTTACCAACTACATATTAGCTTCTTAGTCAACATAAGCTTGGCTCATATGCTTGCAGTCACCTGACTGACCAGGAGTGGCCGCTAGAGAGTGAGTGGACTGATGAATCCTGGCTGATTCTACTCACCTGTCCCCGGTGAGGCTGAGCCAGTTTTTGTCATGGTGATGCAGACCTGCGGCCTAGCTGGTAATGATGGGTTTGGGACTCAAACACCCAGCAGCAGGCCTCACAACAGCATTATAGAAGTGTGCCTGTAACCTGTGAGCCAGCCAGGAGACCCCATCACGATCCTTGTTCATGACCTTCAAGTTCCTTTTGAGAGCAATGCTATGAACACTGCATAGACACCATATTTAGATGAATGTGGCTTGAATATCAATGATAAAGGAGCTTCTTAACTAAAATGTTTAAATTGAGTCTATTAATGTTTTTTCCTCATGTGCAGCTGAATTCCTTGTGTAGGCACTAGCCTTTTACACTGTGTTTTAGTAGAATCACCTATGGGTAAGTTTGCTATCCCTAACTATCTGTTGAGAAATGGCATTTCTTCTAACAGTTGACAGCTTATTTTATTCATTGAAGCATTGTAGCTATCAGCTTGACTGCTAGCTTGTTTTGACATCGTCTGATTGTTAAGAAATGTTTAGACCAGGAACAGTCTCTCTTTCAAGTCAATCCTAGAATCTCCAAGCAGCCTATTAAGAAGCCGCAGTGTATACTTCATGCCAAATATTGGATTGGACAGCTGTATATTTGTTTGGGCAAATTGTGTTTTTTTTATTATTTGTTGCCACAGCATCAGAGAAGACATTGGTTTTGTGAACATTATTTTTGAAAATAATGGTGAACATGCTTGTTGATTAGCTTAGCATTGTCAGCAGATATATGACTCACGATGAGCCCAGCCTTCTGCCTTCAACAGACCAAACACCAAAGTTGTTTATGTTAATTAGTCCAGGTTTCTTAAATGTAATTATCCTATGATTGCAAAACAAACAGCTGAGAGGACACTTATATTCAGAACAGAAGAACATTGGAAAGGTAATTATCATCTAATCTGGTACTCCTTTGTATATGGCAGGGGCATGTGTTGTGTTATAAGTGTGGGGCTTGCGTATTTGTCTAGGCATGGCTTTCAGGCAAAACAATGTTTTTTATTATACCCCTGTTCCCCTGCTGTTTTTTTGCCCATGGTGTGCCTAATGTACACAATCGCCATAGTAATTTTCCTTGCAAAGCACAGGATTTGCTACATAAATGATATATCCTGCAATGTGATGTAGCTCCACCAACCCAAGTTTGTTATGACTGTTGCTAGGCTGTATGTGTCACACTAGCAACGGCCTGAAACAGTATGCTGAACTTTTGCATACATGTGGTTTTTAGCCAAAGCTAACTGTATGATGTAAAGGGGCACCTCAATATGATTTAGGCAAAAAAACCCTAGAATGTGCTTAAAGAATGGATCTCTCTAAAAAGGCAGCTCTCATGGCAATGGCTCAGATATCCTCATAAGATATTTAAACTAAAATTGAAAACACTGTGTGTGGGATGCTTAGTGATGGCAAGAGAATTGCATGAATGTTTTTGTGTGTGCAGGCATGTGCCTGCTAGTGAGTGTAAGTGTGCAAATGTACATGTGTGTATGCTGTCATGGTAATGTATACATATGTGCATGTTTGTGTGTACACATGCTGTATGTATGTTGGTGAGTGAGTGTGTCTGTGTGTTCGTGCGTGGGTATGTGCGTTTGTATAAGTGCGTGTGTGGGCGGGGAGGGGGCGGGACTCAAGGCTGCAGATGTGGAACAGTCTTTGTCAGCAGAAGGCGTGGAGTCTCTGCACACTGGTATGATCTGCATGCCGCGTCTAATGGTGGCTCCTAAATATTCAAGCTGTTTACTGTAATTAGTCCACATTCCTTCAACGTAATTATCCTGCACTTGCAAAACAAACAGCTGAGAGGAAATTGAGTTGCTCAGGATGGTGGATCATTTAAAAAAATTATCATATAAATTGGGCGCGTTTTGAAAAATTGGCCTTTTTTCCTCGCTCAGGAAGGCATCTAAAGCTCTTGGCAGGAAACAAAGGACACATTAGGCAAGATCTGTTTTTTCTGTCAATTCTTAGCTTGTCACTCTTCAAAGACGACCTAGAACAGCTCTCTCAGAGAAATACTTTACCTTAATTAACATCACTTAGCCATTCTAAATGATGGAGACGGTATGTTTCCATACAGGCCTGCAGGCCTCCTGAAATCTTTGATTTGTAGTACAGTCACATGGAGAAATAGTGCCTTACTGCCCATGGGAAGGTTATAACTCTACTGGAAACATTTTTTCTAGTTGTCACAAAAAAAAAGAAAACATCTCACAGCAGCAAAATGTTTGCCAATTCAACGTTACTGCCATCCACTTAGTCTTGGCAAAGAATCTGTAAATCATTTTTCAACAAGTACAAAAACACTTACATTACTTACAGTACAGTTTATTCAGTGCAGTAATTGTGCTCACAAACACTGGAATCGTTGTGGATGTCCATATTATGAGGAACATACTTTTAAGGAAAACTCCGGCTGCTGATGAGGGTTCAGACAGAGAGAAACATACTGACCAACCCAGCACACATCAGTTAAAGGGTAGAACCCAACCTTACATCAGTTAAAGGGTAGAACCCAACCTTACATCAGTTAAAGGGTAGAACCCAACCTTACATCAGGCCAGTAGTGGTAAACTCTGGCCACACAAGCTGGGAAAAGCTGGTTCTTGCCCTTCTACACAAATTATCTTATGGATGGTAGATATTTCTATTTTTAGAAATGTCATTATGGTCTGTCCAATGGGAGGAGTGGCTTTTCATGAGTCCCTACACCCCAGTGTGTCTAACACACAGCCCTGAATCTTCAGGTGAACGAATCCCTTGTCCTTAGTTGACTGAGGAGCTTCACGCTCTTTATTTTTGGTTTGGCAAATTGGAAGAGAGAAGAATAAAACAAAACAAATGCAGGCATTATCCTAAAGATGACACAATATACAATTTCCACCAGTGACAGTTCATTATCAGAATGGAGCGATCGGGCGTGCAGACAGACGGAGTAATTGCAGAATGAAAGGTACTAATTTCTTGCACAATATCTTACATATTCACTGTTTTGATACCAAACTTCATCAGTGACAGATAGAGGTCTTAATTAGAGCCCCTGTGCATTTGCTCGGTGCTTTGAAGATTCTGCCATCTAAAAATGTACCATCACTTCCTTCATCTGTACATATTTCTGTCAGAATGGATTGGGACATTAACATTGTGTTACTAATGAAACTATTGGCTTATTTCTTTTTCAAAACTATTTTCTTACTGATGTGCAAAAAAGAAAACAAGAAGCAAAGTTAAAATGGGACTAGGCTAGTCTTAAGATCCAAGAAAGCACTTTATTATAAACCCTGTATTATCATTCATTCTTTTTTGCCATAGATAATCTGTCACTATTGTAGCACATGGTGTGATGTGTCACAAAAATGTTTATGAATTGATATTACAAATAGTATAACATGTTAAGATGTAGAATTTAGGACCCAGGGTACTCTCATGTTGCTTATTTCTAAAGCTGTCTTTCAACTGTTCTATTAATATTTTCATGTCCTATTGATGACAAATTTCATATTTTCCTTTTGCTTCTCCATTCCTTTCAACTCAATGTATTCAATCCATTAATAAAATATAAATCTCTCATTTATAATTTCAACACTCAAATTAATTCCATTAACATCTCAAACCAATTTATTCTGTGCACAACCTCAGTAGTCTAATATTTTGTTTTAAATTAATCAAAATGCATTCTTAAGGATTATTTTTTCAATATTTAATACATTTTCCTTACTTTATAAGAGCACTACACATAAATCATTCATCTGTGAATTTTTCTAATTGTATAATGTGGCTTGAATAATATTGTAGTGCTATTCACAAATGGAAACCTTTCCAAGTGATTTACTCCTGATTTATTTAAAAAGAAAGAAGGAAAATGCAGTTTCATGGTGATTGTCATAAATTAAATTATCTCCTATTCCTTTAAAGCTTAAAAAGACATTTATCCTGACATGTCACAATAATGTGAGACTGATGAGTGGGATCAGGTAATCCATTAATGCAGAGAGGAAATGAACACTGACAGCCTAGGGGGCCGCGTAGCCTCCTTTTACTGTGAGCGCCAAGGAAAAAGCACTGGACATTTCAATACTTTTCCAGTTTTATGAGCTCATTTTAATAAAAATTGGGGGGAAAACACACTCAGGAACCTTTCCCTCTTTATATCGTACATTCAGTTCCATCTTTACAGCTTTGTGATGGATAGTGGTATCCAGTTGATGGCAGTTGTCATGGTGAGGGGGGTTGTAGCAGATCAGTTGTAAGCCAAGTTTCTTTATACAAAAAAGTCAATGTGGAAGCGAAAGAGATTCAATCTCACGCCAGCTTGCTTTTCTCATAAGAACATTGAATTCCAGAAGGTGTGCCTTTGTATTGTAAAAAACATTTTCTGTATTTTCGGGGTGGGGGGGGGCTAATTTCAGGTGTCTGAAAATGCACTGAATTTGTTTAGGGTTTTGGTGCATTATGAAATGAATTGTTAAAAAGGTAAAATGTGTTTCGTTTCCAAATATTAAGGTATCTGAGAAACAAACATAGCGGTTATCATTTTGATGGTATTGTGAAGTGAAAGAAACTTTCACTGTTTAAGATCAACGATGGATCACTGAGTCAGTCTAATACAAAGCTAAAGAATGGACTGAGACTCACTGGGCTGAGATTGTGGGGGGGGGGGGGGTTTCGGTAGGATGTTGGGGGGGGGGGTGGAAGGGGAAGGGGGAGGCAGGCATTTAAGACTATACCTGCTTTTGGCTCTCTCTTTCTTTTTCATATCTTGAACGGAACTTTTTACGGCCTCATTACGCGCCATAATCCCAGGTGCGCTGGTCTTTTCCTTAGGAGAGAAAGACAGCGCACATTTCTGCAGCCAAAAGTTGACATTAAAAGTGGGCCGCAGGAAGTGACCGGAATTTTAAATGAAGCGGAGTTTTTATGCCAGGAGAATAGCGATAGCCTTGAGAGATATTACCATCTCGATGAATATAGAGATAGTGGAAAGAAATGATTGGCTCAAGGTTTTCAATGCAGATACACTGGCACAGCAGGGGGTGCTTGCTCAAGCACCTGACCTCTGAATCAGAAACACATACCTGCAAGGCATGGGACTTGCAGTTCATGCTCCAATGAGCCTTTAGGCTACATTGTACAAACATGAATGTGCGGTATGTATGGCACATTATAATAGTTAAAATAAATATAGAATTATAGAGGAAGTTCAGTTTGTCTGCAGCTGAGACTAATACTTTTACCATGTCATTTTTTGTGATTTTTACATTTTGACTATATTTTGTTATTCATTTTATTTCAATATAATGTTGAGGAATTAATACAGAAGAGCGAGATTAAACACAAACTGCAAAGCAAACAGCTACACCCCTTATGCAAACCTAAGCAGTAATATAATGTAACGACTGAGTAGAGCAGGTGTGAAAGACGAAAATATGGTAAAAAGCTTGCAGTTTTCCTTGCAGGATTTACAAAAACGGCCTTGGCCTCCCAGAATTATTGCAGCACAGTTTAAAATCCATCTTCTCCGTTCATTTTTTTCCCCCTCCAATTATTATCTGATGAAGACATCCTTGAAGGACACGTCAAGGACCGCGCTCATCAAGTGCTGGCGTGAGCTCCAGAACCTGGCACAGCCTTCCGGGCCTTTGAAGCTGATTCAGATTGATTGTGTGATTGATTCCATACCCATGCGGGCAGAACAATACAAAGAATTGTCTCGTCTGATTTGGGTCCAAGGCTAAGTGGATGGGATTCTCCTTTGGAAATGCAGATGGAGGCGACTGTAGCAGTCTCGCAGGCTCGCAGCCAGAGACGCAATTCAATAGTCCTCGAAAAAATGTATTGGATGCTCCATAATGCTTAACAGTTTCCCTTTTTCCCCCCTTTTCAAATAATGACATCAATATTAACAAGATAAATCAAGACCATCAAAGAGAGGCCAGACATCTGAATGAAGCTGACACAACATAGAGATATCAAAGGCTTTCATTTTAGGTTATTGAAATTAGGGAAACAATATGATGTCATAATTGATGAGGAAGTCTTCTATTGGATCAAAAGGTATTGAGTGCAGTGAAAGGAAATCAGATGCACTAAGTAATAATATGTGACAGCAGGCCTGAGGCTCCTCAATGGGGCGTCCATACAACCAGTAAATGGCAGGCTATGAGATACACAATTGTTACTATCATTGTTCTTAGTATTAGTACTATTAGTATTGGTCGTAATAGTAGTAGTAGTAGTAGTAGCATACTTGAGCAAACCATTGTAAGCTGGTCAAATATCTCGACCCACAGACAGCAAGAAGTATTACTTTACAAGGTATGTGCAAATCACCTGTGGATTTATTGAAACACACATGCAATATCCATTTTCAGACAGTAATACAGAATCAGCATGCAGAATAAATGAGTGAGCTCAGAGCCCCAAGCAGACTGCTGGTGCAGATCTTTTTGCAATGGGCTTTACAATAATTTCCCTCTGCTTGCATGGACCATTGCTGGAGCAGGTTCCATGTCCCCACCATCACACTGTACAGTAGACTGTTGTAAACAACAACAATATCAACAGGACATAAACATATGCAAGAATGAATCAGAGCTTAAATGGAAGAAATATGAAGGAGGCCAGGGTGAATACAGTGTGGGAGTAATTAAGAAAAGCCTTTGAAGTTAACGAAGCTTCAGAACCAATGCTCCGAGCATGCTCTGGTTTTTCGCCTGTCAGCAATTGCCTTGGATCTAGACTACAAAGTCTGCTTTTTCATTGGAGGTGACAGTCCCTTCTTTCTGTCTTTAAAATACTACCACTAATAACAATCATGCTTCTGTCTACATCCCTAATGTGATTTTTTTGTCCCTCTGTTGCATTGGAAATGAACTACACAGACATTTCCTGAATAATAAAATGGCAGCTTAAATGAATGAATGAATAAATAAATAAGAGGTCATCATGATAAAAAGAGAAAAAAGAGTAAAGAGGGAGGCTGCTGAATTCAAAGGATGCTGCATGTCTTAGGAATTAATTTTAAGGAGGTATTGATTGTGCTGCGCTGCCTCTGTCAAGCACTGGACAGCCATATCAAAGAACACAGCTCTGAATCATACTCTCAGCATGCTCCTTAGAGGTCACAGAAGTGCGGCTTCATTTTTTCTTTCTGCTAATCTCTGAAAATATGAAAATATTGAATCATTGAAATTATGTAAACATACCTCTCAGGTATTTGGCTAAACATGAGGAAGTTCAGTTTAGTTGAGAGGAAATGGATTATTTGAATGTACATTAAAAGGATAAAGGAATTTTTTTTTAACACTTCTTGATTTTAATTGGTCCTCTTGAATGCACATTCATGTTTACAAGCCAAGATGATTTCTGCAAACATTGCTGTCAATACCGGAGAGCCCAACCAAGCAAAAGTTCCTCACATGATGTCCACTGCCGGTTTTCACAATCCACATTGTGAGAATGTGTGGAGGACAAAGAGTTTTGTTCTTGGTAGAACACAGCTGTCCTCGGAATGAGGTTGTGAACATATGATGCCACTGAGCCACTTAATCTCTCCCTCCTCGGGTGACGCTATGGCTTATTATTCCTTGCCTGGTGAGGCAGCCTGCCATAGTTAGCAATGGCATGAGCCCAATTCAATACCCTGACAACATGGAAGCTTCAGGATGATTCCGGGATTGTATAGACACACCTTCAGGCAGACAGAGCAGCACCATGTTTAAATATATATTTGTTAGTGTAATATTTCAATGGAAATGTGTCTTGTGAAGATAGTTTACTGCATTGCAGGTGCTAATTGGACAAAGTCCAAATTATGAATGCCCGTAAACTGATATACCTGTGTTTCAGAGAAGCCAATTATAATCTGCACAGATGCCTTGTCTCACCTAGCCTTAATCAATGTTTGAAAAACAAACGCAGGAGCTGCGTAAACTTGAGGGATGGCTTCCTTAAGTTTCCTGAGTTAACTTTAGGCAAACAAATGATCATATACTAATCTGTTATTTTTTTGGAAGTGATTTAATTGTGCATTAATTAAACCATAAATCACTGTGACACTGACAGCTAGTCCCAATTACTCATGTCACGCATGGACTGGCACTTCTATCATATTCAATCTTTCCTGGAAGCTTTCAATGTGTACAAAACTGCACAAATAATTTGCAGAGGGGCATCCAGCATGGCACAAATAAGTGTGCTTACCGGTTATATGGCTCTGACTGTTAAAGGCCGTATGATATTATTTCTGAAGAGGAGTTCACAGAGAAAAACAGGCTCTGTTTTGTTGTTTGGTTCACTCAGATTTGAGGATTGCCCTGTCACACCATTTGTCTGTCTTAAATTTAGCAGGAAGAAAGGAATAAAAAATGCACTCTTCAAGAGAGCTTTCAAATGGTAATTGGTTATACAACTCAAGAGCCATAATTACCCACTTCTTTCCTCCAAAACGAACAACAACAAAAAAGATCCTTGTAAATAATGCAGGCTATTTTTGCCGTGTTTATTTTTTGCACATCATAAGAGTCTTACAGTTTGGGCTGAAAGTTTCCCTGATATGTTGCACTATTTCTAATAGCTAGTAAATACAGACTTCTCATTAACCAGGCAACTTAAAACAATATAGTGAGGCTATGCAGAAAGCTTTACTTTTTCTCAATAGTTTGTGTCTGTAGTTGATTCTCACCATGGAAATTCATTGACATGAGGATACAGATCTTCAAACCAAATGAGAATGAGGATGATGATACAGATACAAACCAAAAAGAGTACACCTATGTCCTTTCTCCCAGGTTGGATATCTGCAGAGGGAATACAAGATCTCTGAGAGGGGAGTCAGTCAAAACGCTGAACTAATGGATAATATCAATATGGATAATATCAAGCATATACCAAGTGCCTGTATCAGCTGTTTCAAGAGTAATATGAATCTGAGCACAGTTTAAGTAAAATGTTATCAATTTATACAACATCCCAGTGTCCTTGTGCAGTAAGATAACAGAGGCCTTTTAAAATGGATGAACCACTTCAAAGTGGGAAGAGCGTTTTGAATTACATCATAGTTCACTTACAGTTTGCCACTTTGCAGTCATTTGAATAC
Organism: Albula goreensis; assembly: GCA_022829145.1. Lineage (NCBI taxonomy): Eukaryota > Metazoa > Chordata > Actinopteri > Albuliformes > Albulidae > Albula > Albula goreensis. The sequence continues at coordinate 21,328,836 of CM040756.1, forward strand.
CAGAATAGGTGATTTTAATCAAAATAAATGCACTTATGCTGTAGCAAGGGTATTGTAGTAGAAATTTACACAATGAGTGTGTCCTAATTTCAATTTACAAGTAGGGCAATTGTGATTCTGAAAGTTGTTATGGTTAAAATGTCAGTGTCGATGTGTTAAAAACAGTGTGATATCATAGTATTGATTACAAAAATTCTTATCTGTACAGATCCTCAATTTTGGTGCAAACATGTCATTAACCCTCTTAAAATTACGCATCATTTCACTTTGAATTTCAGTATTTTGCCCCATGAAGTAAAACATCTGATCATGCTTTCGCCAGCTTTTCAGAAACCCACAAAAAGATATTTCCATAATGTTCTATGCAATCTCCAGTGCTGGGCACAGATGAATGGAGAAGCAGCCCACGCTCCCTCACCCAGAAGAGTCAGAGATGTCAAACTTATTTTACCATCCAGTTACTAATTATTACTTCAAATGCAGGTGCACACACAAATAGAGATTATCTTACCTAATATTCACATTTGAAGTGGACTGTGTCTCTATAAAGGTCAGTGATATTATTCATTCAAAGTTAGCATTTGCACATTATTCTTATATAATTTACTAACATGTACTGCAGTTATTATGAAGTGTTTTACATGTGTTATTGCACTAGAAGAGAGGGCATCAACAGCTGATGTGAGATTTATTGATTTATCGATTGAGAATTAATATATACACACTGGTTTTCTTTATTAAATAAGATATTGTGTTACAAAAACATAACTGTGAATTGTACATTCTTTATTAGTTTTAAAGACTCTAAAGAATTTTCTGATAGTTGTAACATTCTTATTACCAGATTATAGAGCCTTAATACAGTATGTGTGTTGAATGGGCATTGGGGTCTTGCGATTAGTTTTCAATTGCTATACAGCCAGGAAGTAGGTGCCTGGAAGTAACTGTCAAAGCTAGGTACTAATTAGGTCACTGACATATTTTTATTAATCCGCAGTAAATAAACACTCAACTAAAGTAATTCCAAACAAAGCAAACCTCAGTACTCAAAGCAAGCGTAAACAATTAAAGCTGGAATCCAAAGCTAGTCTTCTGAGTTAGATAAGAGCTAGGCATTAGGGAAAGTATTCACACGGTTCATTCTACTGCAGAGACAGTCCACTCAAGGTACAAAACTTTGCTTGTGTTAGGATTCAGAAGTTAGAACAAACAGGAAATACAAATGATCACTGCTCTGCCACCAAGAGGGCAGTGTAACATAACAAGATCATCATTCACCTTTATTTCCCCTTGTTGTGCAACATACTTAATAATTTTATAAAGAGTCCACTTTTGGGAAATAATCATATAATGTGAATATATATGCACACTTAAAATCCCATTTCTTTGGACACACAGTTTGAAAAAAGAACCCTTCTCAAAATCCTTGAGTGTATGTGATGAAAAATGATGCTCAGTCTTTATTTTCGAGAGAACTATTCCACGTTTAATTATCACAAGGGGGAAAATTGAAAGAGTGGTAACATTTCAGTAAACGCACCTATTACATGTGGTCACAGTATGCATAAGTAATTGTAATCCAAGACAAAAACAGTGACAATATGAAAGGGCACATAAAGGAAGACATACCTTTTTTCCTGCAATAGTGAATCACAAGCAGAGATAGGGGTACTGTGATATGCCCAGCCTTGTCCCTCTTCAGCCACCGTCAGCCCTGAAGAGTTCCTCTCTATCTTTCGCAGTAAGTGCTTCTGTCATATCTCAGGTGCTGTAACACCGACAACAGGATTCATTTTGACAGCAGGATTTCACAGATTTGTTCAAAAATCTCCCAAAATCAAAAGCCTGGGAAAATTAAATTCACCTCGTATCACCTGTCATAATGTAAACCTGCCTACATAAAAGTTTTTGTGTTCCTGTTGCACAGAAGAAAGAACACTCTCACAAATCTGTCTCACAGGTTTAACTTTCCACACTTGAGATGAAGAATAAGCTTTTGATTCGACTTCTTAAAGATCATTAGACTCCCAGGCCCAGTGGGCTGAGAGCCTATTGTTTTCAGTTGGGATTTTTCTTTTGTTCCTTTCTTTTCCACTGTATTTTCCTCCCCTACATAACTCAAAGAGGAATTATCCAGTCTGGATGAAACATGTCATGCTTATTGCTATGCAAGATTTCTATGCAAAATTCAAGAAGCTTCCAAGAGCACCAAAAGTTCATATCCAATGTGAACAATATAAAAGTATTTTCAGAATGGAAATATGAGGATTATAATTTCATATGCCATTGCATGCTCCATCCTTACAGTATCACACTCATTATTCATATAGCATTCGACAGGAACTACATGATTGCGCTTATTGTCAAAATAATTCTTAAAAGCTTTGGATTTACAAAGAACTTGACATCACTAGTGACATCGCTAAGTGCATAAGAACTGGCAATTGGCTGTCATGTCTTAAGGATTTCAGGCCATACTGAATATGAGGGATATTCTTATTGAAAACTTCATTTCTTTTCCTTTACTTATAATCCTTTATATCTCCTACAAATGAGCATAATGTGACATCCCTGTGATGTGTCTAGTCAGATATGCTGGCTAACATTGCGAGGAGAATGTATTGCACATAGCAAATGTATGCAGACTTATGCAGAGGAAACCATGTCTCTTGATTTGTGCCTGAAATAATCCCCAAATGATGCATGAACATGTCAAACTTTCCTTAATACGGTGAAGTAACTATTAAATATCTTTGGGATTTGATCAGGTCTGGTAGCGAAAACAATTGCTGACTGCCTGTGGCTCATAGTACCTCAATAACTCACTGTTGTTGGGCTCAAGGAAAGAAAGCAAAACGTAATGATGTGTTGGCATGGGATGCGCTGTGACATTTATTTCAATAGGAAGTGAACATAAAAGACTGACTGACAAATGTCCTCACCACATACATAGAAAATACATTTTTGAACAATTCATAAAAAGTGATGTAATGGTAGGAAATTATTTACCTGTTTTTTGTTCAATATCAACCATGCTTTTTCAAATGTTTCAGACAAATCCAAAAACTTGGGAGCCCTTCCACAACTACCCATTATTTGAATCTCGTTAGAGAGGAATGGATTAACAATGATTTTGGTGCATATATATTTTCACCAAAACATATATGTACAGTATGTGCCTCTGATACATCTTCAACCACAAAGGTATCTACGGATGGCAGCAGTTTTCAAGAGTGCATAATATATTCGTTCCTGAATCCATTGGCACAAGTGTGGACCCGTGGCTGTGGAGAATCAAAGGCTGCAGGCCCTGGTGTCTTCAGGTGCATCAGAATTCTGATCACGCAAGAGCTGATCCTCCCAAGACAATCAAACCTTTGGCAGCAGGGCCTGCCTCGCCGTCTAATCTTCACCACCAACCACGGCACTTTGCGAGAATACCGATGATTATGGGCCCCACAAGGCAGATCTTACCGCCTGCCAAAACGACGCACCTGTTGAGGCACAAAGAGGAGGTAATCCTTTACACAGTCTTCAAGATGTAGGTGCAGTCCCATCACGCAAACTTTTCTGTGCTGCACTGGGAGGGGTCATTAGAGTTATGTTAAGGATAAGGCCAATGCAGGTAAAACTTATCCACACAAATTTGTTAAGCCAGCACCCTGTGGCTGTTTTTTGTGAGTCCTATCACGGAACCAGATACTGATCATGTGATCATGTTTATCTGCTTTCATGTAGTTATTTGGCATAGATTTTCATGTGCGTCATCTTTTTGTGGAAATGTTTGCTCCATAAATTCAGTCAGTCAGTCGTTCAGTCAGTAAGTCACTCATTCATTCTTTCATTCATGCTACCTTTTTATTCCTACTAAGCTTCAAGCTGTTTTAAAACAGTAGCAATTTACTTGCTGAATTCTGTCTTTCAGGGAGGTAGATTAAAGAACGTAACAGGAATTGTGACCCAAACAAACTAGACTTGGCAGAAAAAGACAGGATTTACTATACAGCCCTGCAAATCATGTGCAATCTGTGAGAGTCTTGATGAGTACACATTTTCATTGGCTGTAATATGGTACCTCCACCACTCTGCTGAATTTAACAGTGTTTAATGTGCTGCTCCCAGGCTCTGATTGATGCCACTTGGTGTCATAAATGTATCCCAGTAATCTTTGTGGAATAAATCTCTCATTTTATAACACTGAAACATTTTATTCAAACTAGAAGTGTTAGCTTTAGGAAAAGAGCAGTATATTCTGTTCTTAATCTTAAAGATTTTCCTCAGTTTTCAGGACAGAGAGGAAGTCTGTCCAAATTTTCAAAGTTATTGTTAATGTCACAAAACACAAGCTGCAAATAGCAAATAGAGCAGATTATTTACAGTTAACACAAGCACAGGTATTCTCAAAACATGCATTAATCATATTTTCCATATATTTTTACTTTTACTTAATTGCAAGTAAAAGTTAAGGACACATGTTGATTAAATCCTGGCCAATTAATGAATGTTTCCTTGGTGAACCTCTCCATGTATGGAATATTGCAATATATGGTTACAAATACAGCACTCTCGTTAAATTTGTCATTAAAAAACCAACAAAGCTTCAGTGAATTTTTATGATCATGACTTTGTCCTTGAAATCCATTCTTTTCACCCTGCTGCTAAAATGATCACTTCGTGTCTATTCTGTTTCGGTTTTGAGCATTAGTCACCCTGATACATTGGAAGATTGCAATAATGAAGACAGCAACACACTGCCGCTGTCATGTGAAGACAAACGTTGCAAATTCTCTGCTACTTTGATCTAGAGAAGTGACAATGCCACACACCAGTATACTTTTTAATTTAGCACGAACTGTTTCAATTTATTACACTCAGACACAATGAAATTGCAGATATTCAGAGAGTCAGTAGCAATTAGTATATAAAAAAAGAATCAAGACAAAAAAATCTTGTGAAGTATTCAAACAAAGCACAAGATGAGGCAGGCGTTTAGCCGATGAATCAAGGATTCTATATGCATTCACAAGAACTCCCAGCAGCAACAATAAAGAGGCGCTAGCTAATACAGAAGTGACAATCTTTTGACTATTAAATTGACAGCCACCTACACAGGAGTAGGGTGGGTGTAATATAGGTTTATCCAATTTGCTTGAAAATATTTACAGATATCCCTGACATGATTTGTTATAATTGAATAAGACAGCGTGGTTTTGAGACATGGAATTAGTTTCCTAACCACAACAAGATTTTATTTATTATTGTGCTTCTTTTCAGGTCTAAGAATCACTTTTATGGTATATCTTATGCTCTAATGATAGGGGGAAATGCAGGTTTGGGTCTCCTAATCTAATGATATGGAAACACTGTACATAATATATATGAATAAAATAATCCATATATGTAAATAGAGGGAAAATTTAGCAAAACACAGGAAAAACCTACCACTTTCAAGGGTAAATGCTGTGAGATTAGAAATTAAGACCTGGGTGGAAATAGCTTTAGGGTACTATAACTTATTATTTTTGGGACAGCACAGAAGACAGCATATATGTATGTATTATTAAGTTGTTTAAAATTGTATTGCTATTTTAAAAAAATAGATTGGGGACATATGAGGCAAAGGGATCTGCTGTAACTTTAGAATGTAGCAAGCTATAGTCTCTACCCCATAGCTGCAATGATCACAATCAATCAAGTATTCTGACGCTCTTTGAATTTATTAATTCAGCTTTTAATTAATTGAATTAATATTTTGCAGCAACCCAGAGCTATTCACCCCGCAGATCTTGATGTTAAGTCTGGCAGGGATCGTTGTGTTACATCTGAATTGGCTGCTTACTTTGTCACACCAGGCACCTACAGATTATTGTTTTTTTAAGTGAAAGAAGCACTCAAAAACTTATCAAAAGGAGCATAGTCTCCCTTCCCACACTCCCGCAGGCTGTTTCCTATGCATTGGTATCACTGCCCACATGGAGAATACGTCCTGAGCAGACACACGTTCTGAGTGGCTTACACATGGAGGATCACACAGTGATCTGAGGGGTAAGTTACAGGGATGCAACATCAAGCCTCATTCAGAAGCAGTTTTGTAAATCAGACAATATAATGGTTGCTTAAAATGTACCAAAAATTGCGGCGAGCAGGCTGAAAGCAATTCATGCAACATTAATCACAGTACAACCTTGTTTTTCATTACACTGACACAAGGATCTCCTGACAAATAATAGAAAGGCTGTTAATGGCTTTTTGGTTGCAGCTATCAAATGACCTGGGTCAATACCAGTTATCTGTTCTGTTTTAAATGGACTTGTGATTCCAGCGTATTACTAATGATGAATAATCACACATCCATACAGTCTACATGTCCAGACATATCTGCACTGCTGTATATTATAACGTAGGTAATTCTTGCCACACTGATCATATTAAATAGGGAAAATAAATATTGGAGTTTGTGTCCTTAGAAATCAACCAAAACCTGATTTTATGTGTACAGTTACATCTAACTATACAGCCATCTTCATGATATTTAAAGCCAAATTAATGAATCTTAACAGTACACATTTTGCACAGCTAACTTTGCTTATTAAAATGATAAGATTTATCATACATATGATGACCTAATTGAGATGAATGAAATGCATGGAACCTAAATTAACATAAATTGACATCTTTATCAGTGTTGTGCACATTTTTCTCTGTCATACACACACACACATACACATGCACACATGTATGTGTGTGTGTGTGTTTGTTTGTTGTCTCCCATGTTTGCAATACTTTAATGTCTTTCAATACAATGGATGAAATAAATGCAGCAGAATCAAAGCACAGAGCTGAACACTTCAGAATCCATCTTTATGTAGAGAGGACTGCCTGCTGCATAACTACATGCATTTAGTGGCAGTGAAGGTCCCAGAAAATGGTACTTTGTTACAATTTCTTGGAGAACAGCAAAGCATTGAATAACACAGTCCATTATGAAAAGGGTCACTGAGTAAATGCAGCCAGCATCTGTTTTAAGACTCAGTCAAGGGAATCCACCACTCTAGAAAAAAACAGCCCTCTAGAAATGGAATATTCATGTCATTCTTATTAAATTCATATTTAAAATTGCAATAACTTTGGCAGCAAAGTAGAAGCCACCTATGAATATCAGAAGTATATTATTCAGTCACTTAAATTAATTAAATTAATTAAGAGTTTGGGACCATTCAAAGCAACCCCATACAAAAATGCATTGTTTAGTGGAGGGAGATTATTCCAGACAATTTGTGATCTTTGCCATTGGGCTCTGTTTTGTTGATGGAGATTTCAGTTCATTAGGTTTGAGTATGGCACTGAAAAGGTGGGAAAATTCCTGAGTCTGTATCGACCTGTGCAATGAGTCAATGGGCCTCACAATATGCGGGTTAACGAGCTAGAACCAGGGGAGAGAGGTGGCCGTGGCCTCTAACTACCCTATTTCCCAACATGCCAATTGATTAATCCTCTGTTATGGACCTGCAGCTCTCCACACACGTCTACTGCACATAATCATTAATCCAGTGGACCAGATCAAACTCATGTATGTGCGTTACTGCTTGCCAAGATTTTACACACCTGCACCCTAGCACAAATGTATGCATGTACACACACACACACACAAAAACACATGCACACACACAATGGCATGCTAACACTTATCCACAGGCAGACACTCAAACCAACAAATAAATTCAATCGCCGTCATTTATGATGTGATAAACTGAACAGAAATGAACATAGAATGTGAGCATAGTCATTGCTTGTCCACAAACCTCATGTGATATTCATCAAATTAGCTTAAAGCAAGGATTTTTTTCTGATTTTTGTGTGCTTGCATGCACATGGAGATATAGAGCTCAGGGACACTGGTCAACCAAATTCAAATTTATATGCAAAGCCTCAGCATAAAAATCACTATTCAATTAGTAATTTTACTAAAAATTACATTGAACTCAAAGTAATATTACTGCAGAAAGTAATAATGCTGATGACTTTTTAGACATTTGGGGCACTGTGTTGATTCTCTTCATATGGATTATGCAGATTTGGATTATAAAGATCACATATTACGGGCTCTAAATGTTTTGAGATAATCTTGTTTAGAAAACAGAAAAAATTATGTACTTTAACAGTCTTATTTTGACATATTAAACAAGTGTAAACATAACTAATGATGACAACATATAGCCATACAGATAACATAGGCTCATAATTTACCTGCAGCCTACAGTGTTCAGTAATGTACCAGAGTCTGACATGCCGTGACTGTATTAAAATACTTCCAATTGCCATATATGACAAAACTTAAGTTAAAATGAATCTCATTTTTTGCTCAAATAGATGAAGTATCCCATCTTTCTTTAAACCATTGAAATTTCATTCCAGGAACCAATTTAGTTGTGATTCTTTGTAATATGTATCAGGGAATTTAAATGAGATCATATAGACGGTGTGCAGTGATGTACTTGCATACTGAGTGTATCAGTCATGTGACAAGGGTGAAAATTACTACCACCTGAATGGCCCGTATATAGGACAACATTTGAATTCGGATATACCTTAGCAGGAATGGAAACATTCTGTTTGAATTATGATTTCTGACAGTGTAGATAGAGATTCTTTTTTGCCAGGTGAGGCATAAACACCCTAAAACCAATACAAAAAAATCTGCTGCTGCTATATCTTCTACCTTGGGTGTTGAACATTATCTTCCATTTTCAATATGATCTCTTATGTTGTGTCTTGATTTAAAGAGTAACAGCCTGTGTAGCCGTGGAGACAAATCAATGGCCCTACTTCAACATCGTGCACATGAGACTGTTGTGGAATTGAAATACGATGTGACAGTCGTGGCTTTCATAAACAATTTCTTTCATTGGCAAACTTATGTTTGGAAAGCCACGAATAGCATGCCAAAACTCAGTGGAGCTGACAGGAGTCTTTGCCCAAGTCAAAAATAATGTTATCCCAGGTTGTAATAAACTTTTGCAAGAGCAGACACCTCTTAGCTTTCATTCACAGTAATGTTCTCCTGCAAGCTCACAAACATGCTGTTTGCTCCTGATTCATTGAAGGGAAAGCTGTTCGTCAGATCATCGGGACTAAGGAAATGAGATCTGGCAGTACATTTGCTCCAGCCCTCACGCATCATCTTACAGAGATGGGCATGTTGTGTTCTCCCTCTCCAACAAAGATCCGGCAGTGCAGTCTTTTGTCCTGATAATGAAACAGATCAATCTTAATATGCTGTAAGGATGACCAAAACAGGTCAATTTGAGCGTTTTTCCCTCCATTTTAGCATGTGCAGCATTTTAGCGGTTTTTTCTGTCAAACCTGTGTGAAATGAGATGTAGCAGACAGAATACAGAGCCAGCACTCGCAGACCAGAAAGCAGATAATCATTTCATCATGGTCAGAAATTGATGCCCTTGAAATCAATTCAAATACATTTAAAAGAGGCAGTTTGGCACGACCACCATCTCCTCCATTTTGAGTTGTAAATTTATGATATACTGATAAGTCTTTTTCCATACTGAGAAAGTAGAGGAATAAATGCATAAAACACAAGTGTTGATGTCTTCACTGCTTTATTACTTTTAGCATAGTCATGTAGCTATTCTATCTCTGGTATGTATACATTTAGCCTACAGGCTAAAGGTATCTCAAATTGTATGAGCTAACAGAGTCAAGAGAAGTCCCTGTCTGTCTCGTTTAAAACATGGTTAATGAACCACTTCCTTTCAGAAATGGTACATCTCTGTGAGAAAAGTGAAATACAGGGATTACGATGTGGTTGGGGGAGAGAGGCTTGACTTTTGTGTTTGTAGTGGGTATTTGTAGACCCTTGGGAAAGGTAATGAACTGGAATTGCCTCAGTTCATGCTTAACTGCATAAATAAGTCATGTATTAATATGATTTATTTAACACATATGAAAACACCACCACGGAAACAGGCCTGCACATGTATGTATGCACATAAATACATAACATTATTACAAAATAGCTCAGTATTTAATTACAACATTAGTATGGTGCAGTGTATGATAGATCATTGGTAATGTCTACTCTTGAATTAATTTCAGGTTTATTAATGTTTCAATGTGTTTTACAGCTTGTTTACAGTTTTCTTTTTCTCCCAGGTTTTGTATCACAAAATGAGTCACTCATTGAACTCTTGTGTCACCTGCACTCACACGAGAAGCTCTGCAGATGAAGTGCATGTATTTCTCAGTTACGCCTACAAATGAGCAGGGGAATATTCTACACCCCCAGGCTACAGAGTACTGTGGAACAGAACTAGCAGCAACTGAAAGAGAGGAGTATCTCTTGAATATGGAAACCGGTAACCTGGTATGAGGTTGGGATATTCAGCAGTAATCTAAACAGTCCTGTCTGATGTGAGCACCTCTAACAATGGATGGGAATGATGGTGTATTAAAGAGTGTACTCACATACAGAGTATACCCACCTACACATCTATGAATACATAGTATACCAGCATTAGCCTTTTCACCATTTATATATATGGGCTTTGGTATACTCAAAGGAGGAAGTCTGCCCACTTCCTCAGATAGTGTAATCACCTCCTCAGTTATCACTATACCTCTGGCAGGGAAGATCAAAAGCGTAGTCAAATAAATGTTACAAAGTTTTTGCCAGCGTATACTTTTTATCTGTCTTTATTGTCACAGACCTTTCCAGTCCTGAGATGGGCAAACTGTGTCCAAGACATAGTTGTCTATAAACATGATGGAGGTGAGAACTTTCTACTGTAAGTAACAGCCAGCCTTCATGGCAAAGGCCTTAACAGACTGAGCCTCTCTGAAGCCTGCATAATCCATCTCTGAGATTTACAGCACGACGGCCGCAAAGGGTAAGATGTACCCGTTTCTCCCAGCCTTGCTCTGGACGCAGATAATTGTCTTCCCCACATCGGGAGGTAATGAGTCCTGAGCAGGCTTGTTTTGGTGCCTCATTAAATATCTACTAATGAGGCTTCAAGAAGAGCCGATGTGAACTGCAGGGCCCTTGCAGCTCAATGACCTTCCTGCCTATCTCTTCCCCCCTCTCGCTCTGTCCTCTTTCCTCTGTCCTCGGTCAGCCCAGGCCCTGGGCAAACAGATAACCACCAGCAACACAGGTCATTATAAAAGTACAGGGAGCTAATTAAAAACAAACCAGACTGAATGGACGGATGTTTTTTTAAAGTTATAAACGGGAGGAGGCCTGCTTACAGTGTTTGTGAAGTTTGTGTATTTGTTTGTTTCTTTCCTTAGTGTCCTTGAATGGAAAGGATTCAGATAACCCCTAAATAAGAAGCCAGTTTGTTGCCAATGTGACTGCCCTCAACATGGGTACTGGGCCCAGCGCAACAGACCAGCATAAACACTCACACTTTTAAAACCTTCGAACAACAATGAAAGTGAAAATACTCTGGAGGCGCTGTAGCTTTGCTCATGATAGCATCAATATGAAATAATGACAAGTTTCACTTGCTAAAATGAGAATTTATCCACATGGGTCGCTTTCAATAAGCAACTCCTCTTGTCAGAGCACAGATATTCATTAATATTTCATTTATATTTATCACAATACTCCTGTCTGTGCAGATGTTGGCAGGGTATAAATCAGTCTATAGGTATTTTGTCTTCGAATGACGGTCTTTGAGTCGAAACAACAAAGCAGAATGAGATATCATGATTATTTATTTATTATTATTTATTTTATTAATATATATTTATATATTATTATTTTACATATACTGTAGATCATCCTGGCCTATGTACAAAGGCAGCTAGGTCACAGTGTAAATGCTTTTTTAAATGTGAAAATGAGAGTTTTCTGAAACATATGATAACAAATTCAGATTTTTCTCATGGGCATTGTGAAAAGATAGGAGAGGTTGAGGATCTTGTGCATTTCAGGGCGTTGGAAGGCCAATAGTAATGTAAATGCTATGCGTTGTCCGTCTTTTAACAAGCTAAACATAACTGGGGAAATAAAAGCTTTTTGAGGTGGCTTAGATCTCATTCCTGGAATTAAGTGTGTTTCTCACAAATTATGTCATTTGGGAAAGTGAGTGTTAGCAAAGATATGGAAATGCATGGCTAGCTGAATCTGAAATCTCTATTATGAATTTCTATTGTGTAAGTCTGAATGTCTCTGACACGCTGAGCCCTACGCTTCACAATGATCAATACTTTGTTTCATTTTGTACAAGACAAGGAGTTATCCATTATGCTCTGCTCCCCACTGCCTCTTATTACTGAGTGCAATGTATGGTTTTTGCATTGTTGCTGGGGGAGAGAAAGCAGTGGATTATGAAAGATTGCACTTTCAGTAAGATAAACAGGACATTGCCAAGAAAAATGTCTCACCACTCATGGGAAAGCCTGAATAACTCATATAACAGGAAAAATATGAATTTATATGGAAGAAAGAATATTAGTATGAGCAAAATGGTCCATTAAAATTACGACAACATTGCTGGGTTGAATGAGTTCAATTAACTCCCAGTGTAACAGTCAGACATTTTGAGGACAAAATGAAGTCATCGTTGTACAAAGCTGCTTCATTTATTGTGTCCAAGAGCAACTCAGAGTTAAGCCATTCTGGGCCATTTTAAGGTGAATGCCTGAAAGTTAATTCCACTCACTGGAAAGCCAACATTTAATTCATTAATTACATACACTCATTAAAGAGAACCTCTCAGAAGGTCTTGGGATTTAGACCTTAAATAAATGATATCAAAACTCTACCTGCTGGATTACAGATGTTTTGGTGTACTTTTTACCCATTAAATACAAATGTTTTGCATTTAATCTGAGGTGTGTGTGTGCGCACAAAATATAATACACAGCATACTAAAAATTCTTCAGGTGGTGTGTTAGCCTTTGTGATGTTAATAACCTACTGAATGATACTCTCAATAAGGAATAAACTGTACTTCAAAACAGACTAATATTTTTTCTCTTTTCAGGTAAAGGTGCATATCTTACAGTAATGACAAATCAAACATAAAATCTATACTACCCACAGCAAAGCGTGTTTTGTGTGTGTTTGTGGAAACCTTTGCTATCTTTTTCTTTGATTGAAAGATCTTTTCAAAGGCTGACCATGTAAATACACAATATGAGAGATTATACGTTTTGTGTCTCTGGTATTTCACTTCACTTGTATAACAAAAACATAGAGAAGGTGCGATTAATTTTTCTGTCAGTTTTGCCAGCAGTTATTTTGCCTCCCAATCCTCTATCTGTGTTCCAACAAAGAGCCTTGGCATATTATTGTGTTCATGAAATATGACATTTATTACAATACAATTTTATCTCTTTACAGTATTTTCACAACTGGCTCATCTGGATTTTAAAAAATTCTATGCAAACTATCCACAGGGAAGAGTTATGTTACAGCCTGTTTGTAAGTATTTCTGTAGAATAATGAAAACTGACTATCCAATTGATTCTGTTGCGTTTACTCAAGGCCAAAGTTGTGTGTGAATATAGACTAAGCAGTGGTCATGTACAATCTTTACATCCCACAGTGCATTCCACAGACCATTGTACAAGCCAGGGGCCAATACTGCCCCAGGAGTGTGTATACTCTGAGCAGATGCACAGGCTAAAGTGTGCACATCCTGATTCTTTCCTCTCACAAAAGAGATTGTTTTTTTTCTGAGTGAACTCAGCCTCCGCTGGGTAACCTCCTTTAATGACTGGAGAGAGTGCCGTGTTTCCAGGGCTGCCGTCTGACTGATGGGCTGCCATGGATAGTTATCTCCCAGCTTCATAAGGCAGGTGACCCGCTGTGACCCTCACACTACCGCCGGTGTCAGTCTGAGACTTTGGGTAGAAAACCAACCGGAGAGAACTTGTTCTCCACTTTTATTGTCACTGGCTTACTTGCCCCACTGCCTGCACTAGCATACGAGCTGAAGTTATCACTAGCCTCTGTGCTTTGGATTTGTACAGACATGTCGATATATAACTTATAATCATGTAATATTTAACTTGCTTTAACTTGCTTTTTCTGATATGTAGCAATATATAACACCACCAGGCAATCAGAACGAAGCATTAATCACTGTCCTGTAGTAAATCTGTGTTTATATTTCTCATCTGCCTGTGTATGTGTCACTCTGTGTGTATCTGCCTGTGTATGTGTCTCTCTGTGTATATCTGCCTGTGTATGTGTCTCTCTGTGTATATCTGCCTGTGTATGTGTCTCTCTGTGTGTATCTGCCTGTGTATGTGTCTCTCTGTGTATATCTGCCTGTGTATGTGTCTCTCTGTGTATATCTGCCTGTGTATGTGTCTCTCTCTGTGTATATCTGCCTGTGTATGTGTCTCTCTGTGTATATCTGCCTGTGTATGTGTCTCTCTGTGTATATCTGCCTGCTCTGTGTATGTGTGTCTCTCTGTGTATATCTGCCTGTGTATGTGTCTCTCTGTGTATATCTGCCTGTGTATGTGTCTCTCTGTGTGTATCTGCCTGTGTATGTGTCTCTCTGTGTATATCTGCCTGTGTATGTGTATGTTTAGACTTTGCTCCTTGTCGCACTGATGTCCTGGTGATCAGTGTAAACCAGTATCTGTCTTGGAGACAATGACATGCCTGCCACAGAACATTAGGGTCACAGCTGTCAATCACCAGCCACACTTCCTGTTCAATCCATCTTTGTGACAACCTTTTAGTGACAGAACCACATATAAATAACAGGTGGAGGGGGGGGATGTAGGAAATACATTGCATTCCAAGTCTGTGTACATTTGACTCTAAAAATATCCCCTACTCTTTCTCTATGGATCTAGAGGGACTTTTAAGAAGGAATTTAAATTTCATTCAATTTCCTGCCAGAAAATAGCATTGTCTCAAAGTAGGTGTGACATTATGGCAACACATTACTACCCCAACAATACTGCAGAAATGTGAAAAATCATAAGTAATATGATATTACATTGTCATGGTCAGTGTGACATTCCATGTAATTACTCCCAGGGGCCTGTCAATCATACCTGTAGAGACACAGTATGAAATTGCCAACATTTTATGCCTTCACACACTATGCTGAGTGACATACTCAAGAATTTCTGAGCCAGACATGAAAAATTAAATGAAAAACATTAGCATTCATTTTCATCATGTTTGGGAAAGTTTGAATAGAATTCACAGCTGAATTTTGATAGTGTGTGCCACCAAAGAAGCAGAAGAGTGTGTGCAGGCAGCCTGCAGATCCGTCTCACTTTCAATACACAAATCTGTGCATTTCTATGCACCGCGGTGCTCTGTGACTCTGCTGATCCAGACAGGTCCTGGCTGAGGATCCCTGACCTCTGACCTTACTGTGAATGTCCTCCGCCAGGAATCATCAGGAAGAACGCTCCGGCTATCACAACACAGACTGTTACACCATCATTACAGCGCAAATGTCAAAGGTCCCCGCAAACTTTCTCATTCATCATCCTTTGCACTTGTGTTGATTCTTAAATCTATAATTGGTGGGGTCCGGTACTCAGGCCTACAAAATTCAAGCTTTATTTTTAGCACATACTTTTATAGAAGTGCAGAATGGTTGAAGAGAAGAGTGTGACTCTTGGGTGGGGTGGGAAGGACTGTCCCTGAAGAGCTGGCGTGTATGCAGGTTTTTGTTTCCACAGATTAATCTGGCTTAATTTGTTATTGCTATAACAACCAACACTGACCACACATACATTAGACTGTACTTTATAAATGTTTTATAAAGGCACACAACAGCCTTCATGAGATTTAAGTTGAAAGTGAGTCATAAGAGTTATTGACCTCATCAGATTTCTCAATTGTTGCAGAGTTATATAAGGATAATATTATAATTATCAGTAAATATAAGGAATAATTGATTAAATGGTACAGAGTAAGTAACAGTAATAGGCTGCTCAATAGTTCATTTCTGGTTTAATGATATATAAAGTAAAATATTACTGAATCTAATCATTACTTAATTTTGCAGCACTAGGCACTATTATATGATGAATTCATTCTTTATTAGCAGCTAATAAGCACTCAGAGTCTTATTAATACATACCTAAAATAAAGTGTTCCCCAAAATTTTACTAAAATTACATAGATTTCAATTGCATAAATTATCACATGAATAATTTCCTGAAACACACTCCTGGTGTGACAGAGATCACACAGCTTCCATCGGGACGTTCATTTTCTCTTCTCTACGCCTACAGTAGTGGTACAGACTGATAACTGGTGTAAGCTCACTTCCTACAGGACTGGAGGAGGGGTCCACTCTGTACTGTACTCCAAGGTATCCAGTGCTTCCTGCAGTAGATCACAATGAATTTATCTCATCAATTATATGATTCAGGATCGCATACAGAGGTTAAATTATAAGGAGTGATGTGATTAAAGGCAGAGCAAGGGACAAGAAACCCTGATGATAAAATGTACTCAAGATGAAATACTGTATGTGCCTGTATAATTTCCTTGGTAGTGATTTATTTGTCAATTTAGCTCTGTACGTCTGGCCCTGGTTCATCTCGTATATCATCATGTAACATGAGAACATAGCCAGGAAGTGAATGTATGAGTGTATGCCAAATATATAAACCGTAATAGGCAACTTTCCATTTGCTATTATTATTGATGAATCAATTTACATATAAAATATATGGGTGTTTTAAATAAGCAAGTGCAAATACTTTTCAACTTCATTGGAGAAATGCTGGGTAGATCTGGACTTAAAGCAACTCATTTTGAATATATACTATATCTAAGGTTGCCTTATGAAATTTGACTGTGCACAAGACTACATTTCAGTTGTAAATGGTAAAGCATAAAAAGAGCAGTGCTTGAGTCTTCATGGCAGTGCTTTAAAATACAGTTAAATAAAATACGGAAAGACAAAAAAGGAGTTATTACATCAGAGATGTAAAAACCTTAAAACCCTCATAAATATATTAACAGTTGGGGTTAGATGGATAAAACTGGAATAAGGAGCCATATAATTTTTTAAAATTTGATTGTTTCTCCAGCTATCTTAGAATGGGGGAATTATCTGACATAAGAAGGACATGACATGACATGACATCAAAGGTCACTGAATATGTTTTCTGGAACAAAAAAATAGATTTCTCTTCATAAATATACAACTCATAAACCAAAAAAAAAATCATAAAGTTATGTGGTTCTTATGTGCCCCATTTTAAAAATAGGCAGCATTATGCACTAAAATGCACATTTAGACAAGAACATAGTCTGTGACATACATTCATTCTCATCATTTTTAAAATGGGGCCTCATTGTATTACTGTATCATTGTATCATTGGCTGTGATTGGTCGATGCTTGCTTTTTTTGTTAAGTCCATTTTTATGCTGTAAAGAGATGGTAGTTTCAAGTATTGATTTTATTGTAATTGCATCCAATAGTATTGATGTCTAGGTATCTCATTTTCACATTCATGCACCGTACAAGAACTGGAGTCAGTTTTTCATTGATTGTTCCACAATGTCACAGACATGAATACTTAACCACAGCCTTTAAAAGGAAATGATATAAAAAAATGCATTGCACATTATTATCAAAGCTTGAAAAGCTGCCAAATGATAAAAACTCAGTATAAAAATGAAGGAAACATGATTTTCCCAAATTGTGCCATTTTTATTTAGCTAAGAGGAAGAAACGAAGCTCCTGTACCCTACTGACCAATATAGCCGCTGTCTCCTGGGATTACTGGCTGCATTTGATGCATTACATAAGCGATGCTGAAAGGATACTGTGTGTCAGCGGTGTTATCAGCTGCGGTGGGGTGTGAATGGACACAACCAACCCAGAAGTCAGATGTTACAATACGCTGCATCTTGCCTGCCCAGTAGAGTGCCAACTGTGTGTGTTTGGACACACACTGCTGGTGAGGAAAGCCAGAAAGAGCCCAGCAGTGAGAGGGGACAGTGAAATGGGGGGAAGTGAGGCCAGGCTGACCATGGCTGGGGGGGGTTGGAATAATGAATGAAGATTATGGAACTGTGGAAAAATGAGTGTGGATAATACTGAGACAGGAAATAGGGGAGTTAGGGTGGATGAATCCAAAATAAGTAAATGAAAAGGGTGAGTGAGAAAAGTCATGAAAATGAGGAGGAGGACAAAGAACAGCTGGAGGGATGAGAGAGAAGGAAGCTGTGGGGCTACTCACTGGCCACATGCTCTACCTTTCTCTTACATGTGCTTCAGCTAGTGATGATACCTTCACTGTACTTTGGAAAATGGTGTCATGAAACCAAAAATGGGTGGAGTTATAATATGCTAATTTACCAAAGTGATACACAGATTTTTGCCAATAGTTTGTGGTTCTTTTTTTTAATTTGGATTTTTTTTGATTCCTTCAAAACAAATTAGTCATTGACAGTTAATCATAGCTCCACCCATTATTAGTTTCATGAAACCTCATGCTCCATTCTCTCACAAATTCCAACCAAGGGTACTGGTGATCCTAGCCTTTGCCATGAACATTGAGGATTGGCTGAGAAAACTGAGGCCAAATCAGAATCTTAATTTCAATTACCAATAAGTTGCATATTACATTCATGCTGAAAATTAATCAAATGAGATCCAAAATGAAAGAAAGGAGTAACAGCTAAAAATAAACCCTCTCTGCACACTAAGAAACAAACTAACAAAGGCTTGACATGTGCTCGATTAATGGATCCCTAAGAGAGAATAATAAAACATCTTTCAATTTAGGAAAAGAGGCATGATTTGACAGCTAACATAAAGAGTGGAGCCCTGATCGTCCTTTGGAATTCATCCGCAGGCTCTTGTTGTTCCTCTTATGAACAAAACATAAAGTTTTAATGTGCTGCATAAATAATCTTCCAAGACAAAAAATGACAGAAGAGAATGAGAGCATAAGTGCTGATTCTGACCAGAAATGTGCACAAAGAATTGCTGAATAGGTAAGTTTAATGTCATGCAGAGTCTTGGAGGTTAGTAGCTTTAGTTTGAGCTGTACTTTGCGATGCTGGGTACTGTGGGAAGGGCAGCTTCCGACTGAAATTTCACCAATTCTGCATAAAAATGGAGGTGGGAGAAAAGCTGAACAGCTGGTTGTCTGCACACACCCCTGGGACCTACATCCTGCTTTTCCCTCCCTTTCCTGAGCTTGAGAGAAGGATCACGTATTGCACTGTGCTGAGGGCCAAGTGGAAAGCAGTGATGCCTACTAATGAAAAAACATCTCAGGCAATTAGGAGAAAGGGCATGTACAAAAAATATTTAAATGCAGAGCTTGTCCCATTTTACTTTGTCAGGCCATGGCGTTGCCTTAATAATTTGTAAATCCAAAACTCCTGCATAAAGAAAAGGAAAAAAAATCTGCTTTGCTCTGCAGATCTGGTCTCGTAATTTGAAAAGGGGGTGTCATAACTTGACGTTCCAATTACTGGATGAACCATTGCACAAATGAATTCAAACTTTAACCCAGATCCCTCAGGGGGTGCAGACCAGGGGAGAGGGATGCTGTGGAAGGGAGGGGGCATGGAGACTGGAGTGCAAAACCAGCTCAGTTCTCCATGGCAGATTCTTTTCCCAGTGCCTCAAACAAACCCCTGTCATCAGATTCAAGGTGGTGGCCTTGAAAATGAAACACTGCATTATCCAAATGTATTCATTTACAGTCCAGGCAAAGAATGACAGAAGCACAATACGTACAAAGCTCACAATGTGATTAGATGTTCTAGCTCTCTAAAATTTAGGGGCATGGACTTCCCAAAAAAATAAAAAAGTTGAAACGAAGGATTAATTACGGATTCTACTATGGCTTCCGTGGCAAAACTGCACAGACACAAAATTAATACAAGACTGTGGATAATTAGGTAATTTACAGCTGGGCATCCAATTCAATTGAGCTTGCACAATCTGTAATGGAATGTTACATTGTTTAAAGGCTTCCTGGTGAAATGATACTTTAATTGATTCTCATGTGTGGAAAAGTAATGGAGGGAAGGCAGAGTGTTTCTGCTGCTATCCTCATTTAGCACATTGTCTCAGCGCTGTGAACTTCACCGCCAAAATGTGATAACACAACACCAGCTGGGCTCACTCCGATGTTTATTTATTTTTTTTTTTGCAAAGTCCCTTTTGTTGAGATTCATCACTCTCTTAAATACAGGAAAACTCATTGTGTAAAGGTATATTTCAATGTTTCTCAGAATTCCATATTTCCAAAAAAAAAACAACAACAAAAAACTCCCTGCACTGCTTTGATCCAGCTAGCTGTCTGTACAGAAACTCTGTTGACTTAATTACAGTTTGCACATTGATTTTTAGGCTTGCTGGGACAGCATGGATGAATTGAGACTTACACCTGGTTTGCACCTGAAGGCCCAGATAAGGGAAGCTGCAGCACAGAATTTCCCAGGGAATAATCCTCAGGCCTGCAGGACACTAATCAGTCGAATCAAATAGTTTTTGTCTTAAATTGAGCATTGCATGATTTGACATTGAAATCTTTGTTCTTGAGAGCGGGATATTTGGAAAGCGGCTCACGTTTCTTTATTGCGCCAGAGCAAACGCAAGGTTAGCTGTTAGTACGTGCTTGGGTTTTATTTGGGCTGACCCCACACAAATGAAAATTGCCCCACTCTGTACTAAATTTGCCTAATCTTGCCGTATATTATCTTGCTCGATGGGACATTGGCAAATGGAAAAGAGTGATTCTGTGAGAACGGATGAAAAAATTCATTACGGAAAATGCAAGTCCCAAAATGAGGCCTGAAAGTAAAAATGACTCACACTCTGAAGAATGCAAATATTATTAATGGTGGGAAAATTGAAGCATAAGACACACAATGAGTTATTAAAATAAGCAGGGTCGTTGCGACTAGCTCCTGAAATTTGTTTTGGCAGATTGATATTTCATTGCGTAAGAAACTACTTCATTTACCAGGTGGCAGTGGATCAAATTGTAAATTGGTCAAAGACAAATTGATGCAGAAATTTGATTAAATATTTGATAGCACAGTGTATGTGGATTCTCCGTGGAACTCAAACAAAAGTGGCAGAAGCCTAAAGAGATGCTGAAGGCATACAGTCCAATATATTTGAATAGTTTAATCCGTGGTGCAGAAGGCATTCACTCTCATTTGAATTTCACCTTGCACAGGAGAAGTAGATATTTTTGTTGACTTCTTTAAAATGAATTTGACTGTTCTTCTGCGTATTTATTTACTATACACTACCACACATTTATTAAAGACAGTCCAGTCTGATGTAATGATGAAATATAATTTTGACATCAATGGTAATTTTACCACTGTGTTTCAAAATTATTACAAGATTGGATATAATTTGATGGTAATAAAGATCAGTTTATTGATCCTGTTTGTAATTTTGCTTGGGTCCTAACATCAAGTATAGTTAGCAATAATAAGCTGTTACTACAATGTAACATATTAAATGCTGTATTTCAGACGGTCTGTTCTGAAAGTTTTGTATATCCCCAAGATGACTGAAATATGTAACTTTCCTGGCCTATCGGAAATGGATTCTCCATCTGCAATCTCAATTATAAAGAATCTCATGGTCGGCCCTGAATCGCTCTCTCTCTCCACCTGTCACTCAGGGTTCCACAGTACAAAGGGGGGGAGGAGTTACGTGATCCTCCCCTGGAACTCCACAAGCACCCTGAAAAGCACGTATTAACACCAGACTGACAAAGGGGGAGAAATGGACAGCTTCTTCACAGGCTCTGTAACCACTCCACACCCACTTGACCTTTGCGATGACCCTGTTGATCTGGGTCCCCGTGGGCGATGGTGACCGACAGAGTGGTGTGGGGAGCCCCACGAGATGCTGCTAATTAAGGCACAACCGCAGAGGTCGAAGTGACTCTCGCTCACGGGGCTCGGAACAGCACAGCCGCATGAATGTTAATGCCAGCGCAGGTTTTTTGATATTCAGATCAGCTTGCGACACTGTTTAGTGCAGCCAGCACCTCTGTCTCTCTCTTTGAAGCACGCGACCTCTTCCCCATGCCCCCTGTGACCCATGGTTTGAGTGCGGCCCAAGGCCTGCTGGACGTATACGTTCATATTAAAAGACGCACTTGAGTGAACACTTCCTCATCTGGGACACTGAAGCAGGCTCCAAAAGTTTCCACTGGAACTTGCTTGTCCCCTTGTGTTTGACAAGCGTGGATCAAGCATGACCCAGTTTATTTTTGAATTATTTTCTCATTGAGCAAAAAAATTTTTTATAGAAAAAAAACTCTTTATAATTAATGGTATTTCAGAGACATTATTAAAAAGGAACAAAATGTTCCAAATGAATCTGAGTTTTTGTCAAACTAAACTTACCTTAGAGCATAGAAATGCTGCTTTTTATGATCAGGAGTAATGTTTTCACAAACTTGCAACATGCAAGCTCCAACATGTGATATGGGATTGATTTTTGCATTTCTCGTTAATGCACTGAATGCACAAAGAGCTAGGAAAACCACTGGTCCTTGTGACGATGTCATTGATCATATAATGTAATTTTTTTTTCAATTACCCTGACACTGGTTTCCATGGTATTGAACATGCAGTGAAATATCACACATCATATGTAGAATGATATGATACATCATATAATATATTCAGATAATACATGAGGTTAAAATCTGCATGCTGCATGAAAAGGATTTGCACAGGTATTTCTACCATGAAACAAAGTTGCAGTGCTGACATTAGACTCACCATATTCATATGCAGTACAAAGAACATTCGCTGTATTCACACAGTTGAATGATAAATGCAAATTAATCAAATTAATTCCAGGTCACTGAGCCATATAAATGGAGTGCTATTTCCTCCTGTTTTTCTGTTTTCTTTTCAGAACAGTGAATATTGGTAGACCTATGCCCTATAACAAAATGTGCTGGAGCAAGACAATCATAAATCAAATAGCAATAGTTTCATATAACTGAGTTATAGCTGTGTGAATATGTCATAATAATGGGAAAAACATTTTCTGAATGACCAAGTGTTTGAATTAGGTCAATACAATGGTGTTGTGCAATGGTGTTCATAAAGCAGCCAGATTAAAATGAGAAATAAAATTAAACGCTCAGAGAATGTTTCAATGTAGTGAGTCTGCCTTACATACATTATGACTACCTTCTTACAAATACTAAATTAAAAAAGGCTTTTCAGTCGCTATACAGCAAGACTTTAGAAGATAAACCTGTCAGAACTCGACACTATAATACAGTATCATAACATACACCTCACTAGCCAGTACGCATGAGCCAGTGGGAAATATAGACTGGTACAACTTTGGCAAGAATCTGTGGGCTAATTTTGCACCATGATTTCTGGTGAGTAATTTTGAGGCAGCTCTAAAATTTGGTATCAGATGTGATGAAACTCTCTCAGGGACTTCTGTATTTATAGGAGCAGCTGTAGCTCTGTCTCCTCAGGAATCGGTTAGTCCGTTGCCGTTTCAGCTGTATCTCAATTTAGCTCTTGTCTTTGTTGTAATGCTACTCTATCTGTGAGATAAGGATTTCTGCAATTGTACCAACACACTGCCTTTCAGATGTCTTCATGTACTCAGTCAAGACACTCCTGCTAAATGTAAAAGACGGGGTGCTACATCAGCTAGGAGTTAGCGACCATAGACCAGTGCAACTGGCCATCAATCTGCAGTACAGGCCTCAAGACTCCAAAACCTTTCCCAGGTAGAACCATAAGAAAGCCAGCTGGGACACATTCGCACAGCTCTCAGACCTGCACCAAAGAGATCAGACTGAGCAAAACATCAACAGAGCCACTGACAGTTTCAACAAAGCCATTTTGAAAGTGCCCACAGAGATGAGCCCACGTGGTGCAAGGAAAAACTAAAGGCCTTACTGGACTACAGACCTACAAGAGTTAGAAGACAAAGTTACAAAGACCATAGAGGAAGTTGTGAACAACCCGACTGTAGAAAATAACATCTTGCACAAAGCCACCCATGCAAAACTCAGAAAACAGAGTACCCAAGCAGCACGGTCTAGTTGGAGATCCTTGAGAGACAACACCAAGACATGGATCACAAACCCAGTCAGATCCCACAGTATCTACACAATCCTGTATGGAGTGAAGGCCTCTCACCTCAGATTCACTGTAGCATCCCTGTAGTTTGGGAAGAAAGACTCACAGATCAACCCTGAGAAAAAGTCCTACACCCTTCAACAGATCCAGAATAACTACCCCCAAGACAGATGGACTCACATCTACAAAGATGGCTCTGCCGAACATGCAGTACAGAATGGTGGCGCTGGAATGAATATTAAGTATCCAGGGGGAGGCAGCCCACATTGAGAACAGCCCATGCTCCCTGTGTAGAGCCCACACAGTCGTTCTGCAGTGGATTCCTTCCCACTGCAACGTACAAGGCAATGAGATCACCGACATGCTAGGAAAGGAGGGAACCATGAAAGAGCAGTGAGACAAGTCAACAACATTTAAAGAAGCCAAAACCATCATCAAGTTGAAACAGTGCAACAAGTGGGTACAGGAGCACCTGCGATACAACCAACTAGAACCCTACCACCCACTATCAAGAATTGAACAGGCCACAACTGTCTGACCCATCACCTCTACACCAAGTTCTGGATTGGTCAGTCAATCTAATTCCCACTGCACAAGGCCCTGAGACACCGAATCTGGATAATGGAGATTCCAGTGGCACAGAAACTTTACTGCAGCCTGGATGACCTACAGCGTGTCATTTTCACAGAGACTGGCATATCCATCTGAGTGAACTAGTAGAAGAAGAAAGTAAAAGATGTGCATGATTGTCATGTCAACAACTGAAGTGTTGCCATTTAGGTTGATTGCTGTTGACCTTTATTCAGATGTAACTGATACTTACTCTAACACACACACACACACACACACACACACACACACACACACACACACACACACACACACACACACACACACACACACACTCAGATTCCAGAGAGAGAACATCCTGGAAGATCTCTGTGAAAATCTGTCAGACGGGTGATTCAACAAATTCATCACTCAAAAATAGAGTTACACCAGAATGACCTGAAGGAGCTGAGTCAGAGGGGAGTCAGACAGTGATTCGGTGAAATGCTGTGAATGTGATCTGATGGCAGCTCACTAACCAGGAAGGAAAAGTCACTGAATTTTAACTGTGGTAGCAACAAGCTCCCAAACTCATTTCCACCCCATGCCCCACATCACATCACACCCAAATAATCATTTAAGATAAGAAAGTGTAATACGCCAGTCCCAGTATGGTGTCACAACAGTAGCATTTATAAGCTAATTCCAGCTGAAATGACTTTTGACTGACTTTTCCCAAAGATATGCTAAAAAAATGGTGAGAGAGTTGTGATGTATGATTTCATCAAATTATTTGGAAGGTAACACCCCATTTACTTGCTCAGTAAAGTTACTCGCGGGATAGCTACACCACAACTGTCATCATGCCAAAAAAATTCATGGCACGTGGGAAATCATTTTAGGAAGAAAATTTGATTTTACACTGAAAATATTCATGCCTTTACTGGCATGTCAATTGTCAGGCTCGGATCATTGTGTTACACCATTTGCAAACTACCGGATGTGATATATAGCTGAAACTGTCAGGGTGATTGGAGTAGGCCTCCAAATGGCAGCAGTGCAATAGAATATCTGACAAGCCCTCCTCTTTTATTACAAGCCAATTAAAAACCCGCTTCTGAATCTTCGCATTATCTAATCACATATGGAACAAAGAGCCAGTCGACTACAAATCCACAGAGCAACCCAAAGAAATGCCATTTTAATCAGAACCCTCTTTTCTCTGTAGATCTGAATGTAGGGGAGGAAGATGAAATGTGGTTTGCGGATCTAGGCAGATTCTGGGCAGATTAACAGTGCTAACTGAAGCACAACGGTGATTAATGATTTAGCCAGCATTGCTCATAAATTTTTGTTCTGTAATTCAAACTTTACGTTTCCTTGTTGTTTGATGATCTGTCTTCAAATTCTGGGTGATGTATGTAGCTCATTCTAATGTATCGTGCAGTAAGTGAAATGGCACAAAGACAATATGTAATACACTACCTGCCTATCATCTCTTTTCTAATAGATCTTAAACCAGCTGAATTTAAAGCATGCATTTTTCATACAGTATTATTTAATTAAAATATAAGAAGGAAGGTCAGGTGTATTTTTAAAGGTAGGATAGTAAACTCCCACACCATGGTTTAAATACAGCAACCACTCCTTGGTTAAAGATGTGTTAGTTTCTGTTTGTTTAAAGAAAATAATACTTATATGTACAGTTTACTTTACTCCAAATGGGCTGTTTATTTTTACTTTTCATGGTGGGGGGAGGCGGGGGGGGCTTTGTTACATGGCTGACTACAAAGCAGGACTCTGTAAAGAATTCAGGGAGTGTAGTACAGCTGAAAGCAGTGGTGAAGGGTTATTGAAATGTGTTTGGGATTTGCCACCCAGCTGCAATGGCTAAAACTCACAATTAAGAAATGTTTTTAGTGGATAGACCCTTTGTGCCTTTGCCCTGCATGTATATTACATTATTCAAATGCATGCAAATGCAAATACACTGCCATAATGAACATGTTGAAATGCTGAGGAGATTTGTGAAATGTGCTCCCTTTAGTATTCTGCTGAATTTACTGTAGTGATAGCTGCGTATATTTGCATGGGAATTTGAATGCCTCTGAAGCACTGTGTGTAACTATTTGCTTTTTAATATCTAATGTGATTTTATACATATATTTCACTGCCTGTTTAAAAAGGATTTGAATAGTTCTGCATGCAGAATGCATTTTATAAATAGCATAGTTAACATTAGTCATTACTGGATGACCTATTGTTTCAAATGGAAATGATCTTTTACTCTCATAGTTTCTGTGAATAACTATTAAATGCAACTGAAATTACAGCATGAAATAGCCACGTTCTGTTTGGGATATGTTTTTATAATTAGTCACACAGAGACATGATGTTGACATTCCACTACTAGCGATTCAGGCTTTATAATGAATCAAACAAAGCTATTGTTGTTGTTTTTGTTATGACACTAACAATATGTTTACATTTGTGTCTGTTATATGCCATATTGCTCTACATCAACTTATGTGCTGCCAACACTAATTGTCTTGTGTTGAACACTGTATGGAATCTATAGATGCTAATGCTTCCTCCACTGCCATGGACCTCTGGCCACAGTCTTTATTGGTGTGGCTGGGGCTTGAACGCCTAGTCATGGGGCCAACAGTTGCACTACAAACATATGGCTCTGTGAGCCATCTCAGGTCTCTTTCAGAGCAATTTTTCAGCTTGCTGGAAATTCTGCTGGGTAGGAGGGTGGGGATATCCACTTTTTAAATCCAACCCTCTTCTCTCTCTTTTCCCACCTCTGGCTGCGAGGCCTAGCAGGTCTGAAGAGAGAACACAGGTCTGCAGACAAGGTGACTATCACAAACTAAGCCATGATAATAATTACACGGATTTTGGTGAGCAAAGTTTGTTTTTGTGAACGTATAGCTACGGCACAGGGTGTTTGCTGCAAAGCTCCCTGCCATGTGTTTATTTTACATTATGCAAAAAGGTTGTATAGCTGCTGTTGCTCCATCCTCTTTTTACCGTTAATGTTCAGTAATACCTCAGCAAACTCATACTAATGTCTGCTGGCTGAGTACTGTGTATAATCATTCTCTGCAGATTTTGTTTCTGTGCCTTTCTGCAGGTATAATTATTTTGCATCTAATATCCAAACACCAAAACTAGGTGCTGTTCTCCTCACATTTTGTGTTTTCCATCTATGTGACAAACTGTCTTTTCAAACAATTATATATTTAGCTCCTGTGTGAAAGTATTTTATGTTAATGCCAAATAAATGGTGTATGAAAAAAGTGTTGATAGAACACAAAAAAATTATGGTTTATTCAGTGCTTCAACATCGTATCAATGAGTATTCTGCCAATGATGTCATTAATCATGTGATTAAAAAAATAATGAAACACAGAAATTTATCAAAGCAGCCTCCAGAAATGTTTCTTCAAAATCATATGTGAAGTTATAATATGTGTGTTAAATCTTCTAATGCCTTGAGTCTGTTTAAAATATCAATGGATGTTTAAAAAAGTATTGAAATATGGATTTCTTTTATGAGCCTTAAGATAAGTTATGTCCAAAAGATGCTGAAGAGCTGCATGTTGACTCCATTTGCCTTAATAGGTTGTTAAAGTTCTGCTCACACATCATTAGTGAGCCGACAAAGTGATTGTACTCACTACATTGTACATATTACTGCCATGGTGTCTCCAGAGCTTATTCCAACACTGATGATATGTGTATTCATAAAAAAATGCTGCCATTTTTCTGTGCTGGTTTCCTGGGTGCCTCTTCCAGTTGAAAAAGCGCTCTCTCCTGTGTTCCATCTGATGCTGTGGGACTCCTGCAGTCTCGATTCTGTGGTGTTTCTCTCTCTCTCTCTCTCTCTCTCTCTCTCTCTCAGTGAAATGAAATTGACCATTCTGGTGCTGCACTTTTATTTTTGTTGTTTTTTTTTTTCCTCTGCCTCTCCAGAGCATGTCATTAAAATACTTTCAGGCCAGTCAATCATCTGATCTAAAGTGCTGAAAGGGGAAGCTTGTCTTGATGCCGCTCTCAGATGTGAGAGGTGCCCCCCCCGCCCCACCACCACCACCTTTACACCACCCAATCCTGCATCTCCGCTCCACACCCCCACCCCATCTCAAAAATGTCACATATCCCCCCCGTTCCATAATGTCCCCAGGCCCGCAGAGAGCTCATCTCATCTATGACTAAACAGACTTGTTGAAGTTCATCAGCCCCCTGTTCTCACCCTTGTGCCGCGTTACCTTTTTTATTTTGTTCTTTTCCTTCCTACCGTCAAGCGCATTTTCTGTCTTGATTGCCCTGACAGTTCCATTAAGAGGGGGGGAAGGCGACTGCATTGTGTAAAAATCCCACGCCACACTTCACTAAACAGGCTCCTGCTCTCAGTGGATGCTTCTTGTCCGTGTTCCTGTTTTTTTCCTTTTTTTTTGTTCAGGGGCGGCCGTTGTGACACAAAAGCCCTCCGCGCAGGCATCTGACAGCCCGGCAGGGAAGGTCTGAGCAGAGACAGAAGAAGGGGGAGTGACTCAGCCCTCTCGAAAAAAGGCCTGCGCTAACAGCTTCGACTTTATTAACCTCCTTGTCAGTTTTTATCTATTTATTTATTTACATGCACTGTTTCAGATCCTGGCCACGTGCGAATGTAGGCAGAGGAGAACTCAATCTAATCTCACTCTTTCTCTAAGCACCGAATTCAATTTTGAGCACAGCGTGATGTCCAGTCGGAGACTGGCATAACGGTAATGGTATTTGGCAATGGCCTTCCGTGTATCGGTGACCTGCAGCATTTCGCAGCGACGCCTCCACGTTCTCATTTAACCATGCCAGGATGCTCTGCTGAGAGAAGCAAATTTAAAGCCATACCCTAGCCTATCATGGTGGAAGGAAGGTATTGAAGTATTGCAGTTCTTGCACTTATCAGGTAGAGAGTCACTTGTTTCAATTCAGGAAGATATGCAGCGCATCTGAGTCCCTCACTCACAGTTTCTATTAGTTTGAAATTGACACCATTGCTTTAGTTGCCTTTATTGTTGTATTTGTCGATTGAAAATTGAAAAATAAAAAAACACCATCATAATGCAATCAAAACACAATTTTCTTCTATTCTGGAAAATAAAGCTATTTTTAAAATGATATACCGCTGCAAAGTTAATTCTGAAATCTGAAACTGAATTGTATTGCAATGATGTGGGCTACTCTGTAATGCTAATACCTGTTCCCACCCCGCAGCCGTGGTGTTTGTACGTGACTTCTCCATTGATGTAGTTTAATCACATCGGAAATGTTGAACCATTAAGTCTATTGGCAGCAGTCTCTTCCCCTACAACACTTAAGCATAATTTGAAACAATTACTATTGCCATGATAATGAGAATAACACTTACTCTGGCAGCAGTCTGGTTTCTGTCTGCCAGACAGAGAAGCACGACTATAAGTACAAATGAGCATCCCTCAGGGACAACATCCAGGTGCTAGTGCTGTCCACTTACCTCAAAACCCTTACCTCGGCTGCCTCACATGAACTCTTGCATTCTGATTTCAGGGCAGTGTTTTCTTGGCTCTCTTCAAATGACCTTGATTGGCTTGGATGGTGGTCTTGGTGGTCTAAAGGTGGTCTTTCCAGAAAATGAAAACTAAAAGTCAGGCCTTTGTTCCTTTCATTGAAAGATTTCACTATTTACAAGCATATGTTCTCAAGCCAACATGGATCATTTTTTGCTGTCCTCCCTCATACAGCCTAACTGAATGTTGCTGTTTATGTAATTGGACCATTTGTAGAATGTCCTCATGCACAACTATGTCATTGATATTGTGCAATGAAGTATATTGGTGAATGAGATTACTGTTTGACTTGGAGGTGAAGAACACCTCAAGGCTTACGTGACGCACAGTTATTTTTGTACAAAAGGACATTTCAAAGTGAATTATCCTGTTTTTACCACAGCACCTTACCAATGATCAAAATAACTCAGTTCATACAGCTGGTGCAAGTCATTCCCAGAAATACGGCATAGATACTATCTGGCAACCAACTCAATATGGTCTCCCAGTCAGCATGTTGGCAGAAATTATCCCAGCAAATGTTTCATAAATTACTATGTGACAATTTCTTTGTCAGAAACTTGCAACAGAGATATTGTTAGATAAAACAATTGTTTGTTTTATGCAGAGTTATACTAGTTGATTAATAGTTTATTAATGACCAATGTCAATACATCTGAAATGAATAAATTCTGCATACTAATCACAGAACTGCTTGTAACTGATATAACAAATTATAATTACTTACTTTAAATTTGACAATGAATATGGAATTCTAATTTCATTGTAATAAATTCTGGGCCCAGAACCAGACTTTGTTTAATTTCTGCTGAAAGTGCAATAAGAGCAAGTCCATATTGGGCCTGTGGATAACATTTTGTCCTGGACCACTCAGAACTGAATATTTAAACAAATAATAATAAAAAACTATGTTATAACATGTTTATTAATTACTATATAACTATTACATTAACTATTATATGTACCTATGCAAAGAAAACATCAGCAAAGATTTACAGTAAAAATTCCATTTAATAATATTTTATTGAAACTACATCTGGAGAGAAAATTAAATTTATACGCGCAAAGATATTGCTGTATTTTTTTTTCCAATTGTCCATTTTGGCTCTCAGTATTGCCCATCCCTATATTTTTTCAGTCCACCAGCGGGGCCGTTATATATTATTCTATTACACACAACTGCATGCAGACAGCAGATACCCAATCAGCCAGAAGAAACACAGTGAGATAGGGGTGATCCACTAATTTAAACCAAACCTCTCTGGGTGCTGGCAAGGCCAATTTCATATCGCCTCACGGCTCAACCGGCCGTACTTGGCCTTGGCACCTTCAGGATTAGACACCAAACTGTGGGGTGCTTCCCATTCCTCAGCAAATGCTTAAGCAGGACGAGCCATCATTTGGCCACTGTCAGCATAATTTTGTCTGAGCCTTTCAAATTTTAGAACTTTTTACCTATTGCTAAAGGTTAACTGGTGCCCCCTCACTAAAGCTTGATGAGTGTGGGTGCCCTGCCAACTGAACCCGTCCTTCACCGGGCAGCACGATGTCCAATTAGGCCTCATCCAGGGCCTCCAGTGACAGTCCCTACTGGGATAGCCAGGATTTTATTTAGGATTTATGGACATGCCACTGGCGTAGGGAATAACATTATCTCTATGAGAGCATGCACAGTATTGTATGAGTTTCTGCATAGTCAAGTGCATCTGAAGCTACTCTGAAACCAGCTCACAGAATAGGCCTGTCTTTTGTGATCATGCAAGGTCAGAACACACACAAACGGGGTAAAGAATTGGCCATCGCTCTCTCACTGCCTCACACACACACACACACACACACACACATACACTCTCTCACACAGTTCAGTTCTTCAAAGGCACATCTTCAAGGCCCTCATTTGAATAAATCCATTTTTATTCACTGCACTTCCATTTATTTATTTATTTTCTGTGGGGTGGGGAGAGGCAATTAGCCTGAATTCCAAAACCTCATCAGTCAGAGAGTCAACCGGTGGCAGCCCCTGCCAGGTGTTTTCTTTATCTGTTGCACTCTCCCCATCTTTCCCTCCTTCTCTCTCTCTCTCGCTCTTGCTCTCTTTCTCTCATTCTCCTTCTCCTCTTGTCTTTTCCTCTCCTTTAAAGCGGACCCATTTATCTTCCTCACAGGCATTGGCTGACGTGCTGGTGACAGGGAGGCCTGAGTCTGGGAAGACAGAGCGGAGGAGACCTCTCTCCTTCAGCTGATCTGGGCTGCAGAGGCAGCGTGAGGCGGTAATGAGTCTCCGATACCCCAGGGAGGGTGTACCCTTTCCCATATGTATGAGAGCCGGGCACCACAGCCTACGACATCCACACATGCACAAACACAGTTTTTTATATTTGTAAAACTTCCCATCCAAATCTGAAGTTTTTGCAAAGCAATATTTCTACATGGAAGTATTACGTAAACACCATTGAAGGCTGAGGTCTGAAGTCAGCATTGTTTTGCAAAAATAAATTTTTGAAAATTCTGCATTGTTTTACAAGCGGTTTAAAATGGGCACTGATTGTGCTGTTAAACTAGACTTAATTTATATATCCCTTACCCATGATGTGACCTTGTAGGCTTGCATGAATGTTAGAACTTATAGCTGTCTGGTTCTGAATACTTGCAGAAACTGCTTTAGAACAAATTACATAACTTGAGGGGCTGGGATGGTTGGGTTGTTGGTTGATTACTGTCAGCCAGTCAGGGCTGCTGTTGAATGCATTAACAACTGACTTATACATATCAATAACCACTGAGAAATGGTTAAACATACTTACTGATGCTTTCATACAAAAAAAAAACCTTTACTGTGTAATATGTCTAATAACTTAAACCTGTAAGTTGTGCTGATACACATCTAGGTACCTCCTCTTTATCATCAGTATCACTGCCATAAAACATGAGTACAGGAGAGTTAAAATCACACAAAAATGTGTCATTCTTGCTCCACTACCAGCTGTTTGCTTCCCATCCTGAGTCCCCTCACACATTGTTATTAATTGGATTAATCAAGGTTCAGTCATGACACTAAAGTGATGCTTATTATTCTGCAAGAAGGAATATGGCAGTGGGAAATGAAGCTGACATTATAAATCTTTCAGAGCTTTGCCATTTTGGTCTGAATTCTTATTCTTATTAAAGCCTTTAGCTTTTGTGCCCTTTTGTGTGTGAGCGGGGGTGTGCGGAGTGTCACGCATGTGTGTTTCTGTGTGTGTGTGTGTGTGTGTGTGGTTCCATATGATTCTGTGTGTTTATGTGTGCATGTGTGGGGAGTTGTGATTGTTACCCAAGAATTGTCCGGTTGCTATGGATATACGGCCTTGCCATGGGGGAAGAAAACAAGCAGTGGAAAATGATTAAGTGATTAACTATGTAAAACAGTGGATTAATTAAAACTAATTTGCATTAAGTCTGCATTAAAAATGTTCCATGTCAGCATTTACTTATGCATATGAGGGACAGTATATGGAAGAAAATCAGCATATGCTGCCAATCTGGAGCCTAAGCAATAATGATGTATATAGGAAAATAGAATTTTAATATCAATAAAATGCACAGTGGCTATTGCAAAAACAGGATCGGCAGTGGCAGCAATAAGCGGAAGCGTACCTATCAGTAAAGTAAAAGCAATGAAATATGGAAACATTTTAGCAAGCAGAGTCATGCACTTCAGTAATAGCTAAGCCTATATCCTATAAAATGTGTTGCAGAATTGTTATTTTTATCTTTGCAAGAAAGCCTTCTGTAAATAAAAGACATTTAAATGTCAAGTGTGACATCAACAGCTTTGTATGGCTTAAAAATAATATAACAACCAACAAACAGCTTCAGATTTTTTAGTATTTATTATTGCAATGGTTGCAGTATTTGTATTTTTAGCTCTGCAAAAATGCCTGCAGAGTAAAACCTCAAAACGACCACTTCTGTAAAATGGTAAGACATACATGCAAGTAAATATCAGGGAAAAAATCTGATTGTCAATACTTTTGTCTCAAGCTACATGTTTAGCTGTAGACATATATACATATATGTATTTACAACTAAATTAAAGTTAAGACATTGTGCCATAGAGGTTTGATTGAATGCTCCCTCAGTCCTTTTTATTTTAACTGTTCTTTGCAGTTTAATTCATTCTTTTAAAATGTGCTGCATTTCAATATGAAGTGTGAATGATAGCTCCCCAGTGGTGATCACATTAAACTTAATAACAACTCATTCACACAGAAGCCTTGCTGCCATTTTAAAACCATTTCCCCCTGTTATGAGAGGGACTCAGCCTGAAACCTTTTCAAACTGCTCTTAAAAGCTAAGTCTAAACGTTTATGAATCCAATATGTCAATCAAAGGTTTTTTTTTTTTTTTTAAATATAATTTTTATTACCAAATACGGGACTTGATCAATACTGACAAAAATATCATTAATATATTTTTTTATATTTTCCATTTCTGGGCTTCTACTGTAGAAACTGTGTGAAGAAACTGAGTAAGCCATGCCCCCACTAAATTATGCATAAAGGCTGGGAATAAGTGCACAAGGCAAAGAGCAGACACAACTGTGTCTAGCTAACATAAGCTAGCTACAACTCACAATAGCGCCTCTGCTATATAGCTTGTATTAGCTGGCTAGCTACAGTCCAGATTTGACACTATGTCATGTCACTACAACAGAAATAGTGCATAAGAGCAATGTTGTTGGCACAAGAAATGTCTGGTTCCAAACCTAGAGGCAAAATGACCGAGACTAGCTTTCAATGGGAAGACACTGTTTGAAATGACTGTCCTTTGGTCCACTGTCATCACCCCATTCATTCTGGCCTATGGTATATGAATATGATACTGAAAATACATAATATTGAAGTAATCAATCAAATTCATCGTGACAATGCAAGTGTCACTGCAGTTTCTTCAAAGAAAAGACAATTTTCCTTTCCGGTCAGCGTAACTGGCTGGCAGCTGAAGACAGATGTGACAGCACTTTTGTTGTTCCTTTGTGACAAAGCCAGATTCCTGGAGGGGCTGAAGTGATGCCAGCAGCTTTTTGTGGGCTCGTAGCTTTTACTGATTGATCACCCAAGAGCTACGGCATCAGAAGCATAGCCATGTTTGAGCTATGAGCTGAAATGATAAATTCTTTCGTATCCTCAACAAGGCCAAACTGCAGGCTTTGTAGCGTTCTCTTTCTTGGACAAGGTTGCCGAATGTACCAAATGAGATATCCCCAGTGTGTGTTTAACCTCCAAAGCTTGTGAGGAAGGAAGTCTGATTCATTTCCCTCTGTTGATTGTGTGTTTGAGGTCTTCCCATCTAAGGTAATCATTGCTTCCTCCACACACACATTCATTTCTACAAAGGCTTGTAGTATCCATCATTCTTTATTTTCCAATGACCTGATCTGATGGGCTAATCTCTCCAAATGTTGCACTGCTACGAGGTAGACAGCAGTTACTGGCCTTGTGCAAGAAACGTCTGTCTCACTCACGTTTCTCTTCTTGTCATGATCCACGCACATCTATTTCAACATCAAAAAACATTTTAAAAAACCGCCTGAGGTGGTTTCTCTATTTTTGTATTTCTTGGATCAGTGATGTTAAATTTGAATTCTCTCTCTTGCATATTTTTTTGCTTTTCAGAAGATCTCTTTGGACCGTCTCATGGTAGACTGCTGATTGGTGTTTGTGCAGTGTGTCACATGAAGTGGTGATAGCGGAGGTGCCAGGCTGCACCTCTGTCTCCATAGTTACAGATGACATCACAGTCAGAATCAGGCTGCTCTCCTCGCTTGCCCTAAGGAGATGGCCTCTGCTTCCTTATCAGAATTGCCAGCAACTTCAAATGCCCGTCAATATTCTCCACTGTATTCAGCTCCATCAAGTCTCTCCTGATTTGGGGAGCTGATACAGATTTTGCATTTCACAAAATTCCATAGTTTCTATCTGACCATTTCCTGATCATTGTATTAACTGTATTTTTATCAGCAGAATGTACCAATATGTTTTATTGAACCAAGCCAGCAGAAATACCGCAGAATCCATTTCTTTATTCTTGCATTCAAAATTAAAGGGACAAAAAAGATAATCGAGGTACTGCAAGAGGGCACATTTTGATCAAAGGGTTAACAGAGCATATATTAATTGTGTATTGCTTAAGAAATAAAAGAATCCCAAAAAAACATAAACAACTGTACATATTTTCTGAAACATGAGACACTTACAGAGCCATTTATTATAAACAAAGTGCATGATTTAATTTACACTACAGATATGCTGCTTGGCTAAGCATATGTATTACAAGAAAGATAAAACATTATGTCAATGTAAAAGTGTTTCAGAATAGATTTGTGGTACGCGGATAAAAGTTATGAATGAATTGATAATGTATGGAGCTGGTATTTGCAGACAACCATGAAAATATATCTTGACAATGTATCCATGTTCGTTGAATGCTTTATTTTGAAACTACTGACATTTATGTACAGCTTATATCAGCAAAAATGAATTAATAACATATTGCGCTGTATTCTTTCAAACAGCCCAGTCAAGGGAAATTGTCTCATTAATCCCATGATGGATTCAAAAGCACTTGACATATGATAATCACCACAGAATACATTTTATTAATGTATGATGAGAATCACTGGATCAATACCACATCAGATGGGAAACAAATGCTACAGCTCACGATTCTGTTTTCTCGTACTGGCGCTCCTTATTCAATTTGCACTATACTTTTATAAGAGCATCATACCTGTGTAATGGATAGCCTAAAAAATCAATGAAATATCAAGTATAGGATTACAGTTCAATCTTTGTTTTATGATGAGAGCACATTGAGTCTCGTACTAAAATTATATTCACATCACCGAAGATTATATGTTTATGAAACTTTCATACCATTTTTAAAATATAGATATGACTTTTATTCTTCTGGGAATAAAATAAGAGAGCAGTCTTGCAATGGAGATATGTTGATCATTCCTTGAATGTGGATTTGGGCTGACAGAACCATCAGCAGTGACACTAGGGATGCCACTCAAAATTTGATCAACAAATATGAATATCAACACTTTACCACTTAAGGAAATTGAATGAATTGCAGCAAGTTGAGTTTTTAATATTGCTATATTAATTAAATTATTATGAATATATTTCAATGGAGTTTTTGACATTCTTAAATATTTGAAATCCACAAGTATTTGTACAACTGCCCATACATTGTTAATTAATGCAGTATCACCCTGACATTTTTTATTTTATTTCAGTATATGTGACAATACTTCATTTCTGTTTGAGATGACTAACAAGTGCAGCTGAAGCAAAATTATA
The DNA here is from genome assembly GCA_022829145.1 of Albula goreensis. Lineage (NCBI taxonomy): Eukaryota > Metazoa > Chordata > Actinopteri > Albuliformes > Albulidae > Albula > Albula goreensis. The sequence continues at coordinate 21,366,420 of CM040756.1, forward strand.
TGGCACTCAATGGACTCTGTCCAGACAAATGTTGTGCAAAGGTCACAGGCTGACCTCTGTGACTCAAACCTTTGGTGCCAGAGTCATTTTCTGTCTATGAGATGGGAGGGGAACCAGTGAGGGGAAACATTTTCCATCCAGTGGTCCCACAGTTGAGAGGATGTGAGCGCTTTTCACCCCCTCCTACACTGGCTGAGGGTCTCACCATATAATGTAGAACCAAAACACCAATGACAGGAATAAAAAAAAAAAATGTTCTACATTTCTATGGCGAGAAGTGTGCACTGGAAATGTGAGCAGAAAGGCAACATAATCCTGAAAAATGGTTTATTTACCAGGCTTGTCATTGTTAAATTATATTAAGGGGGGCACTTAGTGCGAGACTAAAGGACCCCAGCGACTGTGGGATCCATCCAGCCATAGCATAATTAGAGGGGAAGCAGGACATGTCAGTTTGGGAAGTGAAGTGCCCTTTCTCAAATTGAGTCTCTCTCAAAAGGCCCCTGTTGCTTTCATTAAAAAGCTCTGATTGACCATTTCAAATTGTAAATTGCAGACGAGATAAATAAAGTATAATCAAATTGTTATTTTCACTCAATGGCTTCTCAATAAACCTTGACACCTGGCTCATTCAGGTCAGACGTGCCAGTGCACACGAATGGCTGGGACTTGTTTCTGCACTCCGGCGCTTTCTTTTCACATCTCTTTGAGACTGTTGGGCTTTTGATCAAGGGAAACTAAACAAAAAAAATCTGTTTCAGTGTCTCTCTTTGTCCTCCTACTCACACCACATTGAATAATGATAACACTGAGAGCAGATTTCGAGGTGGCTGTCCTGCATAAAACATCAGTCCTGCATATCCATTGCTAAATTTTGTAGAGCTCATGAAATAGCTAGACAGTATTGATTTGAAGGAGGTGACTGAGATGCAGCTACATAACTGAATATGTACATATTTACATGAGTCCATGTGTATATTAGTATGTTCTCACTCTTGTCTGTTAAATTCCTGCCACAGACACACACATACATTGAGCTTATGTGTGACTCACTGTCCTTCAGCAAGATCTGGACAAGATCTAAACCAATCATTGCAAAACTACGGTGAGTGACACCAGATGCTTCCCTCCCCAAATATCCCTCTGACCCCATTGGTCAGTGTCCCTTTCCAGGTCAACCTCCACCACACCCCACCCCCTTCCTCTGATGTTGCTTCACTGATGGGGTTAAACATGTGATTTACTTTCTATTAGGGGATTAAAAATCAATTACAAGGGCAGCCATGCGTAGGTGTAATTATAGCGGCACGAAATGGGCTCCATTCATCACAGGGCTACTCATCTCTGCTGCTGCAATAAAAAAGGGCCGGCCTGCCATCTTATTCATTAACTCTGACTTGATATATATTTATTAAGGGAGCACTTTCTGACTTTCAGCATGTATAAATATATATCTAAAAGCCGGGTGCGCTCAGGGCACTGTGTAAGCTGGGAGTAACGGCGGACAGAGGTGAGCGGAGTGGAATACTAACCAGGCTGTCATCAGGATGTGAGGAGTCTGTTTTAAGCTATTTCAATATGCTCTGCTTTATTCGTAGTGCATATGTATGTGCATGTGTCTGCTTGTGACTGCATATACATGTTTGTGTCCGTGAGAGCAAACAGAAATTTCCACCAGAATAACACGGTGTTCTTATGCTGCCACTCCATTCCTGGCAGATTGCGGCTAATTCGGCGCAAACCCGCGGCTGGCCCAGAGTGATCCCAGACAGAACGCTCTGCCTCCTTTCCAGCCTGTGCCACATGCTGCATGGTGATGCTCCATTTCAGCACCGCTATATAAACCATATCGATTTTGGTCATAACATACTGCACGCTTTTAAATCCAGCTCGGTGACCTTGCGGTCAGAGAGTCAGCGTTCTCCCCGGGAGGCCGTTGGGTCAATTCCCAGTGGAGTCTTATCAAAGACTTTTTAAAAATGAAACCCGATTGCTCCCTTTGCAAGAGACTGCTCCCTGCTGCAGACATTGGGACGTGCTCCTTAGGAGCTATCCACGCTGCTGGCTCCCACGCTATTAATTCATTTGAGGTGAAAGCAGCTGGAGAATTAAAATGAGACTAGTCTCATGTGTGACTGGATTGAATTCTCAAATCCTGAAAGAGAATTGGGATGTTTAAATTTGGAGGCTTGTCATACTTTTTATGTCTTCTGTTTCATCTTTTGGTATCTTTATTTCAAATAGGCCAATTCAGTTCCAAGGGAATTAATAGAGTTGGAGAAACAATGTACAGTGATCCCATTTTCAGTGCATTACCTACTCCTTGTATCTTGCCCTTGTCACAAACTGGTCTGTAAAGGAGGTAGAGGAAGGAGCTACTCATTGTAATATGAACCAAACAGCCTAGCCAGATTATCATCTAGACAGGGGTCTGATACCACTTGATAATCTGATCAACACGCAATCAGCGTAGCTTTCAAACCGTTATGCAACAATACTGCCCAATTTACAATAAACAGCACAATTACCAATAATATTAATGATGATCAAATAACCATCAGATCCTTAAAATGAGATGCATGAATACATACATGTGTATCATGTAAAAGCATAAAAGCATTCTGAACGCAATGCTGTCTTTACCCTGCTGCCTTTCCCATAAAATAAAATATCAACAGTTTCAATGTTTTTGTCTCCAGCAAAGCTTATTGTTAATTCTCCATGAATGCTCATTTTTCATTACATTCTAAAAGCATGCTTTGTTTATTCTGTACTTAATTATTAATTTATGACATATTTTTTGTACAAATGCTTTCCATTTCTGAGTGAAAAGAAAACAAACAAAAAAGGGGGATTTACATTTTGATCCTTCATGAGTCTGGAATAAAGTGTCTGAGAACGGAACCGAAAGTTCAAAGGCAATTTACCTTGATTAGGGCAGCCATCTGGCCCTGACACCCCAGAGCACGCGTTGCTTTTTCAATAAACATGAGGTGCGGGGGTGAGGCGTGCAGCACGGGCTCCGTAAAATGAGTTTTTATACTCCTCATCTGCATCAATTATCAAAAGCACACACCTGTGACTGCAGCTTCTGTCAGCCTTACCGACTCCGTCTCATTGCTTTGGACAGCACTGTGCTGCACACAACAATGCGCTATATAAATCAATAGCGCTTTGGAAGATTTCACTTTTTTAATGAAACAGATTAAAATTTTCTGTCCTGGCTAGAATACCAATACCCTCTCCTCTCTGCATCTCCAGCATTTTGGAAGTGCATAGGGATCTGTATTCATGTATTTTCCCTGCTATAATGACGGGTAATAGGGTATGTGAAACTACAGAGGTGGTTTTTGTCAGCTGAGACCTCTGGAACTGACCTTCTTTATCTTCACACTGTATTGTTGTGTATTGGTTCTCTTCTTACGTAAAGGAATTCTGTGTTTTGAGAGGTCATACAGGGTTCTCTCAGATGATATGGATTTGACTTGCTCCGAGGTGTAACACAGGAAATGTTTTAAAAAGTGGAAGAAATGGTACTACAAAGAGAAGTGAAGAAAGGAAACATCAGGTACCTCAGAGAGGTTTTAACCAATGGTGCACTCCTCAGAATCTGTCCGTGGTCAAAGCCCAGATGAGCCAGCCTGCTTGCCGATGGAGTCACAGATGTTGGTTAAATTACCTAATTGATGCATGATCATTGTAACAGACTGGGCGTGGGTAGTAGTGGGGAGAAGGCCGAGTCAGGGCTGGGAGAGGAAGAGAGGGAGCACAATGTGGGATAATGAAGTCAAATTACACACAGAAACAGAAGGGGTGGGGCAGGACAGGGAGGAGTGATTAGGAGCCCTCTTCTCTGGGTTCTCTCAGACAGCAGACACGGCCTTCTCACGAATTACCCATGAATAAATTATGGAGTCCTCAGCGGCAGGAAATTGAGGGCTGCTCACTGAACTCAGAATTCAAACAATCAAAGAGAGAAACATATTGTTGTACTTTTGTTTACTTTGATTTGCCACAAAGCTGATTAAAGTGAGAGTCAGAATAGACCTTTTCACCAGCAAAGGAGGGAAAACAGGTGTTTTTTCTGTCCAGCATAATTAGGTTTACTGCACAAAAACTAATAACAAACATCAGAGGCATCTCTCTTCCTTTCATCAAGGAGACACACTCAAACACACAAACATACTTTCAGATACACACGGGGCTTGCAGCCATAGTTAAAGACTGTTCTAAGAGTTTCATAATGCAGGGCACATCGGGTCAAATAAAAATTGTATCCATTTTATTATAATTGAATAGTTGTTTAACTCAAGGTTGACATTCATTTTTAATTTGTTTGAGGTAAATGGAGCTTTCAAGATTATTCAGTCACAATTGATATTGTACATTGAAACGCATTTGACCATTGAAACCATTTAACTTTGACTCATAGCTAAATGTTTCTGTTTAAATGCCCACTTGATTCATCCTGATTCTTTTCAGCTATGTATAACAATGGCTGAGATTGTCAACAGTGTTTAGTCTTCTGGTCTACCATGAACACTACAAAGCAGACCTTCTGCCTCCATAAGACCTGGTTCATCCTTTTGATGCCGGTGTGACTTGATTCTCTAAATCAAAGTACAGTAGAACCCTGAATTATGGTTTGAATCTTGCCGGCATCAGCTTCTCTTATTTACTTGACAGCTTATTAATTTTTCCAAAATTGTTCTTTTTAGCAACTGCTAAAGACATGGCCCTTTGTCTGAGTTCAATTATACATTGCATTTTCCCCAACAAAAACAGTAAAAGTACTTCAGTTTAATGGTAGTTTTTTTGCATCTGATTTTGAAATTGAAAATGTGTTGATTGGAATTATTCTTACTTCCACCTTAATGCTCATCAGCCCTGTGTTTCAATAAGTGAGGTGCTACTGTACACTAATACTGTTTAATCAAAGCACTGGGTGAACACTCGCTGTAGATTTATTAAACTCTCTCAACATTTGCATGATTCTGGGCTTGCCCAGCCAGGTACCACTGGCATGCTGATAATTTTAGTCTCCACGGAGACCCTGGAGCAGCGCGGGAGTGCCAGATAGAATGGCTGACTGCTCAGTGAAGCCGTCACTAACTTCCTGTGAAAGGGTGTCAGGCCCTGTCCTCCAGGTACACCTATTTACAGACCCAGTCATTTCAATTCCACCTCGGCTAATGAACTCCGCGTTTATAATCAGGAGCAGGAATCAAATCACCTGTAGGTCTCAGGAGAGTTTTTTTATCACTATCAGCCACTAATTGAAATGTTCTATTGGGGGGAAAAATACAAAAAGGCCAGAAGAAACTTAGCCCTCGAGGCCCCGAGGTACAGCTCAAAATTAAATCAATTAACAGATGAATTAATAAGCGGAAGATGTTGTGATATCTTGCATGATGGGATACCTGGGATGAATTCTTAAGTGGAAGACAGTGTGGTATTGTCACATGGGTTACTTTGTATGAATTAAACAGAAGTTGTTGACAACTAACAGGATGGGATCGCTCGTGGCTGGAAATTCGTCAGTTCCTCTATACTCTCTGGCACTTTCACACACTGTTACAAATCACATGCTTGTCCTAACCTTTTATCTGGGAACACATTCACTTTTGATCCTTTTTAATAAGTACACAGAAGCACTGGCATCCCGCTGCGAGACAGGGGTAGTGTGTGTGTGTGTGTGTGTGTGTGTGTGTGTGTGTGTGTGTGTGTGTACGCACACTTTCACACATCAAAGAAGAAGCATTTTAATACTGGTGAGATCTGCCTGGTTAGATTCACTGTAGAACCTACATTCATAAAACATTCACATTCTGAATTTTTGTCTCTAAAGCTAAGCCAAAGAAATCAAATCAATGTTCTCATTCTGCCATCATCAGTGAAACAGCGCTGTTCCGTCTCCAGCCTTCATAAACCTAACCCTTACAGCATCTCTACAGGTGTACTCATTAATTGGAGAGGAGTCTGCCTGTTCCCAGCAAGGTTGGATTGCCTTACCCTCGGCTGAGTGCTTCAGAGCCAGAGGGCTGTGCCCATCTGTGTGGCCTGTTTGACTTCTGCCCCGCTGCCATGTCACCCTGTTCACCTTCCCACAGGAAAGAGAACAGTAATATTACTATGAGAGACTACTCTACAAATATCACAGTGAAACTTTAAAACTCTATATCGTCCCTGTAGAAATGCAATAATAAATATGAACCGCTGAAGTAGCAATGGCGGTGAAACAATATGCAGTGATACAAGCTTACTGTGGAGTACTATGATGAAAAAATGCTGCAGTTTCCCATATTGGTAAATCTTATTTTTCATAGTTGTTCCAATGCAAGTATAAAGATGTCCATGTAAACAGCCTCTTACATTTAAACTTCATACCCTCTTTCCCATGTAATTCATCACCTCTCCCCTATGGAACACGACAGCCTCTCTCTTTCTGTCATGCAATTCTACATATATATCTCTGATATAGCATGATAGAGACTCTTGGAGCTTTACTTCACCCTAATCTCCATTATAGACACTGTATGAATAATAAGGAACATAAGGAAGCTCATGTTTGGCAATGTGTTGTATGAACCAGCTCTGGGGTAGAGAGCCACATGGGCTGTTTAGTTAAACTTAGCATGCAGTATACAGACCTCACAGAATTCAGGGGACAGATCAGTTACTTAGGTTACTATGAGGAGTGCAAGGGTGGCCTGCTCACATATGTAACTTTGCTGACCGCCATTGGAGAGGGCAGCCGCTCAGAGGGGGTTGCACTGACTCAGTTTAATGCCTGGTCTTGGGGTGCATGAGCGGAATGAGAGTTAGGAATGGGGGTTCTGAAGAACTGGCTGTGAGGACAGACTCATCTTGTGAAAGGACATCTGGTGTCCTGTATCGCACAGAGTGAGTCAGGAGCATGTGGCAGCCATGTTCTCCCACTGCAGGAGTTTGGGGGCTTTTGATGAATGTAATATGGCGTTGTTTGTTTTTGTGACGCCAGTGTTAACTCAGTCACAAACTGCGAAGGTATGAATGAACATGGTGTACACAAACATGTGCATAGTCTTCCTCTCTCATTCACACACACAAATACAGGTGCTCACTCCTTGTTTTGTATCCACACACACACACACACACACACACACACACACACACACACACACACACACACACACTCTCTCCCTCTCTCTCTCTCTCTCTCTCTCTCTCTCTCTCACTCTCTGAGACACACACAACCATATAGTCACATTTGTGCCTGAGCAGCAAAGAAAGAGAGGAGAAAAAGAAGAAAAAAATGTGTAGCTCCTTAAAGGTAATTTTTCAGGAAAAGAGAAAAAAACTTTCATTGTTACATTCATTGCATTGGACAAGTTTTGGTCACATGAAGCTTTGAACAGATTTTATTAGTCACAAAGCAAAATCTGACAGTACACAGCTGATGCTGCAAGGTCCCTATTCATTTGTCAAACTGAAAAACTGCAAAAACTGAGATGCAAGCTTTTTGCAGATGATATGAAAGTTGGAACACCCCCCTTTCACTTTATATATTTGTGTGCTTTTCCTCAAACTGAAATATATTTAAATAATTTAGCCACTGTACCGGGGAATTAAATGAATACAGATTAAAAATGCAGTCTGACACGCAGAAACCACAGTCCTCCATCTTCTAAGACTTAATACTCTAAAAACCTCAACATCAAGGGCTGCTATGCAACAGCATTGTAGGTTTGAAGGCTGAGGGCTTGTTGTTAAGAGAGGCTCTGCTATTGTGTACTAAAAGCAAGGTATTTTACCTTAATCACCTCCACAAATATGCAGCTCTACAAATACAGAGCGTGTAAGAACTGCAGGCGAGGTGTCGTAGACAAGAGAGACTACTAAGAACATATTTAAATAATGTTTCCAAGTTGGGAGGTCTGCATTTGGAGAAAAAAAAAATATTTGGCCCATGCTCAGTGGAAGAACACTTCAAAGTTTTTCTCTGGGGAAGCAAACTAAAGCCAGTAAATAAATGTTAAATATCAGATAATTCTATATCCATAATTCATTGGTATGCTTTCAAGTTACTCTGTTACTGGATTAGAGTGCACACCAGAAATATGTGCCCCCAGATCCATGTGTCTCCTTTTATTACTTTACTGTCTATACTGTGCATTTGTTTAAGATCTGTTGTTGCACAGTTGATGTTAGGAAGCAAAGACTTCCAAACGAAAGCCTACAAAGGAAAAAAGAAATGTAGACGTAACTTATTTAGCATTACAAACAGTGAGGAAATATTACTTGTCAAACAGTGAGGAAATACTACTTGTAGACTATGACTGAATTGCTCAGCTGCAAATGTACCATATTTCACTGTATTGTACCATACTGATTAACTAGGATGCCATTCGCTGTCTTACTTACGTGTTCACTGGATTGAAAACAGCTGGGATTCAGTACCTTCTCCTGGTAACACTCATGTACGACAGATCTGTAGCAATGCTTGGAGAGTTACATCATCTGGGTGAGGAGATAGGGAGGAAAGAGAACTCTATTGCACCTCTTCATGTCTGCGAGAGAGCTTTAGATAGATCTGAGTAAGGATGTCTGGGGCATAAGCGCATAGCCATCTTACGTCATGTCACACAATGTTTCTGCAATATGGCATTTGTGTGACTAATGAATGCCCGAATCTCAAAAAGGAGCCCTGGGTAGAGGCCCATTTTCAGGTCCTCCTACGCGCTCTCATTTCAGCAAGCTTCACAGTGATGTAAAAAAAAAACAAAAAACAAACAAAAAGGCAAAAAACAGAAAGGCATTAGTAAGCCAGCTCTCTGCCCAAGTCATTTCATTTTCACACGTCTGCGCAGAGTTAATAAGAAACGGCTCTACACATCTGCTCTGTACTTCAGTAAATTTATGGAAGGCACTAAACTCAAAACAACCAGGGGACAGTGTAGGGGAGCATAATGAAGAAATAAAAGTGACTGTGCAGAAGGGTGATTTTTGCCTCAATTCAACAGACAACCACCAAATGTAGAAATGTATTGAACAATATATTATTACTGTCTAATGAGGATGTAGTGTGACGGTTTGCAATACGAGCTTGCTGTGGACCAATGTTTATTGATGTACTGTGCAGTTGGATCTGAACTGTTAAAGTGATGGTCTTGGGGTTTAATCCTGGATAAAACCTTGCATTGTGCACTACAATGCTTGAACATCGGCAGCCACAAAAATAGTAATTTAGGCCCTCTTGGCTTACATATAAACAGTAAGAATACATTTTCATCCACTCTTTACCTCAGGTAGCCCAGTTATATCCTAGTTGTACAAATGAATTTAATAATGCATAAGCCTAGTGAATCACGCTCAATGAGAGTTTCCTGCGGAGCAAATAAATGAATAATGTAACACACTGAGGCATATTGAGGCACTTCGCTTTCCGTGGATGGATCTTGATGGAACACTGACTAAGGTCAGGACATAAACGCTTGTGAAATTGAGTGATGCCATGCGATTCACAGAGGGGGGAATCCTTCCTCACAGCGAGAATCCTTCCCCTGGCTGAGCTTTCACACTCCAACCACTGAGCTCGCACAGTTGTACCCGGCGACTCCTGGGGATTTCCTCATCATGCCAAAATGCAGGTCCCCCAAAGTCTAAAGGAAAGAGGCCTGGTGTTCTATGGCTTGGTAATCATGCAGATGATTTTGTGTAGTGACTGCCAATGTGATTGCATTATTCTTTTGCGTCGTAATTAATTTTGAGCCGTCGGCATTAAAATGAGGGACTTATTTCAGCAAACGTCTAAATATTCACATATTTGCGTTGGCACATGACAACAAAGAGATTTGTTTATCATTGTAAGTAACGATGCAGGGAAGTACTGTATATCCTCATCCCTGCTGGGGTCACATTTAAAAATTCATTAATTAAAGTGGTTTTTCCCACTTAAAAGAAACACAAAGAAGAAGTGAAGCTTACATTTCTTTGGATGAGTGAGAAGCAGTCTCATCCTTTCCTTTTATATCTTGGTTTGAAAACTATGGCAGAGACAGGAACTCAAGACCATTTCTCACTGCGGTTCCATCCTCAGCTACACGGTAGAGATGCCTTGGGCATTCAAATATGTTCATGACAGAGGATCCTTAACCCAAACATATACCAGTAAACTCTGAAAGGGGTAAAGGTCTTATGTAGCATCTATAACAACTTAATAAGCACCATATTAAGGGACTATTTTCACTACTACCATCATGTGCAAGTATTGTAAATACTAATGCATCCAGCTTTCATACAACATTTATCATTGTATTGTCACTATATTACATAATGTTCTAATTAAAATTACATGCTTCATAAGCTCATGCCACATATTAAAAGCTTGTATGCTATTTGCAAATAATAGCCTGGGTTAATACTCAGTTTGGATTGGCTCTAACGTCCATTACTAACACTGATACATTGGTCATCCTTATATATATATATTCATTATTTACAAAAAGATGTTGCAAAACTATTTTTAAAAATCACAAATGACCAAAGTAAAAAAAAGGATAAAGCGTTTTTATTGGATTGTATTGATTTGTGAGTCTAATCATGGTGCCTTATGTATATGGGGAGCACTTACCCACAGAATGTGAGGGAAACAAGCTCATCGCCCTTGTGCCAATGCCTCATCTTTATTATTTTATAGTCAGGCATGGCGGTGTCCAGGTCGACAGGGAACTTTGACCGCCAAGAGAATAAAATGAAAATGCGTTCCATCTGTAAGGCAAATTCTCTGCTCGCTCCAGTATTACCATGGCTCTGCTGAGCCTGCAGCATGCTAGTGCAATCACAAGCTGTCTTAAACAGGTAGCCAATATGTAGGTGGTGCTAACCTTTTGTAATTTTTGTTCCTTTCGCAGAGAGCTTATTTATATTGTACACAATCCATTAGTTGACATTGTGCATTATTATTGTCTTTAGTACATACTATCTTTGATAAAATCAATGGAAAGTTTAACTGCATGCAGGATGCTGCCTAGTAACCGGGTTCAGCCAGTTGCTTTAAGTCTTCCATCTCCTCATAACGGTATCACACAACATCGCATGACTAAATAAATAACAAAATAAAAATGCAAGACAAATCTGACGGCTCAAAACCAAGAGAGGGCTCAGAGACCCAAAGCATATAAATATTATCGTATAATGAAGGTGAGCCCAGTGTGATGAGCAAGCTTTAGCAGAACTCCTGCTGGTGCTGAAGGGATGGCAGCTTGAGTTATATGAGTAAGAGGGAAAAATCACAACCAACAGTATTCCTGTCTGTTTAGATTTACTGCGCCCATTGAATATTCATGGGGCTCTTAACTGTCGTCCTGTAGAAATCAGATGTCATTGACGGTGCCATAATTAATCCTATTGACTTCCCTTCCTTCCTCCTGTATACCTGCTTCATAGATCTCAAATCCCTTCAAGGAGTCCTGGCCTACAGATAAGCCCATTTAATGTGATTCATGCTTTAACATGAGCGCACGGAAACATGTGTAGCTCTGTGACCGACAGGCATATGTACGAAGAAGAAAAGAAATATTCAGCAGATCGGCCAGGTTTGGTCTTTAAAGGTGCTGCAGAATTACCATATGAGAGGCTTTGTATTCACACATTCTGCCTGCCTAATTTAATTGGAACCTCTCTCTGACCTTTACTTTTTTGTTCCTGATAATTTATACAAATGTAAGCACTTCTTTCACAGTCCTGACGAGCTGGAATGCGTTTTAGCTGTCATGGGGTAGAGTGTTATATACTATTTTCTATCTGCCATGCAACTTCTCCATTGTGCAGAACTCTCTCTCTCTCTCTCTCTTTGTATCAGCCCCTGAGAGTAGACAGACCTTGCTCTTGGGGGTGTGTATGGGGGGATGGGGCCACATAATCAAAGAAGAAATTAAGGATCTGCTCTGGTTCACTGCTTTCGCGCGTTTGAACAATCTGACAGGGAAACTAGCATGCATAATGACCTTCAAATATTCCTGTGTACCCATAATAAAGCTTTGTTATGAAAATGAAAAAAAAGACAGAAATAAACGAAATACCTTTTGCATGGTGCAATATAAACAGAATGTTAACATACTCTTCTATGAATAGATAACTGCCCCACAATCATTGTGGTTTTCACATCAAGGTTAATGCTACACCATAAAGAATTTTGCTGTTGTCTTTAAAGTAACAGACTTACACAGAGGGCACCCGACTGCTTTTTGAGATAAGTTATTTTTTGAAGAGTGTGCACTTATCAGAGCACATTCAGTATTCTAGAATAAAAAAATTACAAACAAAACAGGAATGAAGGGAACCAAAAAAAGATCAACCAATAGCAGTCATATGTTACTACCAAGAATATTCTATGTCTATGGATATTTTTTTCTCTAAATCATATTTCACTGTAAGATGTATTATCCTTGGATTCCTCTGAATAGCATCCATTATCATTCCCCATGCCAAAATGTCTTTGTGACATACCAGTAGCACAGTGATTTTTGGGGGGTCAGATCAGATACTGGGTGAAATGTTTAATTTCGTATTTAGGCAAGCGCTGTATATGAAATTCATGACAGCCATATTCAGAACATGTGTGACAACTCCTAAAATGTTCCCGTTCCAGTAACACAAAGTTGTCTGTAGGGTTAACACTGTAAATGCAATAAATAACAGAGTGGAGGCCATCTCCCCAGCAGTTCTGATTTTGTACAGAGGTGACAGTGTGTGGGTGTGTGGGTGTGGGTGTGTGTGTGTGTGTGGGGGGTGGGTTGAGGTGCAGAGACAACACATGCACTTAACATGCCAACTGCTCTCTCACCCGAAAACAGTCTCTCAAGATGTGGCCTGTGGCATTTGCATGTAAAGCAGGGTAAAGAAGAGATCCAGCTACTCTAACCTCAGAGTTCTGATGATAAGCAGAGGTCCTGTCTGGGTCTACCCACTAAGTCCCAGGGGGGCAAAGGGACAGTTGCTGAATCCAGAAACTGCTCAGAGGGCATTCATGCAAGAGTAGCAAGGGGTAATCAAGAAGGATATGTGCACAGTTTGAGAGGAGGAGGGAGGTGGGTGTAGGAGGGGGGAGTGCACAATCTGATCCATCTCATCAATGGAGGAAATTAGGCCAAGGCCATCCTTTATGGAAAATAAAATCCCTGGATATCCACAGTAAGAAATCATATGAGCAAGCTAGTTTATCTCTACTTTCTGTTCTCCAGAATGCACAAGTCAATTTACAAATGAGAGCATGGTGTTTGTGGTGTATATGGATTTAAATGATCTGCAATAAATTATTCCAAGCTCATCTCCAAATAGCACAACAACTGGTTTTTAAAAGAGACTTAATTATCAGCCACATCAATAGTATACTATTTGTTAATGTGCTATGCAACCATGTATTTTGCTAAATAGCTGAGAATGAGGATTTTCCCTTGCTTGGGGATGGATTTATTATCTGATTATTCCAGGGCATTTGCAGAAAGGTGGTATTGTTTATTTCATATTGTTACAGTTGGGCTATGCTTGCACTGACTTAATTGCTCCACTGTTGTTTGCAGAGATCCATTTCAGCAGTATCGTTTTACAAAATATATATTTTCCTGATTTTTTTCTTTTTAAGACCTTATCAATAGTTTTGGGTAAAATGAGGTTTTGAACCACGTAATGAGCACAGCTACAATGGAATTTCAATCACTAATTTCAGGCCATTGTGCTCTTCTCAGTACTAATTCTGATTTTGACAAATGCCTTGAAAATGTAAGACCTGACAGTTTCTTTCTCACTAAAATCAATCTGATTTCCTTTTCACAATTGTCCTTCACACTCACACATTCAGCTAAGTGTCCGTGTCTTTATGGGTCCCTCGTCTGGGCCTTTGATTTTGCTCTCTGCATTGCTGTGATGGGTGTTTCATACTGGATCAGAAACTAGTTAGTGATTTTCTGACAACAAAACAACACAGAATAAGTCTCTCGGTGGGAAAGGGAAAATGAAAACACAAGTATTGGTAAGAATCATTATGACACTGGTAGCATATCATTTTGTCTGTACATTTTTGTTTTCACAATTCATCCATCACAACTGAACACACCACAATCTCAGAACTGTCCTACCATACAAGCTGAACTATCATTGGACTATGACCAAATTACATTTGGATCCTGTTTGCTTACTCTCTATGTTATAATCCAAGGTTTTCCCAGTTATATCTTATGTTCCTCAAATGACCTCAGATTTATCTGAGACAAGACATTGTGTTCCTGGTTTAGTGATACGTAATTAATATATGGGTCAAGTGGTCTTGCACTGACTGACTGATTCTCCCAGCCATGAATAATCCCTCAATTATGCATTTGCATGCAAGTGTAGCATGCTGAAACTAACCCTCAGTAAATTCAGAGTATATGGTCAATTATAGTACTATAATCAATGTGACTAGCTTCATATGGATTTTCTTCATAAGGAAAAAACGGTAGCAGCACCAGCTTTAGCCAGCAATCCTTTGTGGTGCTTGTTGTGAGGTGTGAAACTACTGCTGTTATTGTGTGTTTCAGGTGAACTTCCTTGTTTGTTTAAAAAATTAATTTTCAAGGTTGTTTTGGCAGTGTTGTTGAGTTAGTGTTGTTGTACTTTTCTCACAAAGGTAACAGGGGGTCACAAATAAATCATGCAATAACAGTAAAATTGCCAAGAGATGCTCAGTTTCAGATATATGTAATTTGAGTGTAAATCATGTCACTGTGATGTGATACAAGGTGGTGTGTAATTTTAATCATGTTTGTTTTTCCAGATGCGTCTGCATTGGATTCTGTCCACTTCAGTGAAGAGCAGGGCTTTGTTTGCCTGATTGGAGTGTTTCTATTTCTATCTGCATTCATAAGAAGGAAATATTTTTCAAAGACACTTTTTCCTCTTCACTTTTGAACAGACGGCATCCACCACCAACCGGATATTATTGCTAGTCTGAAGCTGGGACCCAACCAATCAAAGGCATTTAGGCTGGAACTCCACCAATCACATGAAATACATTCAGTCTCTTTACGGACTACATACATGTGGGCCTTTTGGTGATATCCATTTTAATGGAGACGAGCAAACATTTCATTAGAATATTTTATTTTCAGTCTAAGTCCGAGCAGCATATGCCCTGGAAAAGATTCCTGGCCTGAATATTTTACATACACATCCTCAATATCACTGTAATTATCACCATACCACTATCATCATCATCATCATCATCATCATCATCATATCATCATGTCAACCCATGCACTAGTAATATTAAGACAAGCGTTTTAGTGAAATATCTATGAAAATCACACGTTATGTATAAATATGTATAATTTGGATGGATTAACCTCTAGCATCTAAATCCATGCTCAGCAGCATCATGCTACAGGTGTGCACTGGAGATTCCACCCAGAATAAAACCCAGAAGGTCCAGTCTGAAAAACAGAGACATTACCTTTATACTTTCTGGTGTTTTTTGTCTCTTACTTAGTATTCTTATGGTTTGTTCGATAACGACAGGGTTTTCTCATTAGCTTATGAGTGTGTGCACCTTGTAGACACTTATCATAACCCAGACTGAGAAACTCAATTTTGGTCTGGCTTCAATCAATATTTCTATAGTTCTATAATTTGACTCCCAATAAATGTTCCTGTGATGTTTTGTTAATTTTTCCCCCACACATAAGCAAAATCCAAAATTAATTGCTCAGCCACCTAATTCTGTGTGTGATGCAGAGCAGAAATTCTTTTGAGCATTTATGAGACAAAGTAAAGGAATAGTGTTGATTGAATCCAAGCCCTTGCACATTTTTAAGCTTTCTGCACTTATGCTACAAACACCACACTGAAAGGAGCATCAGTATACTGTAAACTGTTATCTTGTGATTCAATTGCTCTTCCTTTACTAGTACTAGGATTCACTCTGAATTACATGTGTCTGTACAAGAAAAAGCAATATAAGTGAAATGTTTCAGTGATTTTGCCAACTGAATGAGCCATGGAAACAGTTTAACTGAGTCATATGGCATGGAACTACAGGCAGCAGATAGACTCCAGACTGCACATGCTTACTGTGATCATACTGTAAGCTTAGCCAGACCCTTTTGGGCCAATGATATTTATTTAGCAGACACCATGCTAAAAAAAGAATTGCATTTTTGGAATCAATGTATTGATGACATTAAAACTTTACCATTGTACTCAGAATTTATAGTGTGATGGTGGCAATGATATTGCTCTTCATTACTGCTAAATTATATATTCTGTAGAATACTGCATATTAGATTCTGCTTCAAACAGAAAAGGCTGAATCTGAGCTTCTTGTAGTGGGGGGATTGGAGGAAGGGGATCAAACAGAAGCTCGAAGAATACGGTCTCAGAAATCAAACATCATTATATATGCATGGCCATCCCTGGCACTAAGCCCTGAGCTTCCACTGCCACTTCAGCGTCAGTGAATTAAAGCAAGAATGCTTTTGAATAATGGAGATCCAGTAGGCCTCGTGGTTCAGGTTTGTCACTCTGACTCACTTCTGTGCCCGCGTTAACGCCAGCCCCCACACGGCCCGCACCGCCACATACACCCCAGGCTAACAGGCTGTTTTGTATTTCAGTCACAACCTTTTCTCCCACTGATCAAGGACACTGAGATGGCCGGGCCCCCATGCTAATTGGTACGCTATCCTCCTCTCAACAACAAAGAGAATCTGGTTAAATAAAGGGACTTTTGCATACTTTTGTACGCTGGCTTACTTTCTGTATTCTCCCCAAAGTGGTGGGTGGAGGGTCCCACTTGGTGTCTGGGAATCAGGCACAAAGAACCGCTAATCTTCCTGTGGGTTTTGAAGCGGCAGAGAAAAGATCAGCGTTTTTTTTTTGTCTCTTTGCAGACCTGAGGACAAACCGGACAAAACACAATGGCAAACAGCATCTTTGTTTTAGTTTCCTGCTCGTGTATCTGTGTTTTCCCTCCAGTGTCTCTCAGACAGAGGCAGGAACAACAGAAATGAGATTTCCTTTCAATGGATGGCATGGAAGGTCACCACGTTACTCTGCTTTCAGAAACACGTTAAAAAATGTCACTGAAAGGACATGCCGTACATACACACAAAATGCATTCATTTCAAGGAAAGCTGGAGTGATCTAATACACAGAACAGTGCTCACTATGTCTGAAATGTCTTTCACTATTACAATTATAGTCGACAGTGAGAGGCAGTTGATTCATGAAAAATATCATCACGATATAGAAATATGTAAATATAATTTCGGAACAGAAGACGGCCTCACAACTGTCATGATGGATTAAACTATGTTTAAAAACTATTTTTGCGAGCAAAATGTATTGACTGATTGAATCTATTGACTAAAATTGTCCACAAAGCAAAAAATGTGCACATAGAAAAGAATAGAAACAATAAAAGAAACATCCATTGAAAAAGGCTCATATTTTAAATCATAAAAAGGAATGTATATCAATGTCAATGTACCAAATTAATGCAAAATTGATAGAATGACATGTGATTGAGACATGTCCAGAAATAGACAACCTCAGCTGGAAAAAATGGGGCTTTTCAGATTTATGAATCTATATGTAACAAAGATTATGCGCACATGTGAGTGAGCATGCAAGAGCTTGGGTGTTTGCAACCAAACCAAAAGGTTTTTTTTTAATAATCTTTTCTCTTGTGTTGCTGTGGAGTTACATAAAATTGACAGTTGGCCATGACCCCAGAAATCTAAATCTGTAGAACCCCAAATATGTTTCAGAAAAAACTGCAAGCAGGGGAATATGCTTATTTGAGGGTATCTGTGAGGACAAAATGAATATTCACAAAACATGAATATTCATACGCTGTTACCTATGGTGCTCTAACAAGATGAAATTGTATTGGCATACCTAATCTGCAATGAGATTTCCAATATCCTAAAGGTATTGGAAGCTGTTTATTTTTCTTTGAATCCCCTCTATAGGTGTCAGTTAAATCAACTTAAATTCATGATTCTCAAACATTTCTTTATATGATGTAGACCTTGAAAGAGAGGTGTTTACACACTGAACATAAAATGGACAAATCTTATTACAGGAGGTAGTTAGATTGCATTATAATAATGCAGCTGGTGTACGTAGCTTTGCATTGTAAATCCACCGGCTGTGAAGACATGCCTCTGGCTTTCTGTGTTAAGAGGAAAAGTGTCCTTTATGTTTTTGAGCTGCTAAATCTATCCAAGGACATACAGAACTGTAGAAGCAGAGACAAGAATACACCTCTGGGGTGTAACTTTGAATATCAAGACTAGCGCTCGCAGCTTATTCTGTTTCCATTTGTGTTCAGTTTAAGGGAACCTTAAGGACCTTCAAGGTGTGTCTCTTTTACATAGAAAATGAAAAGTTGTGAAACTCACTATTATTATTTCTATTAGTACTTGTGCTAATACCACTGCGATGCATATTAAAAATAATAATACATATATTTATAATAATGTATTTACATTATCCAAACACATGACCTACATAGGCACAATGGAGGTAATGAATATTGTTTGGTGAGAATACATTAATACATATAGTTTAAAATAAGTTTACCGTGTTATATTTTCACACTCTGTTTGATTAATTGGAGTGTTTTTATTTAATTTCATCTGCCCTTAAATATACTGTATATCAACTGAATATAATGTTAAACAGAAGTGCCCCTTCAGATCAATAGCCCTCCAAAGCGGGTACTGAGTGCGCTGAGCAGCATGTAACGAAGGAGTATGGATCTGATATCCCCAAAGGAGAGGAGTGATCGCCTTGGATGGGACAAGGAAATGGAGAGTGAGTGATTGAGCCCTAAAAACTCTGCCTGTTCATCCACACCTCTAACAGGCCTGGAACTGCGCCCACAGGTGCACACACAATCCATCCATGCTGGACACCCACTGTTTCTGTCAATCCCAAAATGCACTGCATCATGACTGAAATGTACCAAGAATGAAAATGATTATGTGGTTTCACAGAGTTGATTGGAGGGGGAGCCTCTAGAAAAATAGATTTCTGAGATTTTTTTTTTTAATGGAGGCCCGATTCAAACTTATTCAAATTCTCCTGAAGTACCCTTGTATAGATTTCCTATAAAGCAATACACTCCAAATGATGATGTGTTTTTTTGGCTGAAAATATAACCTTGTGACTCCTGAAGACTGCAATTATCTTCCATTTGATCAGGTGCTTTCTCTACACCAGGAGACATCTCTCTTCTTTTAATTCAGTGTCAAGGCCAGCAAAGCATTCAGAGCATTCAGATGTGTTTCTTTGCAATCCTTCCCTCACACAAATAAATGCTAAGCTGATTTTACTGAAAGGCACTGACTGCATAAATTTCTGTAGCTGTCACTATTCATATATGTGCTACACCTACTGATATAAGAGGAGAATACATCACAAATACAGGAAAAGTAAAATTTTGCCCTCTATGAAAAGACCAGCTGAATGCGAACAGACAATCAGTCCCATTCAAGACACATGAATAGGAAAATATTGAAATATAATTAATTTTCATAGATGAAAATGGCAGCATATGTAAGAATTTTTGTTTTTGTTCATGTGGCAATTCCAGATGTTCTCATCCCCAAAACCCTGTGTGGATATTAAAACCCAAGTCCTACATGTATACTTTAAACACATACATTAATGTTATGAATACAGCTTGAATCTCCTTTTTCTCAAGCAATGAAACTCTACAAGTACTCATTATATGGACATAATTTCAGGTGCAATTTTACTGCACCCTGTTCCTGTATTTGTACATATATTGAAAGCAGAATCGCCCTGTTTCAGTGATATGAGGGCAGTACTGCAGGGGATGTAATAAATAAACACAGGGCTTATGTTAACAAGTTCCAGCAGAACAAAGTCAACCTTGCAAATGGGCTGCATTCTGAATAGGTCAATAGAAACAAGAGGTAGGGTCTAATGTTTGTTCAAGGCAGCGTAAATGTCACTGCACATTTCTGCGCATGCTCCAGAAAACAGTCTTATGAATGATATTGTGTTTTAAGGGTTACTTGGGTACACATGGTTGAATTAACAAAACCCATTGGTGTTAAGCCCTGTTTCTGCAAAGACACCTTCTACAAAGTGTGAAAAGCTAAACAGTCTCACATAGCAGAAATGTGTACATAATTAAAGTAGGAGTGAAGTTTCTAAAGCATTACCATGGTTATATCAGTCTTACTGATTAATTTTCACAATGAGTCTCTAATCTTGAGGAAATTGATGCTCCTCAGTGTAAAATTGTCTGATGTGCCGAAATTTGTGAAAGAAAAAACTAACACATCCAAAACAAGAGAAACAAATAAGCAAAGGAAGATGAGCATTCAACATCAACCTGCATAAAAGAAACAAAACAGACAACCATGCTCTAATTATGTTTTGAACATATTTTTGTTATTTATCTTTCAAGAAAAGAGTGAGTATTAAAGTGCCAGGAGAATGGCTTTCACAACTCACAATGTAATTTCTAATAACTTCTGTTCAATGCATAATTAGTATTCCCCTGAGGTTATATTGATAAAGCCTGGCTCTGAATGTGTGGGAATAGCGTATCTTTTGAAATCACTGAGGCAGTTAGACTTTTAATTAAAGTTTCAATCCCCTTGACAATGGTGAATCGTGTCCGTGTTCCCCAGAGGGAAATGACCTCAGAGTGGCAGGACCGACGGGTCAGGAATCTTCTAGAAACACCCTGAAGAAGATATGGCCTCAGTTGTAATCTGCTATGCAGCGAACCCAGCTCTTCACTAGTGGTTTTCCGGTGCTTGCCTTGGGTGCTGGCATTCTGCACAGCCACAAAAGCTCAATGAGGCTGATCCCATCGCAAAGATTCAAAAATGAAAAACAACATTTTGCTTTCACAACTCCACAGATCAAAAAAAAACATAGAGTATCACTAATAGCTAATGTTATTTCTTAATATTTTATTGGCTGCAAGTATTCAAGGAACTATTTACAGACTAAATTTTGATTAAATACTTTCAGAAATATATACAAAGGCTTTGGATTCCCAATATTAATATCCTCAAGGCACATATAAAAATGTACCTCAATTTTTTGAAGAAAAACTACATCAGTGCCGCCAAGTAGTTTCTTCACCACATCAGCAATGATAACATGCGCACTGGTTTTATATTTACTATTCCATGTACAGCTTCAAGAAAAAAAACATTTGTGTCCCATTATGTCTCTTATCGTGACATGATAGCATGCAACATGTCAGATAAAAACAACCATCAGTCAATATCCTTAATTCTCCTAATTGTCTCTAGGTACCATGGAGTCCTGTGCTGGAGGCCTAAGGAAGCCTTACAGTAACGTCCTCATCCTTCTGATATTAAAAACCATAAATCACATCTTTCAATATACTGCTTCATTTGGTTGAATATACATATTATTTTACTCAAACGAATCCAGCTACATGCAGTTACTAGCTGAATGGGGGAGATTTACAGAGTTGTTGCAAGTTGTCTCAAACCATCCCAGGAAACAGGCTGGAGGTGAATGTGATGACTCTTCCAGAGGCCTGAATTGTACCTATTAATGAATCGATGGATTGTCCAGCCACCCGTTCATTACTTGACACAGTGCACCAAAAGCTCCATCTGAGAGCTGACGCAGAAAAACCCAGCCAACGGGGGTACGTCATGGTCTATAACAGTACTATTTTTTCAGTAACTCCTGATGCAATGACACTTGTAGTGCATAATGCACCGGTATGCATTAATTTCCTTCGGAGATGGCTTTGGAGCAAGTCTGAGGCCAAAAATAAATAAATAAACAATAATAATAATAGTGACGATAATAATGGAGGCAATCAGGGCTCGTACCCAGCGGTGGCTTGCCAAGCTGGTCGTCTGAGCTCCTCTCCGCCGCTGACAGTGATGAATAGGGGCTGCCTGTGCGCGGCGCGGAGGTCTCCATCAGCGGTAATGAATTAAATAAAGCTCCCCTCTCTAAAGGTAAACAGCACCCGGAAGCTCTGGGTGGCTGACAGCTCAGGTCCACATCTAAGGCGTCTCATCGAGTGGAGAGAGAGAAATTAAGGGGCTTTTTTAAAGCGAGAACTGCTCCAGGAAAATAAAGGACTCAGTTGCCAAATGAAAATACTATATATAATGCATTCATCCGGTTATATCCTCCACTTCATGCACACACACACACACAAATCCCACTGCACCCAAAACCATCTCCTTCTGGAGGGGGTAAATATTGCAATATTGGCCACAGTCAAGAGTCATATGTTTTCTGAGTGGTCTGAGATTGTTCTCTTGCCCATTCATGCATGATATGTGCTTCCTATCCTGATCCATAAAGATCATCTTACACTACAGTTCAGCTCAGATTAGAAAAGAAATAACCCTGGGTATGCTTCCCTGAAATATTTTCAATAGGAGAGAGCATGTAATTAAGCAAGAGCAGACATTTTTTGGAAGAAAAGGTCATGGAAATCTTTTCAATTGTATTTTCTCATATCAGACAGAATGATGGGGAGGGTGATTTCTCCAAAAAGATTAATTTACATTGAAGTTAAACAGTTTTCAGCCCAGTTGACATTTTTGTAAAAAAAAGTCCAGAACAAGTTTTCATTCACTTGGAAATCATCAATCACTTTTGAGAATCACAGAGAATTTACCCTAAAATATAATCTGGCTTTCATTCCAAAAGAATGTTTTTCCTCCCATGATGAAGGAAACACAAAAATAAAATGGAAAATGGAAAATGTTCCAAATTATTAATTACTTTTTTCTTGATTGTGATCTGTGACTGTTATTTCAAGCAATTCCATTTACATTTCTCATTTTGTATAGATTCACATTGGTATACATGGCAGAAATCGTGAACCAGCCACAGTTTAGTGGAAATTTATATAATCACTCAGACATAAAATGTGCCACTCTTTGGAAAGCAATGTACGTACCTGTAAGCATTATAGATGGTATTAATGTAAGAAATTCAGAGCAGATGCAATGTTTTTCATTGAAATCATGAAGTATAGGATTTCATGCCAATAAAAAATTCAGTATTTAAATCCTATTTCAGTTCAAATGCTGTATGATTTATCTGTTTTTAAGATGCCACAGGGAAGGTCTTATAGATCTTCCCATTTTGTAGAATGTATGTTCAGTAATTTGTTAATGCCTAAGCTTGGTGCCTGCGGGGAGCTCACAGAATGAAATCACCTGTTTGTGATGCAGCAGTGTGCCCCTGAGAGGATAGGTAAGACGGCCAGGGAAAGGGAAAGGCTCTTAGCAACCTAGCTCTCACAAGGCCAAAAACAGGCTCAACAGGGAAAATGGTGCAACTGTGCATGCGATAAAAGACATAAAATAACAAAAATACCGTGATCTGAGTGGTTTGAGTCTGTAACCATTTCCTAGTACGTCAGCCATTACACAATCCATGTCAAAGTCGACAAATCTGTAACTTTGTTGCAAAAGCTTCCAGAATGTTCAGAAACTCATATGCTCTTCTTTGAATCCTTTTGTGACGTACTCAAAGCCAAACACCGCAAAATATTGACCCAGGTGGAAAATAAAATCACATTTTACTCAGCTACAAACTTTCAGTCTTTCCCCACTAGCACACTCACTCTCTTTCTCTTTGACATGCCCACGACGGATACTGGTAGGCTGCTCACCAATGCGTGATACAGAATAAATGAAGAATTTTTGAATAAAAGACCTTTGAAATACTTGTTTCCTCCACAGTGAGTTACAGTGATGGAGAAATGAACACGTTCATGATGTTGCTGGTTTCCCTGACTTTAGCATGAATCCTAGCTGTGCCAAACCCACTATAGCCGCAGGTCAACAACAATTGGCTCAGTCTTTCTGGGGTAAATAGTGGGCAAGCTGGTTAATTTCAGGTTAGTTGCATTGCTCTCTGGTGATCTGCCCTGCCTGGCTGCGCACCTGCAGGTTCATGAACTGAACATATGTTGACTTTCTCTGACAGTGTATGTGATATGTGAGATAAGAGCAATGGCTTTGTTAAAAACACAGGAGTCATGTGTCTGCTCCCTCCTGTGTCTATGGAAGTGAGGCTGACTGCATAGCTGAAGTTGGATAGGAAAGATACAAAATTATAAAAAGGAAAGGTGAAAGAAAAATAGAGAGAGGTTAGGGTGAGTGAGAAGGGCACATGCCTTGCTGTGAAGCAGTGGGACTCTCTCCTTGTTAAGGGTTTTCTTCTGGGGGAGGGACATGGCCACATCTCCATCATGTCATTGAGTGTCAGTGTCAGTGCTCATAATATTAATTAACTCCAATCAAGGTGGCACATCTCTCATCACCTCTCTCACTGCACAGCCAATGATACCTCCCCACAACAACAACATCTGTGTCTAGACAGAGGTGCAATATTCTGGATATTTCACTCTGTTATAATGGCAATGTCAGTGCACTTTACAGGAGTTATTATGAAAATCAATGAGTGTAAAACAACTTATCTGGTGTGCTGGAAAAGGCTTAACAAGCAAGTCAAAGTAAAAAAAATAGAGCTTGCTCTCAGAAAGTGTACATAACTTTCATAGCTTTTAGCAGTTTTTTTGTTGTTCTTTTTCCATTCTGACTTGGGGAGAAGAAACTCAGAGGGGAGTGATTTCCAATGAAGGAAATATACACTTTTAAGAAACACTCAAAAAATGTTAGACTTATTTTAAACTTTCATGGTCTAGGCCTTCTTCTTATGATATTTAGCTCTTAAGCCCCAACCCCCACCCCCGCCCCCGCCCCAAGAACAATGGGCATCACCATTTCTTATTTTTATGAGGTTATTGTAAGAAAGCATTCCACTCAGAGTGTGCTGAAGAGTAAATGCTGCAGCTATTGCCACAAATGATGTCACTGCATTAACCGACTGCTGCCGTGGATGATGTCAGTGCAGTGGTTGGCAGCTGATGCAGATGATGTCACTGAATTAACTGACTGTTGCTACAGATGATGTCATTGCATTGGTTGGCAGTCAATTTGGATGATGTCACTGAATTCACTAGCTGTTGCCGCAGATGATGTCACTGCTGTTGCTGGCTCTGGTGCTGGGACGAGGCCCAGTCAATCAGACACTCTTTTCAATTAAGTGAGCTGAGGGGTTTCGGTTAGCGGGGGATAAATGCGGGCCCCGTAGACCCGAGCGAGACACGGGGGCAGAGGAACAAATTAATGAAAGCCTGCGGGGACTTGTGGGTGGAACACAAACACTGGCAGGAAAAGGACAGAAAGGAACAAATCATGTGGCGATTGAGAGCGCGGCAGTAACCTTACTCTGCTCGGTGACAACCTTTATAGTCAATTTAATTTACCACTGAGAAAATAAAACAATGAAAATGTGTCTCTGGGCCCCAGGACACAGTGATGTGAGGAGCAGCAATATGACTTCATGTTTTTTTTTTCTTCTTCTCTCTCTTTCCCAGCATCTAGATGAGGAGAGAAAGTAAAGAGGAATGGATTACAGTGCACATTGAGCCCCTGACTCTGAGCGCTGGAGTGGAAAAAGAGATGATGGTCATCCATTTCAACAGAGACAAGAGTTTCAGCGACCTAATGAAATCATAATGGGAGGAGGAGGCTCTCTGTCTAAACTGCTGCGAGGAGTCTGTGGATCATCGTCAGCCATGTGAGTGTGTGTGTTTGTGTGTGTGTGTGTGTGTGTGTTTGTGTGTGGGTGTGCATAGTTTCAGGTGTGCATATGTGCATGTTTGCATGCGCATATATGTGCACAGCTTTGTGGGACTGAGTGCATTTTTGTGCATGTGCATGCGTGTGTGTGTCCAAGTGTACATGTTCCAGTATGAGTGAAACATCCATGAGTTCAGCATCATTTTGTCATTGTGCATGTATGTGTGATTGTGTCTCTGTTTATACTTGTATGCATGTTCATTTTTACATATTAGCATTTGCACATATATTGTTTGCATGTGCACATGTATTGTTTGTACAATGCATCATCAAATCAAATATGTTTTTCAATGGTAAATTTTAGGCCAAATTTTATATTTGATTTACATAGTCATTTATATGCTTTGTCACATGCATTGGTTCAGGGTTTGTATGCATGACAAATCAGCAGATGCCTGAAAATGATGACAATGTTACCAGTGGTGACATCATCTCTTGAGTGTGATTTGGCAAGATCACCAGCCACCTCATATCCTAAGGGTTTTTCCACGGTTGGCTCAATTTCCCTGACTGCATATAGAATTTGAGCAGTGTGGTGGCATTTCATTAGGCCAGTATCCATCAACCATTTACCAGACAGGTACCAACCATGTTGTGTTTCGCAACAGGTCTGGTTAAATGGCTGAAGTGTGACAGCACTGGCTTCAGTACAATTACAATTAAACGTAATGGCTCATTGACTGCTCAACACATACAGGCCCTGTGCACATACAGACCTCAGAATAACAGCTCAGTTTGTGCAAAGTGTGACCCTAACATTTATGCATGAGTGCATTCAACCTCATTCCCCACACAGCCCCCAGACATTATCTGGACAAAATAACTTGCATGTGAAATCATTCTGTTCATTCACTGAAAGCCCAATGCGGCACTGCTGGTGCACTGGTGCACCCTGGGAAATGTTGTCACAAAAAACTTTGGTTTTTGTCTCCCAGAATTTATTAAACACATTATTTCACCCTTTTTGTAATGAAAATAAAAATGGATAAAATCAAATTTTTTTTAGAAAAAATTAAACCCCAAAAATGACATGTCTCGATGATGTATTACGCTGACCTCATTGCTGAATATGGTGTGTAATTCCCCTGTGAAATGAGTCACTGTTGATGCCAGCTTGGGTATGATTACAGAGGATTGCACCAACTAAAAAAACTCTAAAAAATAGAACTACTTTTGTCAGTATATAGTAAGTGCATGTTAACTCATCCTGCTGTAGTAAAAAGTACCATGTACTATCTATACAACTTACTACATATATTTTCCATAAACTAAAAAACACAAGCATTTCATAAAACTGTTACATTAAACGGGGGTGTTCGCGCCCTCAGAACATTCACAGGGCCATTCATTGGAATATGAAATGCGCTATTTGTCATCCTTTGTTGCCCACAATTATTGAAAAACCAAGATTGTGTTTGCAGGCATACTGTAGCAAATTTCGTTAAAGCAAGAAAAATTACAAAAATAAATAGCTGCACGCAAAGCTGGCACTTTTTTTAATTTAATTTGAGATTTTTCTCCCTTTTCATCATTGGAAAGGCCCTTTTTGCAGAGCAAACACACACTGGTTTTGCTCCACATACATAAATACAATTTTATACGGCTGTCACCCATCTGGCCAACCACCGTATCCCATACTAATGCTGCCCAAGGTTAAATGTGAAACAAAAGGGCATCCTTTCAAACCGAAAGATAAATATACATTAGCTAGACTGTTATTTTCTCCCTCCAAAGGAATGGAAATGATATGCAGCACTACAGGATGCTAAGGTATGAAGCATCCCAGGAAGTCAAAGTGAGTTTTGAAAGTACAGCTCACAAAGTGCCATCACTGGTATATACTGCCGCAAAAGTACCTTATTATTTTTTTTGATGAGAGAGGAAACGCAGTCCCAGATAAAACAAAGCTTGTAAACAAACATCCACCTACGACTGTTTTAATTGGCCCGTGTTTGTTCTTCAGGTTCTGTCCCAAATGGATGGGCGTTCCCCTTCTCTGGGGGTAGCGCTGGTAAACATTTTGCTTTCACACCTTCCGCAGAATTAACTCAATCTCTCTCTCTCATCCGACTTAGTAACTAAAATGGAAAAATTGGCAAAAATTGAAAAAGGGTTAAACATCAACAAACACTTCAAATCTCTTTGGATCACTGCCAAACTTGTTTGAGTACAACTTGAAACTCTGTACTTTCTGGACCAAAACAATTATTTGTCTAACTCTGGGAATGATGGAGGAGTGACAATAGATAAGAAATGGCAATGTGAAGTCCATGGAGCACAATGGCATCAGTCAAGCTAAATGGGTTAAAAAAGCCTTTTCTCTAGCATGCACTGTCAAGTGGGGACTTAGCAGTGCCTGTGTCATTTGAAAACACCTGGATTGCAAGACCAGCTCGGTTATGTTATTCATTCATGAGTGTGTTGGGCTGAAATGTACTGTATGTGTTGATACAGGTCCAGCTCAGCTCATTTTCACACATCATTGTCACAATGGCTCCGGTGCATTGGTAGGTTGCATGAGTGTCACATGTAACAGACAGTAGTCACCTGACCTCACTGCATGAGGAGACCAGGCCTCCTGCAGCAGTCAAGCTGTTCACAGAGAACAGGTGCATCAGGCCGCCGAGCCAAAACACTCAGGGGGTGTCTGGGGAAGGGGTGGGGACTTCTGTTGGAGGGACAGCAAAAAAACACCAGCAGTAACCTGTAATAAACCTGTCAAAACAAGGTTATGTCATACAACAGGAGAAAAAAGCCTAGTGGCTATCTCCCATGCTTAATGTTGTCATCCATTCCATCACATTCATCTCTGCTGCAGGTCCGCATCGTTTATACACACTCCAGATTAGAGCTTCTGGCCAAACAGTACATGCAAGATTCTGCAGTTGACAAACCAAATTACACGTAAAGGAGACAGGTCAGAGATATAATGCATTTATTCAAACAGAGAATCAAGGGTATAAACCAATGTAATGAAATTAATGCACCCACACATATGAATGTATGCTGTATGTATGCATATAAGCATAGAAACAGTACATACACATTCATGCACACATATATTCAAATGCAAAGACAGACACAATGATCACCCCTGCATAGTTATACTTATAACTGTATTCTTCTCATATTGTTTCCATTTAAAAAAAACATATAATCCTTCAAAGTTATAGTATTCATCAAATACATGTTATCTCTGCAATGACTTTGGCATGAAACACACATTCTTCTGGATTCAGCTGTTAAATAATGCTGCTGTCATTTCACACATGCCTGTCGTAATGGATGCAACGGGACCGCAACGCTGCGAAAGAGTTGCATGTCTGAGGTGTGCATGTCTTTGCCCCGTTTTCGGCTCCTCTCAGAGCAGACTCGGCTCTGTGCTGAGGAAGTACAACTGTGCCACTGCATATTCCAACGCAGCTCGACTTCAAAGCGCGCTTTGATTTCACCCCTCCGAGATTCACTCCTCTCAAGGAAGAAATCCCTCCATTCCCTCCCTCCTTTGTGTCCTTACAGAGAGAAGGAGAGGGGGAAGAGCAGTCGTACAGAATATACCAATAATGGATCAAAGCTAGGGAAATTGTGTTAAGGAGGCGTAGCCTGCAGGTAATCACTTTGGCCTTCGGTTTGCGTCATGGAACTGCCAAGTTCAATTGCTTGGGGTAGGTTAATCGCCGAAAAGAGCCACTACCTTTTCATGGAAATTAATGAAGTGTGATTGATTCTTTTGACTGCTTCATTAATTTAGTTTTGTTCTATTCCATGGAGGGGAGAGCGGGGCAATGTTTGAGCACATCCAACACGATGAATACAAAAAACAAACAAACAAACAAAAAATCAGGTCCTGTTTATTTTATTTCCAAGGAAATGAGAGCCTTATTTATTAAACATCAGCTTCATTTTAAACACAACCCAAGTCGGTTTCAAAATAGAAAAAAAACTCCTAGGTCAGTCCAAAAAAAAAAAATGCTTATGCCTCTCTGTTTCCAACAGCCATCTATTTCAATCCTCACTCTTATTTCCCCTGCGCTCCCAGTCTAATGTCATACATTGGAGTAGAAGTCAGTCCCATAGACAATTTTGTATTTTGTATCCTTAAAAATATGTAACTGAAAACATTTTTTACTCCTTCCCGCATTAATAATATGTTAATTGGAAAGGCGTTTATGATCACAACACTTTGGGTTTTGCAGATTTCTTGACAATTGTGTCTGCTAAAGAAAGGCAGCGGAAGCTTTGTTAACACCACAAATAATGAGTAATGGTGCAGCAATATCAATCTGTATAAGGCCTCCTCGTGCATTGAAAGAAAATATTACTTAATTTAAATTTAATGACTTGTTCCCTTTTCAGTGCTCTGGCAACGATGTCCCGTTTGAGTTATAATAACAATAATAGACTGGTTTTATAGTCTGCCCTTCACATCAAAGAGTCCGTGCCTGCTTTGCGCAGTGCATTAAAGAGAAGGCATAAATAAGACTTTCAACGCCTGTGAAACAAATTTAATGATGCAAGCGGTATACGGTGTCCTTCAAATTTAACTGACGCACCTCAGTTCCAGTGTAGTAGCTGAAAGTGGGTGGGTCATGAGGCAGCTGCTGGAAAAAAGTTTGAAGAACCTCAAGCATGAGAGCTTTACTGATGTCACTTCCTTTCTGGTATGCTGGTGTGGAGTGATGGGCTTGTTTGAGGTGGATTGTGATTTGTTTAAAGGCCTTCTCCAAGTAATATTACTCTCTTTTTTCTTGGGAAAAAAGTAGAGTAACAGAGATGTAGGTGAGATAGTAGTTCATGGAACTTGTTGAATTTTAGTGTGCCAGAATCTATCAGCCATGAGATGAACAGATGACCTAAGAGACAAAGCATCTCATTGCAATGAAAAAGGGAGAACAAGCAGGCCCAACTCTTCAAACATTATGCTACTTCATCTAACATCCTGAGGCCAGAAGAGGAATGAACTTTTTCTCAGTTTTATCAACACAGAATTAAAGTGTAGTCAGATGGTATTAAACCAATTTTATTAGTTGTTCAGCTATTCAGCATTTACATGGCCTTGGAAGTGAACTGAAAAATGAAAAAAGTCTCTGATGGTGCAGACCGTGTCAAATAACTGCTCTCGGACAATGCAGAGGTGAATACAGATGAAAAATTAAACATCTCGCGCCTGTGGTGTTTTCGGGGAGACATCACTGGCAGAGAGCCGGTGAGGGTTTCCCCCTTGTGAGGACCAGAGGACAGACTGTTCTCTCTCCCTATCTCCCTCATCACTCACCGGGCACACTGGAGAAAGGACTGGCTCCTCCTGCAAGCTCTGAGGCTACAGCGTTTGATAGATCGTCTTCCTGCTGTCCTATTAGAATCGTGTCAACACAGCCCGCCGCTCGCTGGCTCTGTTGCTAACATCTCTTCTGACCATCTAAGCGTTATATTTATTTGCTGACATGCGGGCCGCGGGTCTCTGAGGTTAGCAGTAAAGCACGCTCCGTTATAGAATGCGAATATGATTACTGGCTGTTCTGGAGGGACATAATTCAGACGGTGGAGACAGCAAATGGCTTCCCTCTGTGTGGTATTGTTTTCTGGTTTCTCTGCACCCCAGAGTCCAGCTCACAAAACATGCACACACAGGTATGTAGAGTTATTTAGATGGAATTTAAAAAGCCCCCTCATTCTTTCAGCTAGTCTCAGATGCAGATGGAAACCCTGAAATTGGAGTCAAGGATTCTGACTATTCAGAAAGAAAGACTGTTTCAAACCATCAGATTTTGATAGAGGCATCTTGACACAAAGAAAATTGATTTATTTTATGCAATTTGACATTTCTTGTCTTATCTGCCAAGGATACAGCAGATACAGTGTTGATTTATTCACCCAGGTTTTGCTTTTTTCAGCTGTCATAAGACAGCATTCATTCTATAGCCTGCTCACAAGGGGAGTTGTTTTGAAAAACAAGCAACATGTGAAATCTGACTTGTAAATGATCAGTTATGGTTCTTGATCTCATCATTTTGATAGGTTACAGTGTTGTCTAATTGAAGATGAGGTTTCTTGAACAGGTAATTGTGTGCTCTCCCAAAGCAATTAAGATGCATGATATCTTGAAACGGCTTATTATATAAAAAAAGGAGTCCAATCTACCACCTGAGTCCAGATATTTTGCAGATGAGATACAAGCTGAGCTCCGCTCACTAATCAGGTAAAGACACTTTTCCTTTTCCTCAATGAGCAGTAGAGCGGTCAAAGTTATTTTTGGCAAGTTGCTAAAGACAAGGCTTAGACATTCCGCTCTGAAAGTCCATTACCTTCCCCCCTCATCTCTCCCATGAGAAATAAGTTCCAGGCTACACTATTTATGTGCAGCGAGGCAGACATTTCCTATTCACACACTGTGCAAAGACGTACACTCCAGGCTCTGCTTTAATGCAGGTATACTGAGTGAAACCTGAGAGAAGCCAGGACACTGGAGAGCGGAGACATTGACTTTGTGTTGTTGTAAGTGTCAGCATAGTTTACTCTCTGTTTGTCAATTGGTGTGTGTATTTGGTTTGGCAAGGTATACCTTGTGGTTTTCAGAGTAAATGGAATCACGGGGGGCCTGGAGAGAGAGAGAGGACCTTGAAATGGGTGTGTTTGTGTGTGTGTGTGCGTGTGTGAGTGTGAGTGTGAGTGTATGTGTGAGTGAATGCGTGTTAGTGTGTAACAGAAAAAACTGGGAGGAGTGAATCTGTGAGAGGGAGAAAGAGATATTATATCAGAGGGAAATATTCAGATATGTTCTTTAAATATAATAATTTATTTAGATGTTATTTCTCAGCATGCGAAAGTGTACAACCGAATGCCTTGAAAATGCATATAAATGATACATTTGAAAGCATGCCTGTGCATTTCTCTTTAAAACACTGTTTTGTTTATTATTAATAGAACAGCAAAAGTAGAGGAAGGTATGAGATAATAGTCAGTCAGAGGGCCATTAAGCAGAGTGAGTCAGACTGTTTCCCTCACAGGCAGTGCTGAACAGAGCCCGTTAGGTCATTTGTCTGGAGCCAGGCCTGCTTTCTTTCACATCTCTCATAAGAAGGTTGATATTAAATCAAACTCATTGGCCAAAGACCCCAAATTGCCAATCCAGCTTACCACACATGCTTGCCTTTGTGGTGCACTCTGCTCCACTGCAGGGTCTGACTGGCATTTTGGGATGGCAGAGCAGGGAACTGGAGATCCTCCTTCTGTTATTCATGACACCACAGGTCTCCCCTTTTGTGTGTGTGTGTGTGTGTGTGTGTGTGTGTGTGTGTGTGTGTTGTGTGTGTGTGTGTGTGTGTGTGTGTGTGTGTGTGTGTGTGTGTGTGTGTTTGTGTTCCGTGATAGTGGAGTGGATAAGTTTGAGCATCTCCCTGAGCCCCTATTTCTAACACTCAGCAGCAGTTTTAGCTGCCATAATTTCAGTTAAAGCATACATCATCTTCACAATCTCTCTATCTCCTTGTCTCTTTACTTTGGAAAAAAATCTGTCTCTCTTAGTTTCTTTATATGTGCTGTTACTCTTAGGCAATGCCAGCAGTGGCCTAACCTAAGAGAAACAGTTCTGAAGATATTCCCTGTTGACGTATTCTCTCATGTTCAGCCAAATAATGGTTCATATTAGATGCTAAAACATCTCTCTCTCTCTCCCCCACTCTCTCTCTCTCCACAATATGAGTGGACTGGTGGAAAGGAACAGACAGCGTGAGGGAGGGAGCTCCAGGGTCGTTCCTAGGGCCAGGCCTGCATGCCCCTCTCAGAAGAGTCTGCTTGTGGGGCCTGCGGATGGAATGGCTGGCTCGCTCTGGGGGAGCGCTCATACAGATTCACTACAGTGAACAGTTCTTCACTGCAGTGAATGCTTTCATATTAACTACACATGAAGCCAGGGTGCTTCATCCTGTGCAGGACAAGATGGGTGAATGATAACCAGCTTGTAAACAGTCATTAATTACGGTGCATAAAGCTTCTCATTATGGGAAAGCAAAGCCTCTTCTAGTAACATGGATGCCCACGGCACATTTTCTGCAAGTAATACTGATTCTGTAATTTATCCCATTTTAGGTTCATTGACCCTAAAATCAAACCTCATATTCAAATGTATTCAACCACCAGATCATGTAAACAACTGTACACACCATATTGCACTCTTTATGTTCCACACATGTTACATTGTTCTGTATGTTTTTGTCTTTTGTGGTTGTACATTTTGTTAGTCAGTTCTATTTTCGATGGATAGCTTCAGAAATGGAGATGCTGGCCTGATTTCAAATGTTGACGAAATGAAACATGAGGAGGTAGCTGAGTTACCAATTTTTCAAAGTCTCTCTCCTGAGATCCTTTTCCTTTACTTCTAATGTTGCATAAGATTCCATCTTGACACTTTGATGTATGCACTTGCAGCTATTGTAGGCACTGGTACAGTTGTTCTTTTGTTAATATAAATCATGAGAAACTCAAAAATACAACATATTTTCTGGAATGAAACTAACAAACAGCAAGACAGTTGAAAACCAAGTGCAGGTCAAAAACATTTGATGGGCAGTTGAGTATAAAATAGATTTCGTGCTGGGGTAGTAGGAGGGAGGTCTGCAAAAAACAGCCTACAAAAGGGTAGCTCAAGTATACAAGACAACAGCAGGGAAT
This sequence comes from Albula goreensis, assembly GCA_022829145.1. Classification (NCBI taxonomy): domain Eukaryota; kingdom Metazoa; phylum Chordata; class Actinopteri; order Albuliformes; family Albulidae; genus Albula; species Albula goreensis. The sequence continues at coordinate 21,400,820 of CM040756.1, forward strand.
TTGACTTAGTGCTAGTTGTGTAGGTAGAGACTTGCATGTGAAGATAAAGCCATTGGCCAGACAGATGTAGAAAACTGAAAACAAACGACATCATAGGAGAGAGCAGAACCCCATGTGGAGAAGCCTGGGGGTTGGCCCCTCGGTAAGGCGTTCGACATCTTCACCAACAGTGCGGTTCAGATGAGATATCAAACACTTTGAATATAAGCCTGTGGTGAGCAGCATACATGACTCACAAAGGCCTGATTTCAAGTCAACATTTGCCCTTCACTTTGATTCACAACATGCAAGGGTTACTTTGTTTTTCAATTGAAGCACAATTCCTTTCATTAGTTTTTTTTGTTTTGATGACTTGTATTTTCCATACCATGTTAATATAGATAAAGTTCTTGAGGTAAATCGGGGATGTTGATTGGATCTCGCTAAATTTACCCCAGCAGACATTCTCCCTTCCCATGTTGCGATTGAGGATGAGACCCCATGAGGAAGACCGAGCACTTGCTACACCTATTTACATGCATAAAAATATGATTTATTTAATAGATGATTGACAGAGTGATTGGTTGTCTGAGCATGGAACATGGTGCGGCTGCACAGAGACCCATGAGTGATCTAAAAAAGCTTGGATTCAGTCATCATTTGTCCTCAATTTTGACTCACTTTGACTCATAACTGAAAGAGATTCCCAATTTGAAAAATGTAAACAGTTTTATTTGTAGGTCAAAGATAAATACAGATGTTGACTGAATGGAGGGCCTAGGCATAATAAATCTCACCAAACAGCACATTTCCTATGCAACCATTTTCATTTCACTCATACAGAAGATTGGAACTCCAAAGGGATTTCATTGACATGGAGGTATCCAGTTTCAGGGGGTACTGGGCAGTTGGTGAGACTGGCAATCCTAAATACTTATTTATGAGCACAGACTGCCTGCATGAGTGCCAAGACCCTGACGACCGAGAAAAAATTCTGGAACTGTCAACAAGCGACCGTGCCTAATTCTCCCTTTAGTGGCAGACAATCTCCTTTTAAGGCATTCGCTCAGATTTGGCATGAGTGACAGATATTGATCAGACAGAGAAACTCTAGTTTTTAAGAGCTATGTTCATTATCCAGCACTGTTGAAGATTCCGTATTATATGGAATACAAATACCCACTTAGAGAGTATGTATTCAAGTGCATTACGGTGAGTCAGCAAGACTCCCCTAATGCTATTTAATCAACATTATTGTTAAGTCAAACATACTTCATATTTAATCAAAAGTTTTGTTTAATCAAATATTTAATGAATAGTGGTGAATCAATGAAATAGGGAAACCGCACATACTTTATGATGATATTTCCATTTAAAGATGGGGCTCTTATTCTGCTTTACGTTTCGCACTGTACAATTTAGTAAAGAGATTGATTGTTCAAGTGAGTAGCATACTTATTTGAAGGAGGTGAGTGTGCTGTATGGGTTGATACTGGTCATGCTTAACTTCTCATGTATGGAGCAAAAAATAACTAATCAGTGAAGACCAATTTCAGTCACTTTAAGGGCACAATATTTTATTTTGAATTTTAAAAAATCAGTTTTTACAATATGAATTTTTTATACTTCCATTTGCCCTTTTTTACAGGTACAGTGTCTCGGGTATGAATCCACACCTGATTCCTGGCTCATTCTCTCAGTCCATATTATCACAGGGATTGTACTTCTAGTTATCCCGATTTTCTGTCCTCCGCAAACTATAAATATGTTTCATATTGTGCTTTTTGAAAAAGCTGATCCTTGTACTGTGTTTCGTCCTGTCTGAGATTTATGATGGATCACTTTAACTTATGAATAAACTACCTTGGGCATTAGATTGTCTGGAAAACAAAATCTCCAGAATTTACATATAAATTGGGAAGTGAGAAAAAAAAACAATAGAAGGACAAAAGAAGCTTTTAGCACGGTGAGGGGATTTGGAAGTTATAATCTCGAACAAGGTTGCTAAAATGTTACAAAGCTTAAATCGCCAAGATGCTTATTGTTTCAGATGTCATGGCGTTGAGAGAAATAAACTTGAGATGACAGTGGCAGACAGTGTTTATGTGTGGCTTTTAGCCAAATTCCTTCAAGCAAAACCTGGTAATGCTTAATTCAAAATCTGGAAACCAAGTCAATTACAAATCTATCTGTCTCTCTCTCTGACTCACTCTCTCTCTCCCTCATTCTGGCTCTCAATTCTGGAATTCTCTTTTCGTCTATTTTGAATTTCTTTTCACTCTGCCAGAGTGTACAGTACTGTACTTGATATACTGTGGCATTGAGCAGGCAATAAGATCAACAACCATGTAAATATTATGCATGAGGGGGGAAACCAGTTAATTAACACAAGGCTCATAACACAAGACGTGAGTGTAACCAGTTCTCCCCTTTTTTTCTTAACCCTGAGAGGAAGGTAGCTCAGCATAATCAATTCTAATACCTCCAGCTGCCAGATGGGAGGGAGATATCCCAAACAGAACAAAGATGCAGAAATCAGCGGTAAGGCACTGACCGGCAGCTCACAGCAAATGTACACTGAGGCCTTTCCACAGTGCCCTCCAGCAGAATAAAGAACTCAATACCAAGATCTCCCAGCAGGAGTTCACAACGGTGGGCTTGATGACATTTGATGTCTTTGTTTTCGGGATGTGTGGCTGCTTTCATTATCAGTGTCCCAGTTTCTTTCTCAAAAGGGTTGAGGGACAGGGCACATGGGTAGATATACCTGAGGGAGGACTTGGTAGGGGGTATGACTTTTTTGCTTCATTATGCTGCTGCCTTGAAAACATGCTGTTTTTCAACAAATGCCTACGTATGCAAATAATGGAAGGGGAGGATTATTTTGAATGTTTATGTGAAAGGTAAATGTAAGGTGTTATTATTTTATTTTAAGCTTAATGATCACATTTTTGCATTGGTGATAATAAACAATAGAGTTATTCATCTTTTTAATTTCTGTCAAGCAATTGTTTTATAAAATAGCTTCAAATTTTCTTACAGAAAGGCCAGAACAGTCTTCAAGCTCTTTCCATGGGCATGCTGTTATTTCTTTATTCTCAGTTGTCAGAGTGGCTTACTTAGGTTTTTTAAAAGTTATAAATACAAATAAATACATATCAATACAAAAATGTACAATGATGGACTTTCTCAGGCATGTTAACAGGGTTTTACAAACACACATGACATGATTCTCTTCATCATTTACCCCACCCACTGCTTACCCTGAAAACTCCTGCTCTCAATAGCTCCTCCTCTTCCACCAGATAAGCCACACCCACATCATCTGCTAGCCAGAGGCATGTGACCCAAAATAAAGCACAAAGTTAGTGTGTGTATGTGTGTGGTACTTGTTAGCCCCCTAAATTGTAACAGTGTATTTCCATCCAGCTAGTGAATTGTTAATAATTTGTGCAACCACCAACCAAGGTATTTTTACATGCCTTTTTCATGTTTACTTGACAGCTTGTTCATTTTATATTGCCACTAAGACAGTTCTTTTTGTCAAAGGTTTACTGTATTTTAGCACTGTCTGAATGGGTTAAAACCTGTGGAATCCTCACCACAGCTTACCTACCCCCTGGTAGAACAGTGTCCTGCCATTGAGAGTCATTGTCCCATATTCCATGATTCAGAGCTGCAGCTACAGGGCTGGGATATGTAAATACTTATGGTGAGAGCCTTTTCTAGCTGAGCCACTCTGGAGGCTAAGAGGGGCCTTCTTGTACAGATGTTGAGTCACATACTATGTTTTATTAACAATATGAATGATCCACCCCAACATTTCTTCTTTTGTGGAAATTATGTATAAGGTTTGGAGAGTGTTTTTCTTTTGAGACTTTTTATTTTGGGCCAAATGACTCATTTTCTCCCAGGTAAAAAGTGTGTGTGATGAATTATTGATTCAGTCAAGCCAAATTAGCTCTTACAGAGGCGGAATACAGGGTCTCACTGATCAAGAGTGAGTTATGTCACCATAAACAACTGGTGTCGTTACATCTGACATTGTCTATATAACAGCAGCTGTAAAAAGTGAATAGGAAGGAAAATTGTCTATCATTTTAATGGTCTTCTGTTGTTTCCATAAATAGTGTCTGTGTTTATTAAAAAATATAGAACTTTAAATTATTTCTCTCTTGTCCCCTTTCTTGCTCTTTCTCCTGCCATAAATATATTTTGAAAATGTGTTGATTAAACAGGACCTGTTTTCCCCCGCTCTCTCTCTCTCTCTCTCTCTCTCTCTCTCTCTCTCTCTCTCTCTCACTCTCTCTCTTGCTGTGGGAAGAACTCAGCATTCAGTCGGCGTAAGCTCCATCACTCTGCCGCTCGTTGAGGGGGGTGACTGGGACAATGTAGAGGGAGTGTTCCAACAGAGCTCAAATGAGCAAGCACACCCAGAGAACACAGCGCTCCAGTGGGCCCCTCACCTTCTGCCATGCATGAAGACACACTCCCCACCAAGCCAAGGATGATTAGCCTGATGCAAACATATTACTCTTTCTGAGAGACATCAGGCTCTCTACCCCCTTCCCCCTCCCCCACCTTTCAATTTTCACGTTGCTACGGTAAAGTCACACAGCGTAAGATGTCTCCTGACAGACAATAACCTTCAATAACCACCACAGCGTAGCTATAACAACAACTAGCGGTTGCTGCTGGAGAACGTAGCGCTGAGGCTTGTTATTAAGAGAGAAGAGGATGACGTATGAACAAAGCCCAGGGCCTACTGTCTTCCTCGGTAAATAAAAGCAACCTTTACAAACCGGCACTCGTGGAGGAGCCAACCTGTGTGGAAGTCGGAAACGCAGGAGCGAAATACTCGGGTCCTCCGTAATGGGCCCACATTTAGAGCAAATTGATTTTACTTGGAAATAAAGGTCAAAATAAATGGGCCTGTGAACCACAGGCTCTGCCACTCATTAGCTCTGAGTCCCACAATCAGACAAACCCCTGACCTCCGTGGCTTTCTGATGTGTGCAGGAAGCGAGAGACACACTTTCAGGCATCTATGCCTGGACCACGTGACACCAGCTTACAGATCCTGAGTGAATGTCCATTTGGGGCCAGCTTTAATTTCCATTGACAGGAATTTCATGCACTGTTTTTATTAGCTGGAGGACATAGGGCAGTAGAAAAAAAAAATCAAATTCAATGTAGGTAAAATTACCGTTGCATTAAAAAATGTATATTACCTTACACCAGGGATTCTCAATAGGCGGCCCACGTAGCATTTTCATCCAGCCCATAAGCGTTTCGCATGCCCCCGAGCAGCCTCTTTTCCTACTATTATCATGAAACTAGTCCGTATAAATTGGGCGATTCCGAGTGGTGCCGCAACAGAGCGATAACATGCACTGCATGCTACACACGGATTGAACAAACTTTTATTTTGACAGTGAAAATAAAATAATGTAATTGCTAGTAATTGCAAACATACAATGGCAGTCTGAGACCAAACACAAGGGTTACAATGCTAACTTCGCACCCAAGTCTGTGGTACGTATGGGTAAAATTTTGACTCTGTTAACCTCTAACAACCAATCAGTGCTTACATCCACAAAACCTCATCTGCTCAAGAGAACATAGTGGCTGTGTCTCTCTTTGTGGTCTGGTATCTCGCCAAAAGCAAAAACCCTTTGGTGGACTTGGAGTTCATGAAAATATGTGCAAACAATAGTTAAGTGAAATGCTTGTATATGACCCCAAGACAAAACAAACACAGTCACAGAACGTATCAGACAAATACCATAGTCAGATTAATTCATTATAAAATTTCCTGTTTTCTCAATTATAATGCAGACACCTCATTTTATGAACATAAAAAGTCATAAGCTACAAGCCCACATTTACAACAGTTCATGGCCTACTAATGAAAATATTCTATTCTATTATATTATAGGCCTATGATATAATATAATATAATATTACTATATGCTTTGAGCTCAGCTGGCCCGCCACTCTGTTCACATACGTAAGTCACAAGTGGTCCACCAACAATATTAATTGAAAATCCCTACTTTACACATTCCATCAGGAATACGGCATTGAAACACATTGAAGTCAGAGTAAGATGTAAAAGTGATCGGCATTGCAAATCATCCAGGATGCTGCATTTGGCGGAGGAATACATAAGAGGGAGACATAATCATTGACCTTGAATTCAGCCACATATATAGATTTAATAATTCATCATAGCAGACTAACAAGCCAAATGAAGTATTATATCTCATACTGATTTCCAGGAAAATGTGTTTTTTATGGTGCTTTTCAGCACACCATGAAAATGCTGACTGCTACTGGCTGCAATGCAGACTAAGATAGCTAAACAACATCACTTCAGGACAGCCTGTAATACAATCTTACAGGGGAAAGCTAGCTGTGATCACTTGCAGACTGAACACATCTCTGTACTCACAGTAAGAAGTGAGGACAAATGCATGTTTTTCGTATCAGAGATTCCCATTTGTGTTAATTTGCTGAACAAATCAGAGTGTAGATTCAATCAAACACACTTAGGCCAAGATTCAATGAAATGCACCATGTGCTTTTAAGGGTATATGCAATTCAATCAATACTGACTTGTCTTTAAGGGCATGTCTTACACAATTGTAATGCAAAAATCACACTCTCCAAAGGACATGTTTGCTTGTGTCCAATACAATGTAATATACACAGAGAAATATATGTTACAATTTAAAGTCTGTTTTGCTCATCGTTAGGCTAAGGGGGCAATTTACTTAAGGTTTGTGTGTACTAAATCAAATGTAAAAATGTTACCACATGCAACAAAAGTTTTAAAGAGGACTGTATGTGTTGAAATGGAAGACACACAGATATTACATTTTTGTTGGGTTGCTTGAATGAATAAATGAAAATTTGTAAAATAGCTGGATGAGGTCATGCAAATAGATTTCTTTAGGATCTGTAATGTGGTTTACTAAGCCTGAAAAGCAATTTTTGTATAAACGAGAAGCAGGTATAAGAGCAGCTAGAGTCATATAACCCACAGGCAAAAATGGAAGTGATAATATGTGCAAATACTTTGGGTGTGCACACAAAGTAACCCCCCTTATTGGGATCTTAGTAAATCGAAGGCTAAGTTAGTGTGATTGAATGTATTGAATCTGTCGCCAGGGTTGTCGCAATGCTGAGTCAGAGTCTTGGCTAACTGCAGAACTGAGTGTGATGAGATTTACATGCAATGCCAGGTTTTAAATCAGCTCTCATTGTTGTGTCAAAAGCTTTGAAGGGTGCTTGGTGTAATTTCTGTAGACGTGTGATGGAGCTGTTCACTGCTCTGTTGATTTGTGAAAAAAAAAAAAAAAAAAAACTTCTTGTTAAGTTAATGAGACTGTTTCGCAAAATTCTGAAGACGTTTATAAGATGCATCCATATTCATCACAGAGGAGTTTTATTTCTGTCAATGTTGATCGTTTCTGGAGATAAACATGACAGTAACTAATGATGTCTTTATATCTTTCAACAAAGGACAAAACTGGTGGCATTTGAACATCTCGAATAATTCATTGACAATGACACTACAGACAGACAAGCAGCAGAGAATGTATAAATGCAAAAAACGGACTGACAAAGTCTACCACACAATTACAAAGCCAATCTCCCGTCCTTGACCACAGTCTTTTGGTTTTGTAAATCAATACCATGCTGAACAATCACTACACAATACCATATTATCTGTTTCAGATTGTAATTGCAACCTTATATTGACCTACAAAGATGTATTCTTTTTTGTCCCAGAATAGGTTTTAAATTTCCTCTACGACAGAAATATTCTCTACTCATTTTGCCAGATTAACTCAAAACTGAAGTGCTCACCCAAATGCTGAATCTATAATATTTTAAGTAAATATACAACTGTTAATGCTGGGAAAGAAAAAAAAATCTTCCATGTCATCAATTGGCCCAAGTGGATGCAGTTGCCATGGTGATGCACTCCAGTGAAGCAATTCCACACCATTACAGAAATGGAATCTGCCAATAGGTCTATCCCTCATCCTAAGCATTTTGTATTCTAATACAAACTACAGTGATGAGACCCCAGAATTCTGCTTGAGTGCATCACCACTCAGAGCAGCAGGCTGCAATAACATGATATGATGGATGAGAAAAATTTACACAACTCAGACATCAGCTCACACAATACAGGAATCTGGGAACAAAATAAAGGAACAGAAAATGAGCAAAATGGGAATAGAATAACTACTTTAAAAATTCTTACACAATTGGTTTGTAATTTGTTTAAAAAGTAATTGTAGTCCATAGTTTTCATTTAAAATATATATAATTAAATTCAAATGCTTTGTATTAAATGGGCTGATAGAATCTCTTATTAAGATAATAATTATTAGCCTTTGTTGTCATACATTTAAAATAACACAAAACATTTATGTTGGCATTTAGACTAAATGTAAATATAAATGTTTGATTTCATCTCCTTATCCATGGTATCATGATATTTCATGTTTAGCATAGACAGCGTATACAGATGAGTGTGGGCCTGCTGGGAAATGGATGGGGTTAAATCAATCATGGAACTTATGGCTGTCTGTTCCTCCCAAAAATGTGCTATCAGCAGAGAAAGGCGTGGCCTGGTTCCACAGCCAACCTGCCAAAAAAGGCGGAAAACCTGATCTTATCCATTTAACCATGTTAACTGTATGTTAAATGCTAACATTTTCATCTATATACATACGTTACCCCATTTCAATTTGACTTGAATCTCATGAAAATAATTTCTCTAAAAGTGTACCCTTCTGAAATCTTATTATAGTTCATAATGTGACTCTATTATGCCCCTGCAATCTAAAACTGGTGTGCCTCATTTGAAATAAAAAAAAATTAAAGCATCAGCTTCACAAGATGTGAACCAAAGCAGTGGTGTCTGACATTTAATTCATTTTCAATTTTACATTTTATCAAAGGAATATTTGGGCTGTTAGAAAAGTGGCATGCCCTCATCTGCCTACAGCTCGGTGCTTTAAATGAGTTTTTCATTTTTCAAAGCCTCTTTCTGGGTTTCCAAATGAAAACAATGAACTTGAGGTAACCAGTCATGCAAGCCTTTCATCACACTTAAAATCAAACATTAACGGAAGTACAGACTCAGAAACATTTGTGGATCTGTTAATCTGTTTACCTCAGTTACATAGTCACAAAAAGTTTGCAAATACGATTTGGCTATTCAGTATGCTACAAGGAAAATGAAAAACTCAGCTAAAAAGGACAGCATTCACAACAATTTTAGTTTAATTTGATATGTCTGCTTAAAGTATCTGGTGATACTCAAAGAGATATCTGCATTGTATGCACAGTCTCACAGAAATAGTTGCAACTATTTCACTGTTGCAAGTATAGATTCAACTAAATGCCCTGCAGGCCAAATTCAGACCTGCATTGAATGCAGTTTCCATGTAAGTCTCCAAATCTCACAATGATGAGTCATGTGGAAAATGATCTTAAGTATAGGTCGATATTTCATTTTAATTTTTGTGTAACACCATCATTTCCTTTGAGTATTTTATATTTTAGGCGACACGAGCAAACCTGTCCTTAACAATGTATTTTCTTCATTCAGAACAGAAAACCATTTGCCCCTAAAGAGACCAAGTGCATTTGACTGAACCAAGCCTGTTTTACTGTGTTGGTCTTCTGTTAAAAGTAATCCAGATGAAATGTTAATTTAAAAAAGAAAAGGGCAAATAACCTTTCATTCAATCAAATTTATTTCATAGACCTTTGATATTTGCCTTTTAGCTGCACTGATAATGCAGGGCAAATAATGTGGTTAGCTATGTCCTCATGTGCCCAGGCTGATAATTGCTGCTGAAGGAGAAACTGCTTGGATGATGAATGAATCAGATGTATTTACATGAGCAATAAGTAGCTCATTTTATAATCCACATAACAAACATAAACTCTGACTAATATTCAATCTGTCTTAGATCAAGAGAGGGTTTAAATGACCACACCTGTATTGAAGCAAGTTGCCGTTTTAAAGAGTAAATGTGAATATTTCAAGGTTCCAAGTGAAGCTTTACTGACAAGTGAAGGGAGAACATTTTCAACAGATTAAACTCCAAAAATCCAGACAAAAGGAAGCACAAGCCCACGCATGTACTGAGTTTCATCAAACTACTTTTGCAAAATCTTTGGATTTTCATGTACAGCTGAGAACAATGAGGTGGTGGGCTGGTGTTAATTGTATGAATGTTTTTGATGAAAAGTGTTTTTTTTCCAGCTGCATTAGCTACTGGGCCTTTCAAATGCTATAAATTATGTCACACACATAATCCTGCGTTGTTGTTCCTAGTTCCTCAGTTAACCTCACCTCCTATCTCCACTGAGGATATACCATTGGTAAAATATTTAGTTACATCTAAATAAAATGGTCAAAGCCTGTGGTGCAATTTCTGCTTGTAACATGAGCAGCTAAAAAGCTGTACACCCTACTGGTTTCTCACCGTCTCCAACCAGACACTGTATACTTCTTCTTGGCCTTCCTCTGCTTCCTCCTGGCAAACATCCCTGCTAATGCAATCTGATTCTTTAGAACATTCCAGATTCTTTCCAGATAAGTCTTGTCCTGCAATCATTGTTTTATGTCAAGTAGCATGGCAACTGAACCTCCACTGTCATAGTGACAAGCTACATCACATCACAGAGAAACACTACTATTTCCAGTGCTGATATAGCATAGTTTAAAACTGGATACCTGAGCCAAAATGTGGCTAAATTAGTTGCTCACTTCAACAATGGATGAAACCCAGAGTTGACGGGTCAGCAAGATGCTGAGCAGAAGGGGAGCACAGTGATATCTGACATCCAGAACTATGTTTTAGGCTGATGACTCAGAATCGTTATTTTTAAAGAATCACGGCGCGATCCATGAGACAGGTCACAGAGTAATGACACAACATGTCTGTAGACAGTGATCCTTCCCTCTGTGAATGCCCTCTACCCTTCACCTTTCTTAGAATTGCAGGTTAAAATCCAACACAAACCAAAATAAAATCCAGCCTCCCTGACATTCTTATAAATGTGGAGCCATTGTGACTGTGGAGCCATGCAATGTGTGTTAACACCCTTTTAACCCTGGCCTCCTGTTTCCCTGGATCTTACATTTCTGGCAAAATATTTGGTTCCATCAAAATAAAATGGCCAGACTGTGGTCAGTTTTCAGCCTGTAACATGAGCAGTCTAACAGCTGTATAGCGTATTGGTTGGAAGTCCAGGAGGGACTGTACAGGGTGTGTATGTGTGTGTGTGTGTGTGTGTGTGTGTGTTGGAGAGAGGGGATTAATTAAACAGTCAGATTATGCAAGAGCAGATATAAATAGTAATTAGTTTAGATAGCACTGTTTTCAAAAAAATAATGAAAAAAAAAAACAGCGTGTCCCAAATTGAATCCATAAGCAACCTCTACTCTTGCCTATGGCTAATTCTGGTTCTGGTTGATTGCATGCTCATTTCAGACAGACGCATGCGGATGCCTTTTTACATCAAATTAATGCAATGCAGTATTTGACAATGGGCCCAGTCATGGGGATAAACTGTAGATTTCATCTCAGAACTCATTGCCCTTACAAGCTGAGATGAGAGGGAGCAGTCCATTTTTTACATATTAATAAATCCTTTCAAACTCCCAGCCCTCAGCCTATCAAAATCTTTGCCCTTAGCATTTGTTCTTTTTCTGGTTTTTTATTTAGCCTTTATCTAACCGAGATTAAATAATTATTTTAATACTTGAACCCTTCACATACTAGGTAACATTCCTGGATGTGAATGGAAGTTTTAAAAGATCTTCACCAATATGCAGAATTTTTGTTTCATAAGATTAAAAATTTAGATCCACAATGATTTTCCTCAAAAACTGTCAGAAATTTTTAGCAGGATTATGACTGGTGAATTATAATAACACTTACGATGAGTTTTAACTATGACAGTGTTACTGTATTTTACTGTGCTGACATACAGTGAGGGTTCATTGAAGGCGTGATGTACTTAATTATGAAACACACACACACACACACACACACACACACACTACAGACACAAGGAACATAATATTGCTGTTTTTCCTGATGCCAATCCAAGATCAGAATAGTGTTAAACACACACACACACAAACACACACACAGGCACAAGGAACATCTGTTTTTCCTGACTCCAAGATCAGAATAAAACATCTGTGACTCCATGTAACATGTTTCTTGTACATGAAAGCAATTTCTAAACGCTACAGGGCAGCATAAATCTTTCATTGGTGAGGGTTCTCTCATCCAGAACTCCTGCAGAAATGGCAGGGTCCACCGGGATTTTTCGGCAGGCAGCTTCAAACGTCTGATCGCTGGCGTGCTCTCGCACGATAAAGCCCACCCCCAAACCCCCACCGCCCCCCAGTGCCAACCGGCATAGCCGGCGCGGTTCATTGGCCCCTGCTCTCGAACCAGCCCAATTAGAGCACGCACCCACTTAGGCGCAGCGAGAATCAAGGGGAAGGAATGCAAACCCAGTGATATGCAAATCAGCCTTTGAACATCGCAGTAATCAGGGAGAGGTCTGGATCTCGGCCTGCCAGGATTAATGTATGTGTTTCGGTGCAAGGCAGCCAGAGAGCTGCAGGCACGCATGCGTGTACCCTGGAAGCTTCCAGAACGCCGGTCAGGAGAGGGGCGGGCCAGCTTGACATCTTGCTTGATTTCCATTTTTATTAACCTCTTGGTGCCCGCCCCACTGATGGAGGTTGAGAAGAAGATCCATTCACTTCAAAGGCCATAATTAACATGTTTTGTGAGAGTGACACCTTAATGAGGGCCAGCATCTGATTAAGATGTAACGGGAAAACAAGTTTACTATTCATTCTTTAATGTATTATCCTCAAGGATATCTCCTGCATTCTGGAGTAAGTGGATTCCAACTGTGTGTGTGTGTGTGTGCGTGCGTGCGTGCATGCTTGCGTGTGTGCGAGTGTGTGAGTGTGTGTGAATGTGTGTTTATTTCCCTGTTGCAGAGATCTAAACCCCGCTAAAGGCAATAAGCCACTGAATATTGAATAGCTCAGTGGAATGGTTCTTTTTAAATCCCTCAGTACAATCCCAAGATAAGTCTAACCTGATCAGGTAAAACTAAAACAGCATTCAGCATGTTGCATTCTGCATTCCTCTTGTGTCTCAAAATGTATTGCTCTTTCATAATTTGTCAAAGTTGAAAGTTGGATTACAAAAAAAAAACAGATAACAGATAGGTCGTAATAAGTTGACCCCTCCTTCTCTGTCCATACCTGATCAGAACAGCAACATATTGCAGCAGGCTTTCTTTCAGAGCTCAGAACCGTCTTTCACCGAAAGAACAGCCATCACCGAAAGCCAAATATCTCTTGAACATCAAACGGTAACATGTCACTTCTGTGGCATGTCGTAAAACTGCTCTGGTTTTCTTGCATAATTCGACAGCCGGCTGTTGAGCGGGATTCTCCAGAGGGGTAAAAACTGGGGCTCATTATCAAATGGTACATTCTTGACCGTAAGATATCACCGCGACTGCCATGTTTCCAGTGAGGGTGTGTAGAGAGAGGGTTTCAGTGGAACAGATGCCCTCCCCATATCCAGGCTTATGTTTTGGCATGCCTTAAAAAATGCGTCCTCCATTTTGAGCCTCTGAATCAGGGCAGATAAGAAGGGGTGATGTCTTGATGGCTTGCCAGTCGCATCGTTCTCAAAGTGTCCTCCTGGAGGGGAAAGGGTGTAACCGCGCTCGATTCAGAGAATAATGAGCCTGATATGCTGACATAAGCCTCCTTGGATTGGGTTTAAAGTGATTAATTCCTCCCCTGCAGGAGGTGAGGAAGGGGCCCGGTCGTTTTGGCGCGGAGCGTTTATCGCCTGCCTTGAAGCAGATGTCCAGGAGCTCGCCAAGGGACACCTCCTGAAACCCGCACACTCCGGCCGCAGCCTCCATTCCCCAGGAAATAAAATAAAATATAATGAAATGCCTTCTGGAGCTGCTCCCTGGATTTTGATGCATTTCATATGATATGATACTGGCTCCCCTTGCCCCACAATATGACTGCATTCACCCAAATTGTAATATCTTCCACAATTATGAGTAAGGGAGAAATGAATGAACTCCCTACAATACTGTATTGTGTATACATTTCCTGAAGTGTTCTCCACTTGTCCCACTGACAGGTTCTTTTTTGATATGGTTTTCCACTCATATTCTGAGGGTTATACAAAGAACCCCTTAAATATGTCTGTATCTAAGAATAACCTTTAAGGACTCCCCCACCAGCACAAATTTAGAACCTTTAAAGGTGCTAGAAAGTACCTTTTCTTCTAAGAGTGCACCTTAGAAGAAATGGAAAGGATTTGGAGGAATGGAATGGAGGAAAAAACTTGAAGTTGACAATGGAAGTCAAAGTAATGAATCTAAACAATACACATTTTTGGACTGTTTGTTTACCAAAACCACATGATGTAGCAGAGTTATGATGACCTAAGTGAGATATTTGAATTGTATGAGACCTAAATTAACATACAGCCACTGTTTTTGCATGTATTGCTCGGCATATTACTCTGAAAGTTTACCAGGAACAACATCATACCAGGAACAACATAATTTTGAGTTGTACTTGGAGATCCATGTTGTCAGGAGGTCAGGTTTTTGTAACATGTAGAAAGCATATCAAATGAAGGAGATTCCTTTGCTCTACATTTTTAATATGTGGCTCAATATCTAGCTGAGATCCATCCTACCTTAACAAGCCTGTCAAACATATGCTCACTCATTAGAGATCTGGAAAAATGCCCTATTTGGGGTCTCAGTGGGCATATGGGAAAGGTGATGTCCTCAAAAAACATATTGCAAGAAAAAAAAATGCTCTCTATCTTCAGTTTGAGCCATGATGTTTTCTTCAAAATAATGGATTTTGTATTTTTCATGTACAACACAAAACTGCTGAGCCGCAAAAGAGAAATCATGCGACTTCATAGTCACTGTTTTACTGCTGCAAGACAACATTGTGAAGCTACTTAAATAGGCAGATAACTCATCTCCTCCCTTTACAAAAGTGAAGTATTTGGGATAGAGAATATAAAATGTAGCTTATGCTCCATTGTGTATTCTCTTTGCTGGCACTCTTGTCCCACAGGAGTTCCTGAGGAGGGGCAGGGTGGGTTTCTGGCTCAAAGGTACACCTGAAATAGCGCCTGCTGCCTCCACATCACAAGGGCAGGTCGTCTGCTTTGCTATGCTGTAACACATTCAAAAACCAGGGATATCTTAACTTGACATGCTAAAAATTCATAGCATTTTGCTGAAGAGTTGTACTTGCGTTGTCAATACACACCATGGCCTGAAAAATATTAAACCTTACTTAACTTTACAACCTTACAAACAATCTCTGTATCTTGAATTAGTTTGTCCGATGAGCTCACCTCAATTGCTATGCAATGCTAATCAACCTAGCATATTTGGAACAGTCAAAAGTGATATTACATCCACCACTGAGGTACCTAATAAAGAAGATAAAAGAAGAGATTGATTTTCCCTGGGAAATATGAAGATGTGTTGGCTCTTCTGGAAAGGATGATATGGAAATTCCCAAATTTCCCCTCTCAACAGGATATTCACAGTCATTGGTGGGATCAGAAAGGGGCTGATAAAGCACAGCCCAGGGTCAATCTAGAGGCAGACAGGACAAACATGCGCCATACAAGTGAGAAGCCAGGTCCAAGGTCCAGTCAGGCCATATCTTGTTATTTTTTCGACTACACAATCATTTCTCTCTCCTTTGTTGGAGCTTTGGGACTGTGGAACTCTGGGATTCTGCATCCCTAAGTCCCACAGACGCTGACGCCAGTCGGGGCTTATCGGGACACAGCGGTGCTCTTGGAGGATGTGACATTAAGATTTCATTTGTGCAAGTTAGCTTCCTTCAGGGCATCTACCCTGCCTGAGCTCAGGACACAGGGTCTGCTGTGGCCTGACTGCTAGCTGGTGTCTGGAATATCAACAAGTTCACTGACCCAACGAAACCGATGGTGGAAAATCATTTCTTCAACTGTTGTGTTTTGTGCTTGTAAGATTACGCTAATGTTGACATGATGACCCTCCTTCCCTTACGTTTGGAATATTCTTCAGGCGGTGCTGATGGTAGAATTTTTGTAATGCTTTTATATTCAAGTGTCAAACCTTCCTTTCTTTAAGGCATTTGTCTGCATTTTGCTCCTCTTTCTGTGGAGAAACTAACAGCAGAATGACCCAGTGGTACAGAGAGCACTCACAGGTTTCCTCCTGAACAGGCAGCCAAAGAGCTGCATGCTTTGTGTTGATCTGTACCTGCACATCTTTCCCCATCTCTCCCTATATCGCCTGCCTTTGCCTATGAGGATATCTGAATGTTTTTAAGAGGAAAGGTGTTTTGCCCCGAAACAAACCCCTGACCTCAACACTGATAGACATCTGTGGAGCCTGGCTTCACTCCTAAACAAACAGAATATGGTTAGACCAGAGAAGGCTAAACCAGGATTGTACTGTCAATATGTATGTATGTATGTATGTATGCATGTATGTATGTATGTATGTATGTATGTATGTATGTATGTATGTATGTATGTATGTATGTATGTATGTATGTATGCATGTATGCATGTATGTATGTATGTATGTATGTATGTATGTATTCAGCATTGGTGTTATTTTTCAGATATACAACAAAATGGTAACCTCTGCCAACACTGATAACCCTTACATAAAGGTCTGTAAAGTGCAAATAAACCTGAAACTCAGACATCTGTATGCATTATTACATTTGATACCGTGAAAACAATCGGTAATGATTATGCCACAATGTATCTACTGGAAAAAAAGAAAACAAGAAAGAAAGAAAGAAAGAAAATACAGAACTCAGTTCATTATGGAGTTTCATATTTCCTCATAGGTATGTTCATTCTGCCTCATGATGTGTTTGCATTTAATATTACCAAAACACACAGACCATCACTCAGTAATATTCAATGGAGAAGCAGTGCTGCGCCGGGACCATATCTTGTAAAGACTAACATTTTTTTATTAGATTTTCATTATTCACTGCAGGGGAGGTTTAAAGTTTTCAGAATCATTAGTTGACAGATTGCATTTCATCCGCTCATTCATTCTCATTGGTAGCAACTTAATGGATTTTTCTTTTTTCAGAAACCCCATGAAAAATCTCTGAGACCTTTTTTAAATGGATATTTGACAGTTTATTCCAACAGTGCTGTTTAATTTAAGCATGAAGCATTAAAATGGCCCTTGCTACCTTTTTGGATCTTCTATCCATTACATTATTTCAATCAAATGGATAAGGTTATACACTTATATTGATTTGAAATAACCAAAAGAGACTTGTCCAATTTGGGATCTAATTTCTTTTTGCAGTGGACGTTGATTTTCAGTCCTACCAAAGCAATTTAGAATGCATTGAAAGAGTACACCACTCTCCCCTCCCTGCATTGCTTCTTCACTCGAATGATACTCATTAAAACAGGGCTAAATCTCAGCTACACCATCTATTTTCAACAGCAACAACAACAACAAGAAACATCACTTTGTACATTCTGTTCAGTTCCTGTTTTTGCACGACTCTTTGATAACCTGAATTGTATTTATTCTAACATTTAACATAGCTTTATCTAGGATGACTTCATGGCTTGGTGTACTTATCAGATGTGAAGATGTAACTTTATCTATATACTTGCATTGTTGTATGCATTACTATTTATAGTTTATTATTATGTATTACATAATACATATCTATACATTGCATTCTGTTATATATTCTCATATTTCTGTTATAGTAAAAATATGATTATGTGTAGAACTAGACAAAATAATATAAAATAATATTTAATATAAATAAAATAGTTGATAAACTATTAATATAACTATAAATAGAGAAAAAAACTGCCTATTTAACATCCCATTCTTTCCATAACCTAAAGGAGGTTGGATCTCAGGGCTGGCATATGTCTGTCTTAGGATTGCATCCTACATTGGATGAAGCTCAGATTCAGTTTATCAGTTGGCATCACAATTTCAGATAAACTAGGGCATCAGATAGTATGGCAGTATATTTATCTATGATAGAACATTGTAACTGTTCTGTTATTACAGATAATATTATAGTAATAAGCAAATACATATATTTCAATAATTGTATTACTCTCCTGTGGGAATAGAAATACAATCATTATGTTGACGTATCCAGTACAAATAAGGAAGCAAGATCATAGGGAATAAAACATTATACTAATGACCAGCAGCCTTTCACTGTGTTATATTCAAAATGATGCAGTAATAATTAATCTATATACAATCTATGACACAAATCATAACTTTTGTCAAAATGCATTGTGATTTGAATGCTTTAAGCAAAGCCATCTGGCGGAGCATTTCCAGAGCAGCCGTTTGAGTTTGGAGACAGGTGCCAACAGACACTTGGCAGGCAGGAAACTCCACAAGAGTCACCACCACCTGTCACTGCTCAGACTTTTGTTTTTAATTGGCCAAATATATACCATTTGTAATATACCATTGTGTTTCCATAAAAGAGCTCAGGACATGGTGCAAGGTTTTTCATTGACATAATTTTATTGTTTTCAGCTGTCATGTCCATTTCTATGGTGCAGTCTTTCAGCACACACACACATGCATACACTTAAAAAAGCTTACTGTAAACAACTCTAAATAAGGAGAACCCCTTGTTTTGCCTCATGTGGGAGATATGTCTTACGACGGTGTATGTGAGCTAGCCAAACCCACAGAGGGGGGAAGACCCCAAACAGGAAGTGTTAATTACAAAAACGCAAGTGAACCTGGAGGCGTGTGGCATCCAAACACACATGCCTGATCCGTTTGCCAGGGTTTTGAGGGGGTGTTGGGGGTCTGTGGGTGAAAGTGTAAATTGGGGTGGTGGGGTTGTGTTGCTGGAGGCTGTGAAGGATGGTCTTGTCACCGAGAGGCTGGCCCTGCTGTGAAAACCCCCACCTGAGCGACTCCAGATCTGCTGTTCTATAAGGTAGAGACTCAGTATGTTGTGAATATGAGTAAATCTGTGGATTCAGAATTAAACACACATTTTGTAATGTCTGTGCAGTGGAGTTTACTTACTTTATAAAATGCATTTTTATCCACTCACCACTCTCTCTGGAGAGACAAACTGGCCTCGATTCAGCCAACATTTCTGCTTACATTTGACTTTCAAATACAAGCACTCTTTTTATTTCTTCAAAATTTAGTCTTGTAAGTTAATTCTGTTGATTGCTGATGTTGCCACAATAGTGTTGAAAAAGAAAAAAAACCTAACATTTGCATTTATTTGTGAGTCGAAGTTGAAGAAGAATTTTGATTGAATCCAGGCCCCTAGTTTGATAAACAGGAAATGCCAAATTGCTATCCAGTTAACATTCACAGACTTATGTTTTTTTTCTTTTTGTCCTCTTTTAATTAATATTTGCTTTAAAAAAAGGTTGTGCCTTTTACCAGCTGGTCTCTCAGAAGTCCTCAAAATTCATGTAATATTTCTCTATGTTGCCAACATTATTTATGTTGACAAAATCCAAACCTAATTTGGGATATAATTCATCAACTACATAGATCCAGTTCAGTTGATATCCAGCACTGAGATCAGTGACTAGAGGGATTTAAAGTGATATATCTGACATAAAGACAAAATGAAACTCAGTAAACTTTATAGCCAGTTTTTGAACAATTCAGAGGATTCTCACACTTAATCAATAAATAAGTGTACGCTGCTTTAACAGCTTACTGATTGCTTCAATCAGATGATCAATGGCTTAGGTAGCAGTAAAATAGACTCAGAACAATGAATTCTGCCCAAACTCCATTACTGATTTATTTATGGACATGACATTCAATTATGTCAAGTCCTAAAATTCAGGCTCCTCCACTTCCTGCAGATGTGAATGCGTATTTTAATGACATCTTTTCTCTTCCCCTGAAAGAACTCCAATCCAGGGTAGGTGTGTTGAAACTCATTTGCAAATTAATGGCGATGAAGCCATGTCACCACCACATTCTATTAATGTGCCACGCATCTCTACTTTTAATTCAAAAAGAGGGCTTTCAAATTATCTGTTGATTAACCTAAATGGGGAGAAAGAATACGAAAGTTCAATGGAGAACAAAGCTCAGCTTTATTGCAACTAATGATCACTGAAACTACAGTAATTAGGCACTCAACTACTCCCCGCATGTTCCTGCAATCAGTACCAGTTTTGTGATGCAGGTTCATTACTGGTCATCCCTTCCAGCCCTGGCGTCATGTCTACAGACATGAAGCACTTATTTTGTAATGTCTTGATTGGTAAATCGGGTCAATAACAAACTGATTATCAGCAGACATATGCACTTATTTCATTTCATTCAGAGTGTAGTGTGCAGCCAATAAATTGTCAAAGAAACGGTGAGCACAGAGCCTTGGGTACATTATGGTCTGGAATTTAAATGGCTGTGGGCGTATTGTTTTCATTATATTAAATCTAAAGTTCCCCTAAAATTATACAACATTGAAAGCTTATGCTTTTGAATATTTTAAGTTGTTAGACACACCTGTAAGTTAGGCCTCTCCTGTGCATGCTACAGCCACAGCGTTTCTGGAAAAAGTAAAAGAGAATATATATCCCATTTGTACAATGGTAGAATTGTATTAGCTGGCAGAAAGATACACTTGCTTAAAGCTATACTTATTGAACTTGTGCAATACTCTCTTTCCCAGCAGTCAGACAAATTCGGTGACCACTTTTTTACTTCAGGCTAAATAAGTGCAGAAAGTATTCCTCAAAATTGTGCGAAGAGAACTTACTAGAATTTTTAAATGAATCTATTTTTATGTTGAGTGGGCATGAACCATGGGTGTCCAATCGAAGGGCAGATGTGGTGCATGCTTTCGCTCAAGTTCAGAACCAAAACACCTGATTAAACTAATCAAGGACTGCACTGAAGACTGTGATTAGTTGATTAGTTGAATCAGGTATTGCTAGACTGGAACAAAAGCACCAAGCCATATAAAATTGGACATCCCTGCCATAAATGCTAAAATAACATGTGAATATAGCCATGTTTAGGCTAAATGCTAAAATACCCTAACAGGCTCAATTTATGTACATTGAGGAATCAACATAAAACAAGACAACAAGTATAGAAAACTTAAAGAACATAAATACAGAAAACTAGAATATAGAATGAAAGAAGGAAAGAAAGAAAGAAAAAAGATGTATTTAATACTAAGTAATTTAATATAAAGTATTACTGATGCAAGTGATGCAATACTGTATTCTTAAACCAATTCAAACCGTTTGATAGTTTAATGGCAGATTAATAGATTTAAACAATTAAACTACTTTATAAGGCTCGGGAGTACAGCAGAAGATCCTCACAAGAAACCTGGCCAGAAAAGGGGAGGTTCACAGCATAGTGTTCTTGCCATAATGTGCTATTTGCATAGGCATTCTAAGTCAGTTATTGGTTAATGTTCCCCTCTTTCACAAATGTTCCATTTGATCCTTCAGTTTTAATTCATTTATTGCTGCACATTGTTCCTCATTTATTCCACATCCAGCCGGTAGATAATGATTTGTGGAATGTAACAGAAGGCAACAGCATAGTATGGAGACTGACGACGCGGCGCTGACGATCTGGCCCTTTTTAGGTTCCTATGTCCACACTCAGGCACACCAAAATTAATGTCCTTTCAAAACTCTTCACAAATCACTTTTTCTGTTGAAGGAATTACTGACAACTGTGAGAGAGGGGAGATGATTAACCCTGCCCTCTATGCCCATGAACAGTCCCCAATAGAAAACAATGAAATATTAATGGAGAGAAAGAGAGAGCGATTTCCACCAGTTTGAGATTTACTTGGCGAGCGAAGCATTCTGCACCCTCTAAATTATCGATGAGCAAATGTTCATTTAAAGGTTTCATTACAACACATAAGAAATTAAGATTTAATGGAAGTCAGCCCTGAGTACTCTAGCTAATGACACTGTGGTCAGAGCCAGAATGTTTTATAAATGATATTAAAGCCATCCATAAATTATATTAACCCACTGGTTAACTGTTTGGTTAACTGCTCTTAGATGGTACACATTAAAGTTTTGTATTTGTAAGCCTGTACAGGATGCGTACTATATGCAAAAGTTCTTGGCACCAGTCTTTTTTTCCTGCAAATGAACTATTGTGGACCAGGCAGTTATTAAGGCAACTGAACTTACTCAACCAGCATAAATGTTTTTTTTTTTTGGGTGCTGGCAAAGCTTTTGAAAAACCTGATTACAGCCCTTTGTGAGAAAAGGTGCTGTAACACAATGGATTTGATGCTGGGTCCATAATGATGGTGAAAACTATCCAGCTGTAGCTCCAACTGGCTTTCATCTCTAAACCCTTCCCGCTGCAGCGCTGTAAGTAAGACTGCCCCTGATCTCTTTTGTCTCTCACCAGAAACATCCCATCTCACTGTAGGGCAGGATCATCAGCAGGCTAAGTTACTCAGAATGACATTAGCCTGTTTGCATATTATGCTTTGTTATATTTTTCCAGCTTATAGGATTTGCTCCCCCAGTCTCTGAGTTTGGACAGTATTCAGTATGAAAAATCAATGGGTGCAAATCCGATCAAATTTTTTTGTTACTTCAATACCAGCTTTGCCTTTCAGTGCTCCTCTGTGTTTATATATATATATATATATTTTTTTTTTTTACTTAGTTTGTGCATCTATGTCCCTCATTTTACAAGAGCCAATTTTTACATTTTACAAGAGCCAGTAATACTACTACCACTACTGCTAATACTACTACTACTAACAATACTAATAATAAAAACAATGGTTTGAATTTCAGTTTTGATGGCACATTCTTGGTTGTAGCATCTCCATGGGAGGGACAGGCCCAGTTGACAGGATCCTCCCCACTCTGTCAGACCGCAGCGGTTCCTGTGATCGATCAGGAAACTGCAGGCTTCCTCGGCCAGCTGTGGCTGAAATGAAGTCCTCCAGTGCAACGATCGCACAGCTCAGCTGGCAGACTGCTGTGTGGAAGCACGCACTAGCAGCACAGCACTGTGGAGGACATACAGTCTTCTCTGTCCACAATGAAAGGATGTTGCAGTGATTCTGTTGAGTTTAACATGGAATGGAACTAAAACATTGTATACTTCTTCAGAAATAAAAGTCAAAGTAACCTTGGACTGCATTGACAGTGGTGTTAGTACATTTTTTTCACATTGGACTGCAGATAGAATTCCTTTAAAGCATATCCATAGGACCTAACCAGCTGTGTCCAAGTATTCCTGCCTGGAACCCCTTTATCTCCCTCACAGGCTTTCTTTGCCCCCTGCACAATATGGGGGTGAAAACATGGCCTCTTCCTTTTCCACTACTTCAGTCAGACATTCACCTATCCATGTGAAGAATATGAGACCAGGATAACATTATGACTCAGCATTCAGCTTCAACACTGGAGTTTGAGGAGATTACTATTTTCTGGGATAACTGCTGCCCAAAAAGCAATGTTATACTCTTGTGTAAACCCAAATTCTCACACTGTAATTTTAACCATCTTACAATAGGTTTATTACTCATGTAGAACATTGAGTGGAAATAAACAACAACATATTTTAAAAAAGACAACAAAATTGATGTTTGACCAATAATTTCTGGGTGGTGTGCAAATACCACCATCTGAAAAATGTTCTAAAATCGAGAATTCAGATGAGTCTCATGTCATTTGCCTAATCGGGTTGTGTTCTTTGATTGGCTTTCATCTAAAGCAAACAGTGTGTCTCCACCTCATGTAAGATGAAGCATGGAAGTTTACCCCTAATCAAAGGTGTCAGTTTGACAGAAGTGGATATTCACAGGTCTGGGAAACTGCATAACCATCACATAAACACAGGGTCTGAACACTGGAGTGCACTTGATAGGATTTTGTTCATGTATGTGTAAAGCTGAAGGGAATGGTGGAGAAACTGCATTTAGACATGTCCATTAAATGTTTGTGGTTAATTGATAAGACAATTAACATGTTTAATGCTATCTAATGTGCTTATCATGTAATTTCACGCAGGTGTGGATCTCAGACTGTGGGTAAATAAAATGCTTAGGTCTTGCATCCACAGGTTTTTTCCTTCACTTCCACTTAACACAGAACTGGAGCTCTTATGTTTAGTTTGCAATAAAAATACATATTTCAATTACCATTCATTAAGGCTGCTTTGTGTGACACAAGCCTCTTTTGTTGCCTATTAACTGCTTGCAAACACGCATACCGTAAATGTCATTTTGTTATGAGCCGTTTAAACTCGCTTGTCAAACTTTCCCCCCTTTTTTTCTGTCTCTCTTTAAATCAGGATTATTGTTTCCCCCTACTGTTGTCTCCCCTGTAACTATGTCAATTTATTTCTAATTGCAACTATGATTGCTTTGAAATTTCATATTGATTCATATTTCATGGGTAATTAATCAAAGGGCAACATTGTGAGGGAGAGATTGCATTGGAATATGCAGCGGGAGAGAGGCTTATTGTAATGCCTTGCCTTGGTTTTCATCTCGCTTTTCTCGGCTGTGGCTTCAGGCCTTGGCCTCGCTCTGTCTCTGTCTGCTGAGCAACACACTCTCAAGGCAGAATTCAAAATTAATATTAATGATTTCATTTTAAATGCAATGGTTGGTTAAATGCTCCTTGGCCGCATTTAAAAAAATATAAACAAGGATGGATGAATGTGATATTGACACTTTTTTTTAATGTGTCTTATTATGGCACATAAAGTACCCGTGTAGGGTAACATATTTTACTTTGAGTTTGAGTCTTTGTCCAAGGTTGCTATTCTGGGGTACTGACTGTCAAGCATTGTTTTTTTGGGACCACTTTGGATTAAAATGTACTGCGGCACAGAATGTTTATAAATCATTCATGAACAAGTGTGAAGAGACATCGGTTAAAGGATTGCAGAGGAAGTCAAGTGACACGTGTCATGTTGCATCTGAGACCAGTATGTGATGTGTTGTTCTTCCTGAATCTTTAATCAACCATGTTTCAAAAGCATTCTATCTAATAATAACTACAACAACAACAACAATAATAGTAATAATATTAATAATAATAATATTAATAATAATATTAATAATAATAATAATAATAATAATAATAATAGTAGTCATAGTTTTTGCAGGACTCCCAGCTACAGTTGGTGATGGCTGACAGTCAACTATTGACAAAGCTTGTGTACTTCCCTTGAGCACTTTAGAATGTCACAAGCATGATGGAGACAATTAACATTAGAGCAAATGTAGGAATTGTAAGCATCATATAGAAGACAGGTACTTCTTCTACTTCTTCAGCAGCCTCTGGTCCAGTGTTGATATAGCAGAAAAGGGGTGAAGGTTATAGCTGTATGTGGGAGGATGCCCTCCGCCAGCTCATATAGAAGGAGGCCCTCCAATCTTATCAAATCACTCCATGCCCCCCATTAATCACCGCTAATATTATGCCGACTTAGCTGGCAAGGCGGTGGAAATCCGTTCATGTACAGCCCCCTGACAGCGCTCATTTGCATTGCTTGTTGGAAACCTCTCAATGCTGGTATTGTAATATGAGTGCTAAGATAAACAACAGCATTTTTAAAGTAGTACTATTTTGCTTTTATTTCTGCATTAGAAATCCATGTCAGGATACGGTTCCACTGACTCCGTGCGGTGTGCCATTCATTCGAAACAACGGACAGGTTCAGTGATCAGTGCCGGCCTCATTCATGGATGATGGAGAGCTTGTTGTAAAATGAATGAGCATGGTTGTGGGATTATGTGAATGGGGTAGCTGTGATGGAGGAGAGCGTAAAGCACTGTTGTTTATTTCACTAGATAATTGTAAAACAGGAAAGCAATTCAGTCCAATTTATCTTGCCAGAGTGATAATTGGAAGGTGAGGAAGTGTGTGTTATTCCAGGAAAAGCAAAAGGTGTGTCAGTCTGTCCTTCACAGGGGGCAGGTGGAATGGGATCACAGAGAGAAATAAAAACTAATTAAACTAAGGTGGTTGAGCTCTGCAGGTGGTGGTGCTGGGCAAACTGGTTTCATTAGCACAAGTTTGGTGGTTCTGGTATGATCATTTTTGACAGCCATTGTGAGCCGATGCTGTAAGAGGAGATGGCTCAAACTGAATGTATGTGTCTGTCGCAATGCCTAATTGAATGATATAGCCATAAGAATGTCTGCAACCTTAGGCTAATCACGTGGATGAGCGCTCTTTGACTGCCCTATGAGACCAGGGGAGAACCAGAAGTGTAGGGTTGCTATCTGTGAAATGGGAAATTGAAACTGTGGAGGGACAGAGCAATGAGGTGAGATTGATGCCCTTGAAGTTCTGCAGGCAAAAGGCCTACAGGAACCAGGGAAAGGCATCATGCATGAGGAGTAGGAGGAAAAGGGGCAGTGTGAGTCATAAGGCGGCTGTCTTGGGCCCCAGCCAGCTGCTGGAGACTGCTGAGGAGCACAAGTGCGCAAATGAAGGCCACTGAAGGAAGACAGTGCAGCAGGGGCCTTGTCACTAGCACAGTCTTGAACCACAAACATTGAGCTGAGCCAATAAATATACGACTACTAATAATAAAACAGGTGAGAGCTAAGCAGGTTGTGCTAATGACTGTGAAATTAAGGGTAAAACACAGAAAGATGTGTATAGATAACATTATTACAGACTCAGCAGTGAATAAAAAGAAAAGGCAGGCAAATATGACATTTGTACTAAGGTGAATGAGCTTAAAAACAAATACATCATGAATATTTCACCCCATTTATTTGTACAAAGAGCTCCATATTGACCTCCAGAAAAAACCAAGAGGAAAATATGGGAACGTTGTGATTAATAGTGTGTTGAAATGTTTTTGGGTGTGATACTCACCCAGTTTATCCACGATTCATCAGCGCTGCATGCAATTAAACTTTCAACATCATATTTCAGGCTAATGCTTGATGAAGAAAAACATGTCTAGCATGAAAAGTGTAAACCAATAATGTATGCTTATTTCTTTTAATACGTTATGACTACACTTAGTGAACAGAAACCATTGGGACCAATTTATTGAAGGCATTGCAACAAGGGGAGAAACGCCAATGTGAAAATCTCATTATCAAGCAATTTGAATAATGGCTTTTGGAAACCTTAAATAGGGCCTTGACTTAAAGCTCCCAGCAGGGTGCTTTTTAAAATTGGAATCAGGAAAGATAAATACATTGCACTCTTAGTTATTCCTAACACAATTAACTCAACATAATTACATATTGTCCAAGTGAAGTATGAAGGTAGTTTCATGCAGTATATTTATAAATTATAGCAGATCATTTTTATTAGGTTTATGTAGGATGTCAAAACTTTAAGCACTTAAGCATATTGTGAAAGTACTGGCTCACTGCCAACGTGATGAAAGGTCATAAGCTTAACAAACCTTAAAAAAAGCTCAGGGCAGATGAGCAGAGCATCATGGGAAAAAATATTCACAGTCAGGGTGTGAACAGTTAACCGGACTGTTAACTTATGCTGTATCACTGTTCAGTGGCATACAGCTACCAAACACAGAACTTCCATTTGATATAGAACTTGCTTTTAATTTGATTTAATGGAGCAATATATTATAATAGGTTGCAATAACTGTTATTATAGTACAAGTATATTTTGTAGTATAGCCTGTTTCCCATGTTTTAATTGTTTGTTTATTTATTTATTTGTTTGTTTAATTCATGCATGGCTCTAAAAGCTTTAGGGAAAACAAATAAAAAAAATAAATAAAAAAGAGTCTTGTTTAGGAAAAAATCCTTTCTGGTACTGAAAAATTAAAAAATAAAGTCAGGCACACTTAGATCAGGAAAATAATTTCAAGGTTTCCAGAATGCTGAAGCTCTCCAGTTCCTCTGAATTTCTTCTCTGTTCAGTTTCAGTAAAAGAGAATGTTGCTGTAGCCGTAACCTTGCGCACGGTAACAAATAACTAGGGTCATCCATCTCCATGTCATGGTAGCATGAGCATGAGTGCCAGTTGCTGAAACAATAGGAATTCAACTTTAAAAAGTACTTCCTGAACAGAAAATGATTATTTTATAGCTTTGCTCTAATATTAACAGAAGAATGAGTAATGTGATTTTTTTCTCAAAGACTTAGGTCAGATTCGCCAGTGGTTAATAGGGAGCTTTGAGCAAAAAAATGTCCCTGTCTCAGCCATGATGACTATCAGTAGTAAATTAATGACCAACTCAGTAAACAGCAAATGATGCAGTTTAAGTAAAAAGGGGTTCATCTGGTTGCAAGGAAACAACCTATATAATTCTGAATTAGATAGAAGTGTGTTGTCAACTGACTATTTCTATTAATGTACTATTAAATATTATTACTCCTACATTAGCTATAACCAAGATTCCACCCTTGTTGCTCGTGTTGTTACCAAAGAAAGATAATGCTGAAATTGAAACGCATTTCATGTACCTGCAAGCTAGAGACACCAGGAAGGTCAGGCCGCACACCAGGATTCTGTTAATGTCAGACCACAGAGGAGGCCCAGGCGACCCCCAGTACCTTTTCTTTCCTCATTCTCTTTTTCAGGAACCCACTAGGCCACCCACACAGCAGCAGGATGCCAGGAGTAAAATATAGATTTCTTTATTGTAACTCATAGAAACAGTACTACAAATGCCAAACCCAGTATCCCACTGTCTAGCTCCTCCTAAATACGTCCCTGGCACAGCTGTTCACCCTCTTCATTTTTGCTGGAGAGCCTCCCATTGGTAAGTGCACTTTCACCCCAAAGGCTGCCCATGACCAGCTCTCACAAACACACTACAGCATTCCCAAATACTAGTTACTCGTCACCCTTATGTGTGCACAGTGCGCACACACACAAACTGCAGTCACAGCGCACCAAACGGGCAGGCCTGTCTGCCTCAGTCCCTCCTCAGGGAAAAGAGTGTCCATTCTCCTTCACTGCACTGTGCAGTGACGTTCATCTTCAGAGTCGGCCTGTGGCACTGTACTGGGTTTAGTTGCGCCCTGAAACAAAAACTAAAACCCTGAAATAAAATATCCCAGCGCGGAACATGCCCCTCCGCTGACCGCTCTACTCAGCTGGTTACTCCCTTCTGGGATCTATTTCGCAGCTCCTAGGCCCCATGGGACGCTGCAGTACTCACAGGACTCACAGGGCGCCAACACAGCTCCACAGCCAGGGCTAACTGAACCAGCCCTCACATTCCCTATCACACAGCATTGCCAGCTTACCTTTCATCTCAGCAGAAACTTCCTGAGAAATGGTCTAATATCCTAAAAGCAACAGTGAAAATGCTTACTTATTCATTCATATTCATATAATATGTGTTTCTATTATTTTATGTAACAGCTTTATACAGATATATTAGAATAATATTGAATGTGGGTTTGAGGCCCATGCAACAATAGCTATTTTGCCTAGATAGTTTTTACAGTTAGCCACACACTCTGTATATTTATCAAACATTAACTTTTATACCCTGTCTGACCTCATATAATCACACAGAAATCACAGTCAATCCCCAAACCTGCATTATTGTTTTTCACCTTTACCTTATCTTCTTCCCCCTTTTTAATTTTCCAGCAGATTACATTATCAAAAACGATTCAGTTCCTCAATTATTAATTCTCCCCAATGGTCAATATCTTCTTCAAGCAATAACATAATCTCTTCAGTTATACTTTAATCAATAAAAACATCCGTTCATAGTATGTGATAGCATTGTGTGGCCTTCATGGATCTTAAAATGTACACTGAGGTGTGCAGCTAAATCTTTGCCAATAATACAGTCTGAATCTAATGAATCTGTAGCTATCAAAATATACAGTGTGTAAGACTTAGATAATATTAAGTATGAATTAATTTGTGTTGGTGCTGATACAACATTTTTTAACTCGTGGGGAACCTATGAGCCTACTGTTCCAGAGATGAATATTTTATTACATTTTTTCAGCAATACAATAATTGTATGGATTATGAGCCTCTTTTGCTGAAGTTCGTTCTTCACTCAACAAGAAGAGAGGGAAATTAGTGCATAAAAAACCCTCTTGAGTCAAATGCATTTATTCACAATGTGTCCTCCTTTAAGTAAAACTCAGCTATACTCACATACATTTCTCTAATTTAAATTGGGTTTAAATAGAGCTTTATAGTGATCTTACCATTTTTGAAAACTATATGGCTTTTTATTGAATTTGGCAAAGCACTAAATGGGCCACATTTGCTAAACCATATCCATGTTTTAGTGCATGCATTCCAAAAATGCATATGGATGCCAGTGCATTACATACATTATGCATCAGTTTCAAAGCCTCAAATGTCACCATCCCAATAAAACAGTTGCAAACTGCAATTTGGACTTAATACCAAGTCCTGGAGAGAATATCCACTGTAATCCATTTTGTACAACTTTACTGGAATAAACACGTGTAATCCTGAAGGACATCTACCCTTTTTGGGCCATCTCTTTAATGGTGTTTATACATAACTAATTACAATGCAATAACAATGTAATTGGTATGAAAGTAATGCATAGTTTCTCACATATAGGCTACAGTGTTAATTAAACAATCATAGTTAGCTTAGTAGTTTAAACTGTTTGTGTCTGACTCATGGTTAGGTCAAGGGTTTGTATTTCTATTAGTACAGGCGATAATGTTTATGAACTGGCTGTCTGTGTATTTCAAATAAGTGCAGCTGAACTCAATGTGTGCAACCTTCAGAGTGACATCATGAGCAGGTAGAATTTATTCTGTTTTTTTCTAAGACATTTGGCTTTAATCATATTCTCTGAGACTGAAGCTTTGAAGGGTCAAATTCAGCCTACCATAGCTCCATAAACAAGGGAGAAAGAAAGATTGGGAAGCAGAAGAATCTGTTTGGGGCAGAATTAAACTCAGCAAAGATAAAGCATACCATCCGTGTATAATCTTCCATATTAAATAGCACAATGTCTCTAAGAAAGAAATTTTACCGGTGGCAAAACAGACTTTTATACTGAATTGAGATGTTAATTGAGATTGGTGTAACAGGGTATTACTACCATAATAAAATGGTTTAAAATGTGTTTACTGGTGATGGTATGACTAACTAGAGTTCTAGGCCACATGTTTTGGGAGAGAATACACACAATGTGGTTTGTGAATAATAGGATAAGTATACTTCACTGACATTTTTAAGTCATTGAAACATTTTTTAATGTGAATGTGAATTAGTATGTACAGATTAGGAGGGGAGCAAAACAACATTATGTTTGTCACTGCATTGATTTATTGTGCACTGAGGTTATTTTCCTCTAAACATAAATCAGGTCTTTGTTTGCGGCTCCATTGTTTGTTTTATAGCAATCACATTGAGAAGGCCATGTACATTCTGTAAATTCATTATGTGCTAATTATTAGTTTCAGCTTTATTTCTGCTGTTTATATTATCTTCACAGCAGTTGCAAGCCATGCAATTTGGAAATTGTAGTAGCTAACAAGTAATTATTGCACGCAGCTGTCATTGCAAGACATGAGATTAAACTGTATTAAATAACATAGTTTGTCTCAACCTGAAGTCAGCATTACACATCTAAAGTCACATGAATAACATATTATTATCAATGTTGTTGTTGTTGATATTATTATTATTTTAACAATAATCATCATCATCATCATCATCATCATCATCATCATCAGCCATTAAGTGCCTGAACTCTCATTGCACATTGCAGTGACAAGGGAGGGTGCCAGGCTGCCAAGCTGTTCTTTGGGAGTTTTGCCCAGACCATTTAAACCGGGTCAGGACTTCCCACTGGAGTGATTAGGGGAAGATTGACAGCTGTTCTTTTAACAGGAGTTTTGCCTGTCAGACTTGGGGTGCCACTTTTCATAACTTAGTTACATAACAGTCTGATTAAATTAAACTGTTAACGTTTACAATGAGTCAGGACTTCCCACTGGACCATTGAGCTTTATTAGTCAGAGGGAAGACTGCCCCCTACTGACCTACTGACATTGCTTAACCTTTATGGTTATGGTTTGATGTAAATCAAAAGCAATTCAGATGTCAATTGCACTCAAATATACTATTTTAAATAGAGCCACCAGTAATTAAGAAAGATAAGACTCATATTAACCCTTATGTTAGTTTTTGTTTAGTGTTCATCAAGTCAGTTTCACCCAGGACATTACTGAAATTTTTAAGCAACACTGTAAGAAAATGAGTGCAAAAATACTTAACATATATTGTCTTCAGTTCCAAAAAAGGTAGATAACGTGCTTTATTTGTTTTTACCATTGACCTACACTGTGTTTGCTTGCATGTTCTTCATAGAACATAAATCAAAGCCATGGAGTTTCAGGTCAAAAACATATTTTGGCATATCATTCCTATCTTATGAAAAAGAAAAATTGGGTCAGCTAGTTAGGAAGATTCTGTTCTGGTAAAACAAATATAATACTGAAACAAGCTGAAACCTTCTAATTATAGAAAAAGGTAGAGAAAGTGAAAGGATAATGGTAAAAGGAGAGAAAGTGAGAGAGAGAGTGAATAGATAGAGTTGGTGTGCATGAGTGTATAGAAAATAAAACTGAAGTATACCACTGAAGAAAAAAATGTTTTGAGAAATAAAGGGGGACAGTGCTGACACAGATCCCAGAGAAGTGTGATTTGAAAGCAGTGGGATTTCTGATCAATACGCAGCGCAGCGGAGAGCCGAGCTGCTCCGTTGAACCTGGAAAATGGTCAGCTTCATTTAAAGACTGTTAAACATTTCACCACAGTTTCCCTGCCCTTTTCCTGAAGGAATTCTCTCAAAGACAAAATGAAAAGACACAACTATATGAAACTTACACATGCTCCTGCTTTCAGAGAGTTTCATTTTTCCCCCGTATCTACGTTGGTCTCCTTCATAATTCCCACATGCTCTTTTTTGAATTTATTGATGTTTGAGAAAGCGACCAAGTTATTCTGCAACAAATTTTGAGTGTACTTCAGTCTGCGCAGTTTTTAAAATTTCTCCCTGTTTTAATTATTCACATTGTTTTTAATCTGATGTAAAACCATTTGAAATCTTTTCATCCTTGTCCTTATTAGAAATGCATACATTTTGGGCACTTAATTAAAAGCCATTCGGAGCTGCACAAACAATTCCTGTTGTATTCGGTAATCAATTAAAAATGAATTTGTCTTTGTGCTTAATAAAGCCAGTCATTGACAATCTGCCAGAGAAAAAAGACAGGATGGAAGCAGGCTGAATATGCAGGAAACGTACTGCTTTTCCCACTGATGTGATTATTGAATTGCCTCGGCCCATACAGTAGTCTTCTATATGAAAATCCCTTTATTCCTATTTCCATTTGCAATGCGATCAGCAGTGCCATAAATAAAATTGGTGGGGTAGGGGTGGTGGGTTGTTTGGTGATTCAGCTCCAGCACCTTTCATTTCAAAAGAGGAAAAGAGAAAATGATTTGACCCCTGTAGTCATTATCATTTTGAAGACAGAGCCTCCTCTCCTTTCAACATATTATTCAACTTCTCAACGGCCGCCTGCCTGGATGAAAAAAATTCTTTGAAAAACTGTATCACAATTGCTCAAGGCCAGATGAAGCCATAATCAATGGCAGCTCTGACTTCCAGCTGTGACATGAACAATGATGTCGTCTCATAAAACAACCAATTAAGTGTACCGGGCCTTTGCATTCCTGGTGCACATGGACCATTATGCTCTTGTTGCGCCTTAATGAACATACGCACTCTGCCATCCTTTGTGACACTACCTCTATAGAGTACCGTGTTCTTTTGCACCTGTGATTCAAACAAATCTAAAGGCTCACAGAGAGTGTGGACAAAGGATTCATCCTGGCATGGCAGTACAGAGAGGCAGCACTGGGATGAAAGAGAATAGCACACAATGTGATATTATAACAAAAAATCTAGGTTGCTTTATTTTCTTTTAGTCAGTCTTTCTTTTCTCTGCCCTTCTGCTCCTCCTCCTTTTTTCTTTTGGTTACGTATTTTTTGCCTCACCTTTCTACCTGCCATATTTGATGTTTAACTGGGTTGTTCAACCAAGCACTATTTGCAAGTACAAACTGGTGGAGTGGGGTACGAGGGTATTTAGAACAGTGGACGTTATTTTATTCATCTACAGCAAAGTACTGTTTGTGTCTAATCTGTTGCTACCTCTGCCCTTTGCTCATCAAATACCCAGCTTTTTTCTCTGGTGGGCTGGAAAAGAATGGCTTGTGTCAATAACGGGAATATTAGATAGTGGAGTTCATTGTAATAGGATTTTGTGACAAATGCATTGAGATAATTGAGTAATGACATCACAGAATTGCTAGATAAGGTAAAAATTCTTATCCAGTTCTAATCATACAACATGCAAGCTGGGGTTGCATACTGTGCTGACATACAGTGAGGGTTCATTGAAGGCGTGATGTGCTTAATTATGAAACACACACACACACACACACACACACACACACACACACACACACACACACACACACACACACACACACACACACACACACACACACACACACACACACACACACGCTAACACACGCTAACACAAAGATCACCAATACTTTCATTCACATTATCCTTCATTAATTGTAAATTGTTGAGGAAAACTTAAAGTGGGCCACTTTATGAAATAAAATAAAATTTCTCAGTAAGGTTTCCAAGATTCCCAGACATTCAGAGGATCCAGATTTTTTTGGCTGCCCATTTTCACACGGAACCAATCAACTGACACAAAAATCCCTGAAAATTCCCTCTCTGCTCACCAACCTAATATTGTTCAGCTAAGAATCACTTATCATCTGGGAAAACACAATGTACTATTTCTGTTCAGTCAAAGTTTCCTACTGCCACAGGGGCCCTTCCAATCCAGTTTGCCTGCCAAATTATAATTAACAATATTAAATGACTGAGCTAATAATACACATGGCTGTAAGTGTACAGACAGAGAAATGGCAAGCACCACATTCTATTTATTTAATCTGCACCTCTGTGAGGGCTGAGGACATAAAGGAAAATTATCTAGTCTGATCTGTGAATATACAACCCAGTCTCTTATCACTGTAATCCAGTACTATAACACCAGATAGAATTTTAGCCAATACTTCTATGCTAACACTCATTTATGACACTTAGAATTTATTTGTGACAAGTTAAATGCTGAACTGCTTAATATACTGATATACTAATATATGTTTCATTCTTTTAAGTCCATTGTTGCTATGCTGGCACATTCACTATTCAGTAAGTATATGCACTGAACATTAGAATCTGCCAAATTAATAAATGCAAATGTAAATGTGTTACACATACCACATAAGTATTTCAAGGTAAGTGGAGAGTATCCATTTCTCCCTATATGTAGTGCTCTAATCAAAGCCACACAGCTAGTCAAAGGTTCGGTGACCATAAACTGCTATTTACTGGTGGGCACAAAGTGACGTTAATTATCCAGACTCACATCATTGTGAACCCTCCAAAGTGAATTAATCACACAATGAAATTCAATGATCCTTTTTTTCATGTCATGAGAAATTCTGGCATAATTAAAAGATGAAGCTTTGAAAATACTTTCTCCACTGTTTTGTAAGCTTTGAGATGGACCTGTTTGAAATAGGCAAAATGAAAAAGTTTTCTGTATGACTGGGTTTGAAAACATAAGCATGAAACAAAATACTCACAAACAGAGGAATAGGCTTATGGGACACTGAAAGGTTTGAAATCGTTTTCATAATCGTCTTAGCTGAAACAGGAAAAGAAAAGAAAAACATATTTCATAGCTTTATCCCTTTCTTTTCCCAAATAATGATCTGACTGTTGAGATCCATGAACCCTTTTCCATGTTATAGAGGAGCATCTAATTTCAAATGTCCATGTGTCTCTAGAAAACCATGCCACATCTAGGGGTAGTATAGGAGAGATCAATGAAAGTTAACAGCTCAGTGGATGGTCAACAATGGGCGGTTTGAAGAGAAATCCTGCTTGTCTCTTGTCACCATATTGCAGGTACGAGTACTTAGGTGTGTGAACTCTAGAACAGTAACTTTACAGCATAATATATGGAATCATAAATGTAGCACACTTTTGATGTGATCTTTTTGAATCTGTTGGCCCTTGTCCCTAAGAGAATGTGTGACAGGTCACACAAGAGAAGAGACAAGAGAATGTGTCTGTGACAGGAAAGGAAGCATACAAATAAAAGGACCTCACATCTGCTGTGGAATATGGTGATGGATCACTGAAGGTATGGGGTTGCACTAATGATCCAGTTAAGACTAATGGTATCAGGAATTTTCCTAAGTACCAAAATCCTGTTTGCCTCTGCCACATGGCTGTAAGTGGACCCTCCAATATGACAATGGACCCAATCATACCTCTAAATCAACAAAGAGATGGTCAACTGTAAACAAAATCAGTGTTTTGCAACTTTCATATTAGTCTCTGAGCTTAAACCAGAAGAGTAGATCTCAAAGTTTTCTTAAACCAGAAATCATTTGGTGTGAACTGAAGAGGGCAGTCCATACGCACTGACCACTAAGGACATTCAGGACCTTGAAATGTTCTGTATATACAAATTTTCCAAGATGCCTCACAACGCATTCTCCAACCTTATTAAATATTTCAGGC
This sequence comes from Albula goreensis, assembly GCA_022829145.1. Taxonomy (NCBI): domain Eukaryota; kingdom Metazoa; phylum Chordata; class Actinopteri; order Albuliformes; family Albulidae; genus Albula; species Albula goreensis. Next base: position 21,437,585 of record CM040756.1, read on the forward strand.
AAATTAAATATTTTAGGCAACAGCCTAGTGCTGCTGCTGTCCCCAGAGGAGTCACCGAACACTAAAAACAGAGGTGTGGATAAACTTGGTACTGATATTTCTGAGATGGATAAAAATATGCATCGTTTTCTTCCCTAAACAATTGTACTAATAAAATATTAATATTTAGAATAACATTTGTCTATTTTTTAGTATAAAATATATCTGATTCTCAGTTTTTTTTTGAACACCTTTTCTCATCTTCATCAAGGGTGGCTATAATTCTGGACATCACTGAATCTATAAATATAAAAAACTGAAGTCAGTAGTCATTAAAACAAACAGGAGTATCATGACATAACCGGAAGCTCGTGGAAATGTACACACCTTTCCTTTTTGTATTTTCATTGAGGCCACATGTTATGACCCCTAGGGCATTTCTTTCTCTGTCTCTGCTTTGTAACCATTTCAAGTTATATATAGTTTACTGGGGGTTTGTGCAAACAGATCGACCCATTTATTACACAGCCACAGGCATTCTTTAATAACCAATTACATTGTCTCAAGTATCCACTCCCATGTCAGGTAATTAAAATGATGAAAATATGCTAGCTCCTTCAAAACTCATTTCCGAGCTTCCCCATCATGTAAACCTATTTCAAGTTCAGAGGACATGCCAGGATTCCCAGGAGCTTCATTAAAAGGAAGGTAATAATATCTTCCAAAGCTACACGTCTGAAATATGTAAATCCTGCCAAGCAGACCATGAAATGATATGTTATTTTTAATGTATACAAAGAACCATTTCACTGAGATTAATGATGCAATTTAAGCATGTTTTAAACACAAAGCATAATATATGCGTGAGATCATCCAGTGATTAACTGAGCTAGTTTGTGCTGAAGGATAATCATCCCTAAACCAGATGATAAACAGGAAGCTTACCATTCTGCCATATTTGAGGTAATGTATATGTCATCTATACGAAAATTATTTCTCCTTCTCTGACAGGAGAATATATAATCATAAATAATTGCATAAATATAGGAAAAGGTTACAAATAAAGCTTCAAATATTACAGAACTGATGAGGTTGTAACACCAAAAGATGAAAAAGTCAGCTGGTGCAGAAGGTTTATTTGCAGAAGTCACAAAAAAGAAATAAACATAATACAAATATTCTGCATAACTATTTAAAAGCTTTTGATGCACACTACAGAAATTCTTGTTGACTACAGTAGAAACAACACAGTATGCCTCCAACATAAGAAAGAAGCCCCTAAAGGTTGACCTTGAGTGCTCTATGATCCAGTCTGTGTTATGTCATCAGCCAGCTATGACTGGGAGTCTGCAGTATGACACAAATTTCTTCCAGTAGAATGGGTTTCAGTCAGACAAGTCCAGCCAGGACACGGTTTAACAGAAAAGGTAGGTCTTAGACTCATGGATGGTGGATGCTCTCTAGCCAAGGAAAATTTGGTTGGATGTAGCTCACAAGCAGGATATTCTTTTGTGAAACACCTATACAGCTGGAATTTCCAATGAAATTGAGAATATTTGTATCATAGTGTATTTTTTTTAACGTGAGGCCAGTGTTATTCTTTTGACAACACTTTATTCATACGCATTGGTATGATGTATATCTGGACAGATGATATCTGGATGTTTGTAAACATGGCATAAGCAAGACATGTATACCTAGAGGTAATCAACCAAGGCCAAGACTTTTGGTTAATGAAGATATATGAATACCTGAATTTGACATTGGTTTCTGGCACATTCAATGAACCTGAACGCAGCCCTGTGAGCCACATATGAGGTGGACATATTTGCATCTGTCAGATCCAAGCCATCGATCTTATTCCAGTTTTATTCAAGGAGCAAGTACTGCCCCTGGTCTTGTTTTATGAATGCTCCAAATCCCAGCTAGTGCACTGGTGAGGATTATCTACCCCAGAGCGAATGGGCTGGATGCTTTAATCCAAAAGCATCTTGGGGCAGTTTATCACATGGAACTTCTGCTGAAAAATCACTTCCCCTCAATTGCCAAGCTTTGTGTTTTTTTCCAGTTGTTCATTTTATCTTTATAAAAGCCAGAAACCTCAAAGGTTGAATTAAATGAGAATATCTGAATGCTTTTAAAATGGCCTCGGTGGTGTAACTTTGATTCTAAATGTTCCGGGGACATTTTTTAAGGTCCTAGAAATCCCCCTCTCTTACCCACCCATTCCCCAGCCAATGTATATTTTATGCGACCTCATTTTATGCATTTCTATGACTGTTTATTTTATCTTCCTTTTTAAGGGGAAATAAAATTAAAGATTTTTTTTACCACAGCTTACTAATACTTCCAAAGTCCATGGCGTTTCCAGACATTGGAACATCTATCAACCCATAAGCATTTTTAAAACGATGCTCTGGGGAGTAATATGTACAATCTTATTATACAAGATATATGTGCTATTGTCAGCGTAATAACATTTCTTGCCATGTTTTCAATATCTTCACTATCAATTACCTTTCAATATCTTATTGGTAACTGGTTTTTGAATAGGATGTTTTTTTTTTTTTGGATGTCCTTCCTTCCCCTACAAAAGCAAACAGAAACAGACCTTTTAAAGAAATGATTGAGTGATGCCATTGGTGCTCCTGGTGGAATATATTGCTGTGTTTGACCTCATGTCAGTGTTTCCCTTCAGACTCACCCAAGGCCTGGAGATTTAGTTGTTCTCCATGGACAAGGGAACATCTTGTGAAAAATATACAAAATACAAAATATGTAATTGTATATGTTACTAACCTTTGTAAAGTTGTAAAGATATTTTAATCACATTTTGGACAATTTGCAGTATGCAACAGTGTGATTTTTGTTTCTGTATTTAATAGTTCATGCTGTCATAATACTTGTGTTTAGATAGTATTAATATTTTTTAGACAGATCTCTTGCAAAAACTGAGCAGTAGGAAGAACTGTGTGAATCTGCAATAAACAGGCTCTGGCATCAAACTGGGGACTGCATAACTTTTTCAAACAAAACTTCTTTTTTTTTTTTTTCTTTGAATGACATTTGTGTGATTTTTTGGCTTAATTTACCACTGTCATTACCCCCAATGTTCAGAATTGTTCAGAATCTCCAGAAATTCAATAAAGATGAAAGATTTTCTTGAATTACTTGTTTCCATGGAGATGCAGCTGTTGTGTGCTTGTAATTTCACTTTCTCATTTTGTCAGATATTGAGAAATTTCAAAATTGTTCATTACAAAACATGTAAAGGGAAAAGGGACTAAATTCCATATTTGGAAGTGACCGAATCATCAAAAAGTGAGCCTACGCATGTTTTATATGAATTAATTTCATATTAATCCAATACTAATTACCAAAGTGTTCCTGCTATAAACACATTTTGAAATCAGCATATTAATATGTGAGTTTCACAGCAGATTTTTGAAAGGGCAAATAGCTGGGTGCAAAAATGACTGGTACATCAGTTGCAAAAACAGTTAAAATAGTTAACGTGCCAAAACATAAAATGGATGAGTATGTACCATGCTTTTAAGACTAGATGCAGTGAAAGTGAAATTAGCACTGCGGATACTTTGATAGGCATGACCAAAAGGACAAAGGAAACTCCGTCATGGAATGACTAAGTCTTGTTGGATTTGTGAACCAAAGAGTCCAGCTCCTGGCCTCATGGACGTATGGGCTTGCTTATTTACTCTGAACTCCTGGAAGAGTCACAGCACCAGGTTTTTCTGATGAAATACAAGTACCAGCAGCCCCTGGGTCCTTGTTTCCCAACCTGATTACCTCAATCTTTGGAAATTCCCTGTGCCCCTTGTTACCAACTGTGAGGAATCGGGCCAGACAGGCGCAGATGAAATTTGGACTGAGGTTTTCCTGTCAGTCTGAAAGCCTTTCTTGGGCAATCTTCCTGATGTGGCTCAGGTATCCTGAGTGAGCACATGCTCCTGGTAGAAAGGCTCCCCCGCCAAGCCAAAGAATCCATGGCCCAAGGGTACCCTCTCCACCACAGCAAAGACATGACAGCCATCCCTATGTGACACAATGTTTCCCAGGTCACTGCAATGCATTGGTGAATATACTGCAAGCTGCACAACTAGGTGTGAGGAAGGTACACTTTGCCTCCCCTTTCAAATAAGGATGGTCTGTTTTCAATGCTCTGTGTATGCTTCTCAGAATGTCTTGTGGTTAATGGCAGGAGTCACTGTGGAATGTTGGCATTATAAATAAGCAGAAGGTTCTGTATTTCCTTTCATTTTTAAAAGGAACTGGAACCACTGAATATGCTCAGGGGGCCGGGTGGAGGTTGGTGCATTGTGCCTGAATATGCTCAAGGGGCCGGGTGGAGGATGGTGCATCGTGCCTGAACATGCTCAAGGGGCCGGGTGGAGGATGGTGCATCGTGCCTGAACATGCTCAAGGGGCCGGGTGGAGGATGGTGCATTGTGCCTGAATATGCTCAAGGGGCCGGGTGGAGGATGGTGCATCATGCCTGAATATGCTCAAGGGGCCGGGTGGAGGTTGGTGCATCGTGCCTGAATATGCTCAAGGGGCCGGGTGGAGGTTGGTGCATCGTGCCTGAATTGCTCAAGGGGCCGGGTGGAGGTTGGTGCATCGTGCCTGAATATGCTCAAGGGGCCGGGTGGAGGTTGGTGCATCGTGCCTGAACATGCTCAAGGGGCCGGGTGGAGGATGGTGCATTGTGCCTGAACATGCTCAAGGGGCCGGGTGGAGGATGGTGCATTGTGCCTGAACATGCTCAAGGGGCCGGGTGGAGGTTGGTGCATCGTGCCTGAATATGCTCAAGGGGCCGGGTGGAGGATGGTGCATTGTGCCTGAACATGCTCAAGGGGCCCGGGTGGAGGTTGGTGCATCGTGCTGGTCTGGGATTTGGTCAGGGTTGCACATCTGTGTGTTTTTGTCCATGCCTCTTTTAATCCACGATCAGCACATGATTAATAACAAGACCTTGTTAAAACACAGCCTTGAAGCCAATGCAATTTGAATCACCCATAAGCAACTTAACAACATCCTTAAAATAGGCCTCCATGGTGATCTGTTTAGATGCACCTTGGAAAATAGCCTCAAACCACCAAGGCTAATTGCAGTTACGGGAATACTTTAATATACAGCTCCTATTAGAGAACTGCACTTTACCATCCTTAAGTCACCTAGTTACATTTGAAATAGTTCCCCCTGAGATAAATTATGGCACCAGTATTCCTAGAGTCCTTACATTTACATGGTCCAGGCACTGACATTAGTCTAGGTTTCATATTTCATATGCATCTGATATAATAACTATAATACCTTATCCATGGCCTAAGGAACTCTGCATGGAACATTCAGTTATTGTTTGTCAAAGCCTGTCACAAGGCCCTCTTTATGCTTTATTGTTTCTTAAACTTTTTAGGCATAACTGCATTGGAGGCTACTAAATGGTTAAAAAAAGAGTAGAAGTCTGCAGGGTATCCAGGAGAGAGTGCAGGCACTGTGACCAGTCACCTGAAGCAAAGGCTATGTGCACCTGTGGAAGAATCTTGATGAGAAATCCTAAAAAATAAATCATAAGACACGAAAAAGTTTGTATTAATCCTTATTAATCATCTCTTCTTTTGATGGAAACCATTTTATGTCAAGTTCGGCAGCTTGCTAGCTCATTGTTTACCGTTACTAGTGTATTTTGTGTCATAGTATGTTATTTGAAGGTAAACTGTGAGCTAATGACGTTACATTCATCTTAAGAGCGCATTTCATCGACGTATTTCAACAACCAAGCAGGTTGTTAAATTGTTTAATGTTAAAAGGTGCACTGCACTATAAACATGGTCTTTTCTGGTAAAAGAGCATTAAGTTGAAATTATTTTAGTTCACACTTGAGTATAAATGAGCTGAATAAATGGTATGAAAAGATAAAATTCTTTTGATATAGACTTAAGTAATGCCTATTCATGTTATTCAAAATATTATACCCAGTTCCTACTTTATGGGTGAAGTACATTTGGTTGTAAGGGCGATAAGAAAATGTGGAAAATATTTCAAGGTACACTTCTGTTTGGGTAAATCAATCTGTAAACTAGCATACTAATAACATGTACTGTGGTTCTATACACTATTCATTTCCATAAGTCTTTGGCTCATACTATTTTTGCATGTAAATAAGAGAAAGAAGTTAATGAGATCTCATGCTTAAGATACAGAAGGAAAATTCCCCACTCATATTATCAGTACTGTGTGTGCAGGTTTTTTTTCATCCTGGAATTAGCCTGGTTCTAAGCCATGGCTGAATTTGATGGTGAGCCTGTCCTCAGTGAGGAGCGCCATTTAAAGAACATTTGAAACCGATGTGGAAGACTATTCTTATGGAGCAACTCAACTGATTTGCATCAGGTATTCAGGTAGGATTTTGTGTGCACTCTTGTTTTTCTCATCAAATCAGAAGGGCACTAATAGACACAACCTGATGTTGACACCAAAACAACCGATAATCATAAAAATAACATCTTTTTGTAAAACTAAAGGCTACATTTGAATTAAATTATGTTAATACTTGAGGAACATAAGGACACTTTTAAATTTTATTCTATACTTTGGGGAAATGTTATTACTATTATTAGCAATAGTTAATAGTAATAGTAAAACTATTATTTTGATGTATTAATTCAGTACTGTTGAATTTGCTATCTGTAGTCATTTGGAAACGGAGGAGCTACATGTACATGTTCAGGAACTCGGAGCTGAAATCTGTTAAAGTAATCTTACGACCATCTATGACCAGCTGCAGGTATCTTTCATTTCAGCGAATAAAGGTCACTCATCTGTCATCATGTGATACCACCGCTCGACGTCTTTGGTGTTATCTGTGTGACTTCGTCTGGAAACCCAAGATTAGGCAGGTTGTGAGGTTGGATCAAGGGGTAGATGGTCATCACCCCTCTGTGGTATGACGCAGCTTGACATATCAGTAAAGGTCTGGAATGAGGCCCATCACCTAATTAGGAATGCAATGGCTGGCATCCCATAAAGCCTTTTATATTACTGAATCCATGCCTTCTGTTGCCAGGACAGAGCCTTTAAACCCAGGGCCAATGAAGCAAATGTCATTCAAGGTCTTGCTTTTTAACTTAAAAAAATGATGCAGTATAGGAGAATGAATCTTTAGGAGGCCGTGAATGCCATAGTTTTGAATATGTACACGTAGGACAGGGGAAGTCATAAAACTCCCTTAGCCTTTGACGTCCTTTTCTAATGAGGCTAAAAAAAGAAAACCTGCAGGAAAGAATGTAGAAAATATGTGGATGCAGGAGTATTTTGACACAGAGCATAAGGAAACAGGATATACCCTTGTTAAAGGAAGTTGAGTTAGCTGTCTTTGAGAAACTTTAAAGCACAGTGTAAAAATACGATTTTAACAAAACCACTAGAAATATATCCCCTATGTTCAAACACACACAGTTATGTTTGTAAGTATGTTTGTGCGTGTTTGTGCGTGTGTACGCATGTGCGTGTACGTGCATGGTTGTTTTGTCTCTACTTGGTCTGTGCTTTTTCAGTCAGAGAAATATTTTAACTTGGGCATTAAATTGGCAGACTTACTCTTCTCCCTTTTTTGCATCACCTCCCTTTTCAGTTACCATTCAGACAATGAAAGTCAGTTCAATTCATGGACTGATATTAATTTTTATACTTTGCTGCTGTTTCCAATGCTTTTCCACCAATCTTATGCTTGTTAAAGTTTCCGCATAAAACTTTGCACCCATTACAATGAAGAAAAATGGTAAAAATGATATTGCCAGGATTTACGGCATATTTGCAACTGTAGCTGGTTTTGATTTAATTCAATATTACATTTTTACATTACATATTTTCTTGGCAGACACCCTTAGGGGTGTTCACACTGTCGGGAGACATCAAGGCTTCATGTAGAGAAAGCCGTTATTGTGCATGGAGAGACAGAGCCCAACACCATGTACAGAGAAGAACAAAGCACTCAAAAAAGGAAGTTATTTCAGCTTTGAATAAACATATAAGGTGTGCTTTTCTGATAGTTCATGAAAAACATTTAAGCAGAATGTTGTGCTCAATTAATGACAAACCTTCACAGCTTTCACTTCAAAGAGCAAAAACCTTACATATAAAACAAAACATTAAACAAACGCATGTCTGGATCCAGTCAGTATTTACCATACATTTTTTTCTTACACATAAGGCTGAATTTTGATTATTTTTCTCCATAAGCATTCCAGCAATTACTAGAATCAATTCACCAACTGTATATCCCTTATTTCTGATTTTGAACAAAATGCACTGTGTAGCATGAAACAACGTGAGTGAGCAGGGAGGGGAGGGCAATGAAATAAATAAAAATGAGTAATAAAACAACATTACGCTATGAAAAATACACAGGAGTGCATTTCACCATCCAACAGCAGTAATATGATTGGATGTTATTCAGCTAAACTGTAATTAACCTTTTTACACAATTCAGGAAAACAAACTGCTCTCCCACTGTAAGTATGTAGTGAGCAGTAAGGCTATCCATTTTCTCTATGTGACAGCTCTTCATTTAGTTTCTAGAAAGTAATGTTCCAGTGGTAATGTAACATATAAATACATATATTTTTTATCGCTGACAAGGCTGGCAGATTTCATAGCTGGATAAATATGAGCCAATATGTAACATATTTTCCATGCATTATGAAAGATTGCTTATGAGCTACAAGCATTATTATGGAAATGCCCGCAATCACTGATAACAAATGTCTGTCCTTTTTTTTCCTGTGTGTGTGTGTGTGTGTGTGTGTGTGTGCGCACACGCACGCATGTGTGCATTTCACATTATCATAAACTGACCTCTAAGCCTATTCTTCTATTAAATGTGAGATGAATATCCATGGAAAACACTCCATCTATATTACCAAGACACTGTGTCATTGAAAGCACGTTCTAGAACCTTCTACCCATGCACAAACATTAAAACAGCTGCTGTCTTTCTTCATAGGGCACCTTGCTCAATGCTCATTCAGAGAGACATACTGGAACATGAAGATCGTGCAAGAAAGATCCCCAGCAACCACAACCTTAAGTCTCCATCCACAGCAGACTCCCCAGCTAGGTGACAATGTGACTTTCATCTTATCGACGGCTGATCAAAGAACCCCCAGAAGCCTTGGGTAATTACAGCTCAAACAATGCCCGCCAACAACAGGGTGGCTCGTTCAACAGTGCTGTGGTGCTTTGTCTTGCACTGTTACATTTTAGCGAAAATGAAACACAATATTTTTCACACGTTCGACATTTGGTCGGAGCTGGATATTCACTGAAATATCCCTGTGTATTTTTAATAACTCCAAGCACAGCAAGCATGTACCACTGATTAACAAAACATAAACGGGTGAAAGAGCTGACAGAAAAAGTACAGTATTTCAAACAGGCATATCAATGTCTCTCAACAGACCTTCAAGGTGTCAGTCAGCTAGATAATCCTTAAGTCTTTAAAGAGCTGACCAGTGTGCTGATGATGGGAGCCTAGTGCATAAATCAGAGAAGGCTACACTGAAATATCTTCCATTGATTTATAGGTTTGAGCCCTGACATTAATGATTTTCAACATGAGGTATTACTGATATACACGAAATGGCACTGATCCAAGGTATAGATGTTGTTCTCCCTGTCTTGGAATCCTCAGTATGGCCACAACCTCATGTTTTATGTATTCTGCAGATGATGTTTGGCCCACAGGAAGGTTAGAATCAAAGTGAGTGTACGTGTAAAAAAACCATACATTAAGCGCTATCTTGATGGTATTGAATATCTTGAAAAATAAATGATTGTGCATCTGTGTAGTGCAATGAAAGTATGAAAAGTTTTTTCAGGTTGAAATGTTCAATGATAAGGTCCTTTTTGGCCTCTTCAGAGAAAAGGATTGTGGTGTGGCCTTGGCCAGCTAAGGGCGGAGATCCTCATAGCTCCTCAGTTAAAATCCTCTGTTTCATTGCTCTGTAGCGGTGGGCCAAGCACCAGCAGTTTTCACTTGTTAATCAATTCTTTTTTCACTTTGTCTCTCCAAATTAGGCATAGGCAATATCTGATTTGTTTTGCATCCTGCAATGCGGACAAAAAGAATTGCCAAATTCACAGTTCTCACAGGTGGGGCCGCTTGAGGCTGAGTCAGTGGCAGCAGATAACTGAACAGGGCTGATACATCAAAGTTCAGTTTAAGTGGGGTTTTGCAACAAAATCCCAAGCCATGTCTGTCCATGAGCCTGCCTTTCACAGCATGAATATACATCACAGCGGCCTTGCTGATACAAACATATTTCATGCTGTGCACCTGCATTTTAAATGGGCTGTTTTATTATGGTGTGTTTTGAAGTTACCTGGTTTTATAGTTTTAAAAGCTATGATATGGATTGCCATCTATTTTGGTTCTCAAACCTATCGATCCTCCCTCCTTCCCAGGGTATCAAAGATGAAACAGCTGAGATGGTGTGCCTCCCAGCTAGGTTTTGTTTTGTACAGTATGATCCATAGGCAGTGGACTGGTAAACTGAATCAATTACCCCGGCGACAGGCCCAGTAAGGTCAGTCAGGGCCTGTTTGTCACCACTCCGCTGTGGCTGGCACTCCGTCGTGGGAAGAAAACTGGTGATTGAAAAGTCCCCTGTTGACATGGCAACATTTCTAGTGCTGAGCCAGTGTCAGAAGCTGAAGCAGCTGGTCATCCTTCAAGTCAATTGAAGTTGCTTTATTTGCATAACAAAGATACATTTCTGTTGCCAAACAGTGTACATGACACAGTGTACATGACAAACAAATCAATCTGCCTCCTCCCCCACCCCTACCCACCCACCACATACTCTATCTGTCTCTGTATTGCTTTCTTTCGCTCTTTCACTCTCTCGTTCTTTCTCTCAGGTGGACAGTGTCTGTGATATTACTGTATCACTCTGCCCCAGCACATGCATAGATGCAGTCTACAGCCGCCATTACCGTCAGAACCCCAATCACTTGTGAGACAGTGGGCATACATTTTATTGATTAAAAAATATGATGCAATGAAATGTTTGAAATGTATGTGCATTATCTGTTGGGGCTACAGTGACTGTTCCCAGTTCAGTGAAATTCCCCACGGCTTGGAATCAAAACCTGACCTTGGAATCACTTACTGAGACTGGCAGACCTGCAGGGCGGTGCATATCATTTCACAATCATCTGCTGGTTTTCTAATATGAATGTGAAATATAAGACTAAAGCAAGTACAGGACATTTACTCAACTTACAGTGATGTGCCAAATCAGCCTCTCTGAATTATATGGCAACCACCATGTAATTGTAAGGCAGCTGCCATCTTGGATGACCCAACTCAACACTATACAGAGACTAACTTCTGGCAGTTTATATATGGTACACCTGTTGAAGTCACCGAGAGCTAAACTCAAACTCATTCCTAAGGATGTAAAAGCTGTGAAGTCTTAAAAAGATCGTAGTTTGTCAGTATAATAGTTGTGATAGCTGAGACTCATCCAATGCATTCTGCTTGCATTGACTTCATAGTCAGGCAATGGCTAACCAGTGCTGTAAGGACTTACGAGTTCTGCCTACAAAATGAAAAGAGTTGAGTGCTGGCTATGTGCATTTCGCAAGATGCTTGTTCTTGTCTTTGCTTGTTGTTGTGTCTTGTTGATATTCATATAATGAGACAGCTCTATAAATACACTTGGAAAAAAAATAATAAAAGAAAGATAAAAATAGAGAGATAAAAATACATTGTATATCAAATTACAATGATACAAAACATAAAATATATTATTTTTTCCTATAATTTCCTATAAATTATTTGCCATTTGCCCATTTATAATTCATTTTGTTTGTGAATGCATGACCACTGGGATACACATTCTATATCTGTTTTTTTAATAATTGATCCTGTCCAGGCCCCTTGTTTTAAAACCCTGCATTTCAATTTTTGTACAGCCGGGCTGATAACAACCAGATTTTTTTTGATCGACAATTTTCTGTCTCCTGCCAGTGGATTTGATAGATGACCTTGAATGTGTGATTGATGGATGTTTCTGATCCATGTGTACAATTAGTGTAATTCTGAGACACGTTCTGAAACACAAATAAGATCAGGAAGGCTTGATTTCCCCTAAGATGGAGAGCATGGCATATTGTATTCCAAAGCTATTCCATGCTGCAGACATCAATTGCCCATGTTCCAACTTTCCACATACAACAGAAATATTAATATCCATTGAAAAATATGTAGCTCTGGGAGTGGTGGTTTACTTTTCTCACATGTAGAAATCACAATTCTGAGACTGTCAAAGAATACTGTCATGACAAGATTTGCCAGATATGCTCAATAAAAGGGTGTGACACAGAGCAAACATACCAGACTGAGCTGAGAGCCCAGAATAAATATATATTATCTGTTCTAAACTAAACTCAGACATATTCACTTTTTGATTCTTCCTCCAAGGTGTGAAATTGAGCTTTCATGTTGTCAGGATTGAACATTTTCTAAACCCAAGGCGAGAGAGAAAGGAGGGATTTTTTTATGATGTCACATGGGCATGGCTCGACAGCTGCCTTTGGGCCACTAAATTATTCACTTGGTCTTCAAGAGCTAAGGACTCCGTAGCCAGGAAGACATGCTCAGCAGCATCAGAGCTGGTGATTAAGTCTTCTTCTGGGACTCAATCATCATTACCCATCATGCCTCTCACTCCACTGAGCCTCCCCTTTAATAAAGTATCCTAGAGAAATGGTGCAGAATATTTCTATTTATGGATTCAGCCCACCGATAATGAGACAATGAGGTCCGGGGGGTAGAGTATCCATAAACCATTAACAAGCTCTTATATGTATGAGACTGCAAGAATACTGACATTACTCTGCCAACTCACGTGCCCAGGATCCAAATCATTATTAAACTAATGTTTCATTTTTTACTAGACTGCAAAGACTTCATCAGCCAATTCCAGTTGTTTCCATTTTTTTATAAGGTACATTAAAAATGTATGTGAAGCAGACTTGCCATAAAAATGAAACTTGCAGCCATGGTCAAAAGTATTCAGTTCATACTCAGTAAAAAGCTTTGCAATTGGCTGAGGAAAGACAGAGTCAAACACACAGATGTTCAAGTTCATTTATAAATAAGTGAATTGCTTATTTTGAGTTAAGGGCAAAGCACATGCCACTTAAATTGAGAAATGGATGCTATCTACATGGCACTTAAATTTGAAAAGGATTTTTTGTAAAAATATAGAGGAAATTGTGTTCGTTTCGCCTTTTTAATTAATTCAGGGAAGGAAGGAACTAATGGTGGAGCAAATTCGTTGACTTTCCATTGTGTTGCAAGTATGGAAACTTTAATGACAGCGCCACATGGACAAACTTGCTGAGCCACTGAAAATCCATAGCAACGGCTCTCAGGGAAATGATGAAGAGATTTTGGGTGGAGGGGCAGAAGGAAAATGCACACAAGGGTCAATCTAAAATAGAAAAGTAATAAAAACCTGGCAACCCTTCAGCCCTTACTTTAAAATCCTCTTATTTTTTAGTGGAGGCCTCACTCCTCCTTTCTTGTCTTTTTTAATCTTTGTTTGTTGGCACTGTTGCTCCACTCCATGCTCTGTCCTCCACATAAAAATAAAGTCAAATAATGAAAAAAAGGAAAAAAAGCACCAAGACTGGCCCAAGCTGAGATCTGCTCTCAGACCAATAATAGCGATATGTCCTTTTTTTGTTTGGTTTTCCCGCTCATCCTCTCCTAGTTGGGGCAGAGAGCCCTCACTGCTGTCTATCATCTATTCTTCCCCTGCTGGAGCCTCAATAACTCAGGCTTAACCATGGCTACAGTCGCCAGTGCATCTTTTCAGCCAGTCTCCCCCACATGCTTCCATTGTTGCAGAAGGCCTGCTGTGTGTCAGCCTGCTAACAGCTCCTGTAGTCATGAGCATTGACAGGAATCCATTACCCCATGACTCAGAGAGAGAGAGACAGGGAACTCGACTGTTACAACCTTATACACGTATATCTGTATATTAGGGCCGATAATCAATTATGAAATTAATTGATCATTTTTCCCCTTTTTACTGAATTCCTCTTATTTTGTCTGTTATAGTTCACTGTGCCGTCATAAGCTGTTGTCTTTGCTTTGCAGTATTCATCTGCTTGCTTGAGTGGATAACATGGAATCCATACAGTTCTTTCTTTTTGCAGGGGAATTTAAATCAATATCAATCTTCCACACCCATGTGTGCACGGAATATGGTAAGGTAAATCTAACAAAATACGCACTGTAATATCAAACATCCCTGGGAATTTGTTGCATTGACAAGTGGCATTAATAAATAACATTTTGAAGACATTTGTGTACTTTTGTAACACCGTACAGCCAGTGCTGTTGTCCCTAGCAGCTTCGCACAGACTCTGGACTCTTATACATCATACGTCAATAGGTCTGCAATAAGCCTCTCTTACGCTGCTGCTCTTGAATGTAACCAATATGAAGTGGTGATGTCCTTGTTGATGGAATGCTTTAAGACTATACATTGGCCCTGGGGAACCTGGAAGTTTACCCCGAGGTCAAAGAAGCCCTTTGATAGGAACGGAAAAAATATAATGCATTCTAACCTCGGCCATTCTTCAAAAAAAGATCCCTTTGTTCAAGTTTAATTAGGGATTCAAAGAAAAGGACCTTGACCTTGACGGCAGATCTTTCAAAAATTTCTCCTTATTTATAGTGGGAAAATACTGCATCGATTTTTGAGAAATCGAAAAGGGGCCAAAGGAGTTGGTCTGCAAATGACTCACTCCTGCAGGACACCAGTGTGTCCCTCAGGCCAATTAGAGAACGGATTGTGTACCCTTAATTCCCTAATAACTTTATTTCATCTATTATTTTCATCTTCATTAAATTAGTCTTTGCTCTTAGAAGGCAAATCTCTGTGGTGAAGTGAATTGCTGCTACAGAAAAAAAACAGTTTTCTGTCATTTTGAAAGAGTTCTGTCTCCTTCAATCATGAGCAAAGATGACAGCAGTGCTGGTGGCACTGTCCAACGGCACCTAAAATATCTTAAGCTTCCTCTGCAAGGTGTATGACTTCCTATGTCATTTCATAAAAAAAAATAATCCCAAATCTCTACGGCACATGACAGGGTAGGGCAGGTTGTGCCCCTCCAGTGATAGACGATCACGTTAAAAAACAAACCCCATTACATGACTTGCATCATGACGAGAGAATCACACGTGCATGACGAGTTCAGTGTTCCAACCGTCCTCTGAGGGCAAGGAAATGCACAAAGAAGTAGAGACCTTCAACTGGCCATCTCAAAATAACGTGTCCAGCTAGATTCCTGAGAAACTTACATAATCCTACAATAAATTGCTCAAACACTGACATCTTAGTGAGGGGGAGGTAAATGGATCTGTTTTTATTTAAGGTTTAGAAGGTCAAGCTGTATAGATATGAAAGAAAAGGCTTGTGGTTTCCGTTGGATTGACTGTTTGAATCCTCTAAATCCAATATATATAGAGAGGGCCATATTGTATGGCATATCACGGCATATCACAACCTCTTCATATATAAAACATAGTGTGTATGTAATGTCACAGACAGGCCATTTCTTAGTGCACTCACATGATAACCCAGGATGCTAGACTAGGTAGCCTGTTGGGATGTTATTATTTTCTTTGTTAATCATAATAATAAATGTTATACATTGTGGATCCCCTAGAACACTTCAGCTTGCTTGCATACAATAAGGGTTGACGTTGTTTTATGACAATGGTTTGACCCAGTGACCCAGTGACACGACTGGGATGACGGTATATCCGGTGTGGTTAGCGTGGCAGTTTTGGTGTGTGTGTTTCTGGCTGGCTGCGAGTAAGCCACTGAAGCGGGACTCGGAAATCCCTGAAGACTGCAGACACTAGAACCCACGTTTTCCCTTGTGGGAATAGCAACCCTAAACCAACCGAGTACAGCAACTAACCAAGAGGGGATCTTTTGTAAAAAAATCAGAATTAAACGATCCGATTGCTGGAGGGCAGCGATTGCACCCCGCATCAACCCAAAGACAGGGCTGTCCATCGGCGGGGACCAGACCAAGCTGGCCGCTGAAGGAGAAGCTCCGGCGGGGAACCATGTAACGTTAACCTTTCTTTTATATTGTATGCAAGCAAACCAAGTGTATTAGCTGCACACCACCCTGGGGAGTTTGCGGTGATGCATTAAACGTACCAACCCTAGACAACAACAACTCTAACGCTTATGGTGGAGGAAAAACTCGGTAAGACTGAGCTTGTGGTATCTCTGCCCAGGGAGGCCGTGACAGTAACATTACAAGGTGGGTCAATATTCTCCCCTGAAATACTCCAAATACATATAATGGGCTAAGTGTTTGCTTCCATATTTTAAGCCTCACAAATGACTGCACCACTAGCTTTCTGAGCATTCCTGCTTTCTACTTTCTTGCCATTCCTAAAATTTCACTTAAAAATTTAAAGGGACGCAGACTTTTGTGGCAGAATGTTCTGCTAAGTAGATGCATCCTAATTAAACTTCATAATGTCCTCCGAGAGATAAAATTGTGTTTGATCTGTGCTGAGCAGCACATTTATTTAAATGAGACAGCGCACACGATCCATGCCTTCATGAGGAGGGCACAATGTTCAAACCAGTCTTCACACAAGGCACATTTTTCCACATGTTAATGACTCAGATCTCTCCGCTTGAAATCAGTCAATACATTGGCCCTTGAAGTCTCATTCAGCATTTCTTAGCACTGCCTTAGAACAGTATTAGGTGCCTTCTGTATGTGTGTGACTAAAGGTAACTAAGTGGCACTGAATGCATGAAAACTCTGTCTTAAGGAATATGTAGGTTTGGTAACAATTTCAAAATCTGAACCCAGAATTAAATCATGAGCTTAGTCATGTATGTAGTTTTCCCATTGTGGGGCTGATGCATCATAGCACTTGAATGTGTTGATTATGCGTTAATGGAAAGCCAGAAATAACATTAAGAGGTCCAGTGTGCATCTCTGACTTCCAAGAACAGACTGGACACATACTCATGAGCTCTTACCTTTACCTGTTTGCTGGACATACAATAATCCAGGCAAGCTGTGATACAGATGTGTGATTTTATTAAAAGAGGGACCATTGTTCCAGCATTAAAGCCTGCAGTTCTAAAATGGACCCTCGTTTTGTGACTGTAAGCCTACCAGTCAGAGTAATAATTGAACCCAATGACTTCTACAAGATGGCTGTTCACAGTATGTCAGTTTGGCACAGACAATGCCAAAAGTTTAGGGCTTCCTTGATTTTCTCCAAACATAAACTTGTCCATATATAGAAAAGGAATTAAAGATGACTCATCAGAAACTATATTACTTTCTCCCATTGCTCATAAGTTGAGGTTTCGTGTTCATTATGCTAGGTTGCACATGGTTGCGCTTTGGCCTTAGCTATGAGGAGTTTGAATGGAAGCTGTTCCATAAATATCTGCTTTGGAAAGCTCAGCTTTGTGGTTTTTAACAAATATCCTCCGAGATATCCATCTATCCCTGTCAAAGCGCTTCGACTGGTGACCACTGAGCCTCTTCTCTGATGCAGTCTTTGCTTGTTCCTTGTATGCTGTCATGATTTTTGACATTTCCCCCTTTGATATATTAAATAATTTAACTGTTACTACGGTATGTTTGAGGCACAAACTATTTTACCTCTTTCAAAATCTGTAAGAACCCTTATGTTGCCTTGAAACTCTAAATATTAAAGTGCTGAAGTTGAAAGAAGTCTCCACCAGAAACAGTAGGGTATGAAGTGTTGGCATGAAGTGTTGACATTCATGTGAAACATCTGTCGACTCCTTTTCAGTTTTAAAATACAAATACAAATTTTTTTCATCCTTTGCACGCGCACGCGCACGCACACGCACACGCACACGCACACGCACACGTACCTCAAATGTAGTCCTCATTACAGTAGCACCAGGCTTCAACCATCTTATTATCTTGTAAGGACCAGTTGGCACAGCCATGGGGGAGGTATTTTAATTGCAAGTGCAGCGTTACTGCAAGCCGTTCAGAGGCTGAGACCTCCCTTCAGAACACTCAAACACTCCAACCTCTCTGTTTTACATAAGTAATCAGTCACACAGTGACTTGGTGTGCTGTTGTTGAGTTTCACAAATTAAACATATCAGTCATGTTGCAATCAGTAATCATAGGCTTCAGTCCCTCCATTGTATTTGTCTCATGCTGTAGGACAAAGTGCTTCCATTACTTACTAGTTTTGATAAAATGAGCATTTAAAGCTTCAGTCTCCTTTATTTGATATACTGAAAAGTTTAAGTGAATATGAAAAAGTGGCACTGAGGTTCCATTGTGGTGGTGAAATCAGATTTACTGTGGTCCATGATTTAAAAACTACTGATTCAGTTTATTCTTCCCTATATTGTATTTTTATTTTTATTATTGTATGTGTTTTATTTATGCTGTCCTTGGTTAAATAAAGTTGAACTAAAATATTAATGTTTGTATACATGTGTAGTAACTTGTTTACGATACTTTGCTATTTGCCATGCCTGTAAAGCTTATATTGAATTTGAATTTTAAAAACTTCAAAAGAAGTGAAAAATACAGTGTAGTGAGATGCTTGAGTACATTTTTAAGAATACTAACCTCTCATGTCAATACAGCTGGATCAAATATTAATTTAAAGATGAATATATATATGCAGGAACAGATTTTTTTCCCAAATTAAAGATAGCATGAGATCAGAAATGCAGCTGGTTCTCCAAATAGTGTGAGAGATGGATTCTCATTGATAATGCTGGGGAGAAGGCGACCTCCACTGCTCCCTGAAAATAACTTCATTTAAATTCTGGAAATGACAGGAGCAATATGCTGGCTCAAGTTCTAATCTATTATTAATGCTCTGTTGTACGATCACCTCACTGATGGCATTTATTCATGTTATCTCTTGCAACCCATGTGAACTCAAATGTTAGAAAACAAGCAAATTAAATGCATAGCAAAAAATGCAACATGCCAAATACTGTATTATAAACAGTAGCTAATCGAGGAAGGATAGCTCTCTCTCTCTCTCTCTCTCTCTCTCTCTCACACTCTCTCAGACACACACACACACACACACACACACACACACACACACACACACACACACACACACACACACACACACACACACACACACACACACACACACACACTTTAGCATGGAGATTGAGCACTATATGCTATACTGTATAATGGACCTGTAATCAAACTGCAACCATTGCATTTCCCATCCTCATGCATCATGTCAGTTTTTATATATCCTCAGCATTCTCACACAGGCAACATTTCTGACACTGGGCCTAAATAACACAGTGAATATTTATTCCTCATATGTTTCTGAATTTTTGTAAAAACCAGCACATATAACCTTTGAAATTTCTATCTGATTTCTCTGGCATAAAAAGGATTCATAACAAATTCAATTTTAAGTGACTTTCTGTCATAGCCTTGTGTCTGCGTGGAGCCCATGCTTTATTTGAGATGTTAGAATATTTAAATTAATGATTCAACACTATTTATGTACTTGCAGTATTGTATACAGTATAACAATCTAATTGGATGTTCCCCCCAATCAGTGTTATATTACACGGGACTAGCACTGTCTTTATCAGGGAGGTAAACAAAACAGCAAACACACGTTTTCTTTTTGTAACCCAAGGAACCGATGTATTAAATCTTAAGTGCACCCCACATTCCCAATCCATACACATAACACATATTTACAATATTTACAATGGCCAGACAAACTCACACACAAATCACAGTCTTCAAGAGCAGGCCTTCAGAAAACCAACAACCCCAAAACAAAAAAGAGTCAATTAATGAAGTGGATCTCACCCATGATTGCGAGGCCTCCACAGCTGTGGGCCCTGTCCATTAGGTATTATGTCCTGAGTGAGCCAACCGTCTTCTTCCTTTTTTTGGCTGGTGTGCAGTTATTGCTTAGCTTTCTTTTCTTTCCTTTTTCTTTTTATTCCACACCGCCCAATGCTGCTGAATAGGGTCTGAACAGGTAGTTGACACCCTTGTTGTCCCCTTGATCCACTGGCAGGAGCTGGCTGGTGCATCCAAGGAAAGTCGCCCTCATCACACCCAAACTTCTTTTCCCTCCTTTTTTTTCTTCTTCTTCCTCTCTGGCCAGGAAGTAAAAACCCTGCCCCTACCTTCAGGCTGCCTCTTAAAGGGGCAACGGCCTACACAATAAGCAGCCTTTGTTTTTTAACAGGTTAATTATAGAACATTTGTTCAGTGTGGCACATGACAAGCAAAACAATCTTTCAAATCTCCCCACCCATTTTGAAGGTTTACCTTGCAAGGATTTCATTAAAAAAACCATTCATTTTTTGTTTGGGCAGAAACATAAAACCAGCAAGCCTTAATCACTTTGTGGCAGTGTCACAACAGAGATGAATACATAAACATAATATAAAACTGTCACATATACCAACTGGTTGGGAACAGTGTTTAGCATTGAAGAAATGGGAAACCAGGTTCTCTACTGGCTATGCAAAAAAAGCGAATGTAGCATATAACTCAATGGCCTTGAATGGCTTCATGGAAGAAAAAAAGAAATTCACTGTTTAAATAAAGATTTTTGATATTTCTGCTTCTTCCTCTCCATACTTCATGACAAGGTGACGTGTTTAACATTTAGATGCCTCCTGTAGTTGCAAAGTCATGCACACCATATTCTAAAAAGTCTTTCTCCCTGTTTGTGAAGGCCTGGGACTGTTTTCAAAAATTATTGCTTGTTAATTATTTTATTGCTACATATAATTAGAAAGGACAATGCATTTTGGTTGTTGACATGCATCATGTTTGTAAAATTCTGCTCCAAAATCGTGAACTGTCTGTTTTCTGTTGATTATCCACTGACTGTAATGCATTGATTGAGTTCTTGACCATAAAGTAAACTTTAACCTCTCTTGGTGATGCATTAGGTGAACACTGACATGGTGTGGCCTAGAATCCTTTTCAGCTTCTGCTGAATTTTCATTGCTTATGCAATTTCCTGTTATAACAGCATAGGAATTCTTCTCATGGTGTCCTTTGTGAGAAGCTGTGCCGAAACCAAACCAAACAAGAGGAAGCCGTCACCAAACAGATGCAGAGAAAATCACAGTGTGGACATGGGGATAAATAACTTCACATGACTTGACTGGTGAATTAGGAAAGCATTTGTAATCCAGGTTTTTGAAGAGTTTCTAATAAACACCAGACTGCACCACACCAACTCAAATAAGCATAAACAAAAACATACATTTTGGATATCAGTATGAATTATGCATTGGCCTTTTCATGACGATCCAATCTGATGCTGTTACTTTTATGTTTGTATTTGCTTGACGTTGAACAGTACAATGGGGTACTGGCTGGCTGGCCTTGTAAAGTGAATGAACTAAAATTGTGAACCATGTTTCTTTCAAGGGGCATAATCTCCTTTCGATGAAAATGAACAACATTCAGTCTTTGAAAAAATGGTGCAATTTGCATAACATATCCAATTTTGAATTTGAAAGACTGCATTGGTTTTCCAACTGTAGTCAGGGACTTGTTGGAGACAAGTAGAATAACTTCAGTAGGGTGTTAGGGGACAAATCCCTCTGGCCAACTACACAGAGCCTAAAACCCTACTGCCTTCTTTACTGGCACACTTGACATCAGAACTACAAATTAAAACTCATGCTCAGCCGACTGTTACTAAACTGCTGTCCTCCAGCGGAAACAGTCTTCCTCTAAGCCGCGTGCGTGAGTCAATGTCTGTGCTGAAAACGTCTCATAAACATAACTAAGCAGTTTTTAAATGATTAGTAATACATTTATTATCATATATAATTTCTTACTGTTTTTGTGAACGATAGTCAATAGTACTGCAGTTAGCCTGAGGTAGGTTTATCTGTTGATTGTCCATTTTGGCATTGAACCTGCAACAAAGAAAAGGACATCCAAATAAATCAAGGCTTTCTACTGTCATTTGCAGGTTGCCGGCATCTCCGCCCTGTTCATTTCTTTAAGTTTAATGTTTATATGTCTGAGTCTCATGTCCTGAAGCCCCATAGCTTCAGATGTTTTTAGTGTGTTTTAGCATCTTACTGCTATAGTCAATTCAATGATTGGCTAAAGAGCCAGTTTAAGAAAATCACAAAAAAAACCTGCTGATACTAAGGCCCTCCAGGACATGTTGTACACTCCTGTTATACTGTAATAGGTTCATGCATTCATACGTTACCTCAAATGACATACTTAAACCTTTAAATATAAAAATGATAACATCAGCTACTTTCCACAAAATAAACAAAATATATTGGTAATATATTTTATGTAAGTGACATTTTGATAGGCAAATTATGTACATAAAAATGTTATGACAAGTCGTGGTGCTTCATTGAGCCCCAAAATTTGTGCATTGCCATGATTTTAGTGCAACGGTGCAGCAGTTTCCCTTTGGGGATCAGGCTGCTGACTGATACTTCTATATCCCAGGAGGGACTTGGACTGTGTCCAGATTCATATTTTTTATTTCTTGCACTACAACAGGCAAGAGAGTGACGGGGCCCAGGGGAACAAAACAATTCATTTCTATTTAATTATTTAGGCTTCATCTCCTCTGTTTTTGGTTGCATTGTGGTTCATTTGAGCAATCAAGCTTGGGAAAAACCTCACTTTCCTCCAGTGCTGACTATTACATTTCTAGCATTAAATTTTATCTTTAAAAATGAAACAACACATGGCTTTCTTAAATTATGCCTGTTTCTCCAGATATAACAGTAAAATGTTCCATGGAAAATCAACTCTGATACAATACTTGTAACTCAGAATACATTTAGTCTTTATTCCCTGTTGAACTCATGTGAACTTTGAATGAACACAGCTTTTTTTTCTGAGGACAAAAAATACTCAAAATGAGCAAATTCCGTTTGTTTGGGTGTGTCCACTGAAATGCCGATGATTTGTTTCCAGTTCTAATTGAATCAGGTCAGTGTGTTCCCTCACATAGCCAAAGTCAATGCTGTAGTTTGCTCCCTCACCATCTCAAATCCTGCACTGAGGTTTTTACTGGTAATTGCTTTTAGAACATTGATTAGAAAGTTATGGGTAAGCTAAGCTGCATCAATTCAGTGTTCAGCGATTTTAAATGGAATTTAAAGAGAACCATCTCTTTTTTTTTAAATTCCCAGAGGACACAACCCTGTCAAAAAAATTGCAAAGGATCAAATCAGTGACATCTCACTCATACCCGGTGGCTCTGTACTGAAATGATGTCAGGCCTAATGGTCTTTTCTTCCCATATATTTTTTCTTTTATTACCTATCTGTGTTTAATATGAGGTGATTTAAGATAACATAGAAATGGAAATTAAAGGACTTGTGCTGCAGTTACCATAGTAACAGGATAATTACTGCTATAGATAGTCATTTAATAGGATAACTGACAATAGCTGTAGTTATAGGAATGCAATTAAGGTGTTGCAAAATACTTTTCTTGTTAAGACATTCCACCTCCACCTGGAATTTGAAAAAACTGTGCCCTGTTGATTGAAGGTGAATTGTTTTTGCTCTGTATCTGTCAGAAAATGTCTGAAACATCCACAATCTCTCTGTCAGAGGATTCAAGGTGATTGGCTGACTTAGCTTTCTGGAGAGTGATGGCTGAGAGTAATTCAGCCAAAAACCGAAAGCATTTTAACATTTTTTTTTTTTCCTCATATTTTATTTCCACAAAGCCAGGGTGAGGTATTTGATTGTATGTTACTTGTGGAAATGTTACGATTCAGCCCAACCCAGCAAAAGTATATAAATGAATATATATATACTTTTGTTTCAGCAAATTGGTTGAAGAAAGGGAATATTCCTGACAATGTAGGTCAAGGGCACTAGGTTTAACCAGCCAAACCTGCGATTTTACTATTTTGCATCAACAATAGCCTGTGTTTTCTGATCTTGTGTAGAAACAAATGAACTCAAACAGGCACGTTACTTGTGGTGTTGATGAGGCTTGAACGTGTAATGGATCTGAAATATGGTCCATATGCATCCTTGAGCATCAGGTCTTCAAATGTCATCTGCTGTCATGTGATCATTGTTTTTTGTTAACAACCCACCCTGCCAAGCTGCATCAGTGCACCATGGGAGTTTTGATTTTCTTTTCAAGCTTATGATCACATACCTCTGAAATGATTTGAGCAGTATGCATACAATCTGAATTTAATCCAAGAATTTGCACATAATGGCTCCTAACATTGCATCACAGAAATAATACTACAGCAGGGTGACTTCAGATTGTTCTGTATGGTACCCATAGTTCCTTGTATAACTGGAATGGGCTTTGAGGAAACTCAAAATATCCTGTGCTGACAATGACGGAAGTGTGTCATAAAAATAGTTTTTCTTTTTAAAAATGTATTAGATCAAGGAAAAAGAAATGTCAGCAACGGAAAGCCATACTGGCCCAGCACACAGCTGTGTTGAATTTTAGAGAGGCCTTACGGATTCTCTGTTGATACACAACAAGATTTGGAGATGCTTCTTATTGGATTCAAGCAGATGTTCTCCTCCATATCGGTCATTGCTGTAAGCGTGTAATGAAATAATGTTCCTTGAAATTCTATTATGATCATTTCTTGAGCTCCTGCACTCTGCCCGGATGGTGCTACCGAATCATGGAAGCTGTGAAACATTCTTTTTGAAAAAGTAGCACAGTACTGTATTTGTAAAGGGGAGAAAAATATCTGGAAGCTATAAAGAATATGTTTTTAAAGGTAAATAAAAGCCAGTGTTACAAAGTGCTTTTGATTGATGTGAAGCACACATTATTTGTGTCTGGCTTTCGTTTGAAAATAATATCTTCCATTAAAAACAATTGATGGTGTATCAGTAATCTTTTAAATCTATTGTTAGCAGGGCCAATGATTTGAGAAGTTCAGATGCGTCAAGTTGATTAATCTTTATTGAGTGCATTTTAATACAATATTTTCAGAAAGTTACAATTACAAACTCTGACATACTCATCACAATAAACAAATCTTTGTACAATGACACAAAAAACTACATCCTGTCCTGTTACTCAGTATTTACAGTGCAGTGAGTTTGCCATTTGTCATGCTGGCACCGCAGTGGCGGCTTAGACCCTGTGGTGGGTGTGGCGGAGGTGCTTAAGGTGAAGTGCTGGGGTTGAAGGTCAAAGGTCAAAGTAGGGGACCAGATGCTCTCACTCTCACAGCAGTGTCAGTCATATCCGCTGTTGGAGGGTGCTACCGTTTCCCACAGTCCTCTGTAGTACCCTGGAGATGGCGGAAACAAAAGAACACAGATACTGATATTAGTATACTGATACAAGGGTTTGCATGACAAGACTCCAGCAACTGAAAATGAAAGGCAACAAATACACTGGAAAGTAAACAATGTCAGCCTGAGGCTTCCCTACTGGACTCTAAAGCACCTTGTTCTGAACACACCAAACGCAAACCACCAAATGAACCCTTTCCATTGGACTAAGCTTTCCCTTCGAGAAAAATCAATGGAACCATACTTTCCTCCTCCACTCTGACAAACCCACATGTGCCACTGGTGATTTATTTTGGGGCAGAGATAGATGCTGTTCTCTCAGAAACATTCCCTCCACTGTGCTTCTGAATTCTTGCAGATATGAAGAAGCCCCTTTTACACACCCCAAGCCTCATCCAAAGCAGACCATTCAATCTTATCACTGGCCCAGTGAAGAAATGAATCACCCTTCCATACCTTTATGGTCAAGTCAGCTGTGAAGACTCTGTCTCATTTCTGTCTGCATGTGTATGTCTATGTGTAGTATATGTCCTTTGTCTTTACATGTCTGTCCGTCTGTTTCTGTGTATGTGTGTATCGGCACATTCCCTGCTCATGCCTCAGTCTATGTCCTGAAGCACCATAGTATGTATGAACTATGCTATATGAAGAGGGAAAATATTCACGTATACTTTGCAATACTAAATATTAACAGTCACATTTCTCGCTGAAAGGTTGTTGAGGGTTTGCCAAGCAGCTATGCAGAATTTATCTGAAAATGACCACATCTGACAAATAAAGAGAAACGAGCCTAGCAGCGCTTGTTAGCTCATGTGTCAACAACTAATGTTATCTCTCTGAAAAAGCACATATTTAATCGGGTATTTAAGTGGTAATAAAAATTTACTGTCATGACTTTTATTTTTGATTATATTGCCTCTTATTTAATTATCAGATAGAACATTTTGTTTTCACATGGAAATGGAAACAACTGCCCTGACATTGGTTTTGATTAAGCTGTGTACTTTTGGAAAGCGAGAACTGCAGAATTCCAAATGTCATCTTTGCAATCAGTTATATTACTTGGCAAATATTATTTCATTTTTGCACTCTGGTGTAAACGCAGGCCATTTTGTGAAATGGCAGCATAATAATTTTCAGGATTTAAACATCACTTTTGGGATCAGGTTGCTTAATAGCATTTTGGGTTCGGCTGTGCATCTGTTAAAGTGTTCATAATTACAAGGAATTTAATAGTATATTTTCCAAGTAAATAGAGAAAAAAAACTGAAACCCAGACTGGATCTCATTTTGCAAGACCTGAAATTGAGACACTCTGCCAACATTGCATGTGTGTTTTCAGACTCACTTAAATGAACCCTGGCCCTTGGTTTCCCTGGTCCAAAATGAATCCCAGTTTTTACTGAAATACAATGCAACAATTTCCCTTTCAATGGACAGGGATGCACCAGTTAACAGTATATTTTTTCATATAATATTACATTAGTTATGTAACTTAAGAATGTAGTACAGCTATTAATGCATAATAAATCATTTACTGTATAATACATGTAGGACAAGGTCAGGGTTACCACATTGAACAATTCCTTACAAGAAGTCCTTACAAGGTTACAGTAAGTATTAACATTCCAATGCTAGCTGCCAAGTTTTAGGCAAGGAGAAACTATATACTAATGACTTTAAGTAGGTGGTCATGTAGTCACACACTGTGTGTGTGTGTATATATATATATATATAAGTGTGTGTGTCTACATGACCACCTACTTGAAGTCATTAACCTGGTCTATTATTAAAATTGCCATCATCCTGAGACATGATTATGACCAGTTGATGAAGAGATAATGAATATTATTAGAAGTTTTAACTTAATTAAACAGATAAAAGCTGAATTATGACAGTGGTGGAACGCCGGCGATGTGATCATGGATAAGGTCCTCGGAGGCGGCATCGATCGATATTTCCCGGGACATTTTGAACCATGTCAGGAGGCCCTTAATTGCTTTGCACAAGAGGAAGCCACCGGTGTTAATTAAAAAATGAATAGGTAGACAGATACATGGTAAATGGATCAGTGCCTGGCAGACAGATAGTCAGAGAGTGGAAATGTTTCAGCGCAGCGCTGAGTTCAGTTATGTCACTTCTTTCCTTCTTTTTTTTCTGAAGACAGCAAATTGGATGACAAAGTAAATCCCTGAGTCCTGCAAATATTTTCCACCGGACTCTGTGTGGCATTGAATGCCCTGGCGCCAGAGTATAAAAAGATTAAAAACAAACGTCTGATAAACATGTGGTGGCATAATTAAAACAACAATAACTTAAGCTGGAATCTTGTATTCTTAATATTGTGACATTAAAACGAGTTGTCAGTGTAATTCCGGTGACGGTGTACAGTTCTGTTTGGAGTTCTATGATAAATGGTTACCAGCTTGACAATCTCTAAATCTTCAGATTTCCATCATTGTTTGAGGTACACACACTGCCAGCTTCTCCACAATGTCCCGTGTGTGGTCTGAGAAAGCAAGCGATGGACACAGCTACTTCTGTGTACATTGAGTCACTTATACGATACATTTCCAACTCTGAGCTTGGACGGCTTTCACTGCAGTGTTATGACAACTAAAAATAAAACTTATAGTAGCTATGAGTTTGTGTCTACAGGAATCTGGCCCCACATTTACTTGGCTGGGATAACAGAGAAAGTAAGCAGCGCAATCTCAGATTGTGCCACCCTTCTGGCTGTATGCTGGGCAAAGGCACGGATGAGTCAGAAGAGAAAATGTATGATTTGTGCTTGAGTGTGTATCTGTGTGTAATGGTTTGTGTTTGAGTGTGTAGCTGTGTGTAATGGTTTGTGTTTGAGTGTGTATCTGTGTGTAATGGTTTGTGTTTGAGTGTGTAGCTGTGTGTAATGGTTTGTGTTTGAGTGTGTATCTGTGTGTAATGGTTTGTGTTTGAGTGTGTAGCTGTGTGTAATGGTTTGTGTTTGAGTGTGTAGCTGTGTGTAATGGTTTGTGTTTGAGTGTGTAGCTGTGTGTAATGGTTTGTGCTTGAGTGTGAAGCTGTGTGTAATGGTTTGTGTTTGAGTGTGTAGCTGTGTGTAATGGTTTGTGTTTGAGTGTGTAGCTGTGTGTAATGGTTTGTGCTTGAGTGTGTAGCTGTGTGTAATGGTTTGTGCTTGAGTGTGTATCTGTGTGTAATGGTTTGTGTTTGAGTGTGTATCTGTGTGTAATGATTTGTGTTTGAGTGTGTAGCTGTGTGTAATGGTTTGTGTTTGAGTGTGTAGCTGTGTGTAATGGTTTGTGTTTGAGTGTGAAGCTGTGTATAAAGATTTGTGTTTCAGTGTGTTGCTGTGTGTGATCTGAGGCCCAAAGGCAATGAAAACCAGTAGAGGCAAGATCTGAGTGTGCATGTGAATGTGTGGGGGTGGAGGTATATGGGGCAAGAGGGATTTATGCTTGTTTAAAGGGGTGTGTGTGCCTGTGTGCTGGGGGAATTTGTGATTCTGTAAAGAGACATTACGCATAAATTGAGTCCATGTGTGTTTGTGCATGTGATAGTAATGAGTATTTGTGTCTCTGAATGCTAGTGGTAAATATATATGTGTTTTTATGTAGGTGGTGTATGTGGGCAGATGTGTGTGCATGCATGTTTGTGTGTAGAAGGTGTGTGCTTTTGTATGTAGGGGAGTATGTGTATGACCATGCTTATGCATGTAGGAGGTATGTTTTTCTGTGTGGGCGAATTAGGCATGCTTGCATGTTTGTGCATGTAAGTGCGCCTGCATGATTGTATGTGTGTGTGTGGTGTGTGAATTAATGTATAAGTGTGTGTTTCTAGGCATGTGTGCATTTGTATATTTGAGCATGCATGCGTGATTGAGTATGAGTGACGTGTGTGCGTGTGTGTAAAAGTGTGTGGGTGATTATGAATGAAGGTGTGAAAGCTGGTGGCAGGTGTGCAGGTGAATTTGCTGTCTCATCACTCAGTCCGCTTCCCGCACAGCGGCCAGGCAGGGGCAGGGAGCCGTCAATCAGACCGGGCTCTCCCTGTCACCCTGGGCTCCTGCGGCCTCCAGGCTCCCAATCACGCATCACACCAGGGGCTGGCCTGGACCACCACACTCTTTCTTCATTAGGCGCCATGCCTCCCCACGCCTCACCAGGCCCCACCGAGCTGTTCTTTTTCATTAGCGCATTTGAGACGCTGACAGCTCATCCCTTACCGATGGAATGCCTCGCAATGCCGCAGCCAGGCAGAGCGGAAACCCACAGAAATAAATGAATTAAAAAATACACAAATACGCTATTACGGGTTACTTGGAGCTTATAGCTGTGCAGCAGTGTGTGGAAGTATGTCATTAAGCGCCTGTAGCTGAGGTGGACTGAATTATACTGAGGATAAACTCGCCTGAAAAATGTCCTCACATGTGGCCAGACATACCTGGTCTAATTGTGCTTACCCGACTGTACTTTCATACGCCAGAAAGAATATCTGAAAATAAGCTCAGCAAGTGGAATCATGGGGATAGCTAAAAGCTCAAGCCCACAAAACAAATGCAGGTCAGGATGGCCCTCCCTTACTCAGTGTGCCGCAGGGTGCTCCTAGTGACTAGAGAGTCATTACTGAACGTGATTTAAAACTCACATCAAGCTCTCCCAAAAAGTCAACCAACCCACAGCACACAGTGTAGTGTGAAATTAAGATGCATTCATGAAATAATTACATCCTCTCATGAACACTATCAGTCTGGCAGTGCACACTTTTAAAATGATAACTTGCACATATGTAGTTTCTGGTCCAAGGTTCTGTAATTTCCCTGATAAAAGAAGGATTTTACAACAAGTAAACACGTGTTGTAAAACACTTTCTACTTACACTGTCAACTGTAGGAAAAATGATTGATTTTTAATTCAACTGCTTACTCTGTTGTTGCAGAGATTGCCATATATACTTGTCTGTGTTGGTTCAAAGTAGAGCTAAAGAAAATTTTTAGCAACATGTCTGACTTTTTTATAAGTTGTAAATTCATACACTGCAGTAATCTATCCCCTTCACAAACACTCACACACACTAATGGCATTTTATGTCTGTCCACTTTGCGAGCCGTGGTTGCTATGATTGACAGTGTTCGTGTCCAATAACTGACATTGTATCACTGAGTCTCAGTAAGGACCCAACATTCTCATTTTATACTGCTCTGAAACTTTGAGAAAACTGTCTAGCAGTCAAAAAAAAATAAACATGACTTGCGTGTGTTGGGTTCTGTCAAAATCGTGGGAAGATTTTGAGAGTAGCTAGCTGCTGGAGAAATTATGTAATGAAAGAAATGGTACCTACTTCAATTGAATAAAACACATTATACTGTGTTTTAGGCTAATTGTTACATGTTGTTATTCATCAGTGCCAGAAGCAGTTAAGGTGTGTAGTTTAAGCTGCATGATCACTGACTGCTGCCCCCCTTTCAACCTTTCCACACCGATCACGTGTCTGTTATGTCAACACTAGAATCATAGCTCAGCAGCTCACACCCCATTTCAGCCCATGTATCCTTTTACCTAGCGCTTTTCTTGTTCGTTAGCTTTTATTTTCTCTGAAATGGAGATACATTATTTGTATTTCTTATTTCAGCTTACACTTGGTAATGCATTTATTTTGGAGAGAACAAGATGGATGATGTTTCTTTGCTCTTGTCAGCTTGTCAAGTTTTCATTTCCAATGTAAACATTTTTCCATGTTTGCACTTTTGGGCCCCTATAACCTTTGAGTTTTACAATTCTGTACGAATCTCCATAGGGAAAAACTATTCTCAAGAGGTAAAAAACATAGCAAACAAGAAAGGAACAACGTTTGAACTGCAACAAATAAACATGTATTGATGTTAAAGTTGGTAAAAAAGGGTATCTATTATTTATGGACTGCTCAAAAATCTAAACAGAACACAATGGTTCAGCTACAACCTGCTTTCTGCAGGTATACCCTGCATACTTGCTTCTTGGTCTGCTTCAGGTAGTGGTGAAAGCTCGAAGCACTGTATATTTTTTGCTGACAACAAATGTTTTCTCGTTGCAGTTAAAAGTTTGCAGATATGAAACATTTAAAATGAAAGTTAAAAAGTGTACAACTTCCCAAATCTCTGATAATAATTAGGGCACTTTGCAAAAAGTGTGTTCACTTTATAGTGAGTTCATTCGGGATCTTATTCAAGTTAATACAGGGTATTTCCAATGGCTAACTAGGAATCAATTCTTTCTAAAAATGTAGTAGACTGTAGCAGAAAGAGTAAGCTTGAAGGCAGTGCAAGAGTGAATTCAATATCCATGCTACCAGTGTAATCTTGACCAGTAAATTGGTCATGAGGTGTGTGTGTGTGTGTGTGTGTGTGTGTGTGTGTGTGTGTGTGTGTGTGTGAGATGCAACCAATCCTTATGAATTTCCTTATGAAAATGTTAACATTTCAGTCACCAAATACTCAGTTATAAGACATACATACCAGAGGTCCATGGTGCAGGGCATGTCCTTCTTCAGTTTATAGTTCCAAGCATTTTGACACAAAGAGGAAAATAGAATAAAAAATAGTTCTCATACGTAAGTGCTCATCAAAAAGCCACAGCATGGAACAACACCCACGTCCACAATTGTCTTTTTCAAAATGTCTGAAGAGCTATAAAGGAGTTTTTTTCTTCCTTTTTTTCTTGTTTTTTAATCTTTTAATACACAGTAAATCCTTTGTACAGAGGCTGTCCGGTCTTTGTGTGCGGGTCTCTCTTCTCCGTCATGGCAAGCTCATCCACATAATGTGTTCATTCACAGAGGCACCACTTCCACGGGGAAAAGACCACAGTAGGGCTGAGAATGTCCATTGCAATCCAGTCAACACACGCTTAGTTGCCAAAAATGCAAGCAGAAAAAGTATACATACATTTGTTACATATCACCTTCAATATGAAGAGTTATTTAATATTTAGTTATATTGATTTTCTATGTATATATATTTAACATTTGTTTTCATGGATTCGAAATCAGGGTACAGCTGTCAGCAGCTGTCCTTTGGCAACACCATCCATCTTGGCCTTCCACAGGTAGCACAGTTATTTCTTGAGAAACAATAATTTACTTATTTATTTTTTAAAAGGTATCAGCGTTTATCAGAGAAAAAAGAAAGCTGAAGTGAATGGACAGCTGATTTTTTTCTATGTGAAAGTTCCCAGCTGTAGGAAAAAAACTGCAATGAATGCAATGAACCCCGAAGAGAAAGCACCCCCCAAAAAAAAAAAATCAATAATATTCCAATGTAGATCTTCACAGATTTGTCCTTGCAATGTCCTCCTCAAGTTTTTTTTCAGCCTGTGAAATGACATGCTGGAATTGGTATGTATCAAGTATGACGTTAAATAAAGGTGAGGGTTTGGACCCAAGTGCGCTCGGTGAGTTTGGGGGTGGTCCCGGGGCTCATCGTAGGGTCACTTCCACACAGCGCCTCCTTTAGTCACGCTATGGAAGTGGGCGACTGGCTCGTCTGTCCCCTCATCGACTGGATGTTGTTGAGGATCTTCTTTTGGTGCCCCGCCAGAGTCACCCCTATCCTCAGAAGATCCCTGCCAGGATGTACGACAGATAAAAAGAAGGAGACACAAGATGTGACATTTACGATGGTAACTAGAATCTCAGGTCAAATTTCTTCTTCAGCTCAGCACATTGTCATGCTGCCCAAAGCCCCAGCCGCTTGGGGAATCGTACATTTACATATTCCTTTGTTCAACAGGGAAGGAGCTAAGAAGATAAATATAACTACACTTGCTGACGGTATCTACCTGGCAGGGACATTCTAATGCAAATACAGCCCATACAATCGTAAATGAAAGCCATAATTGGCTGAGGTGTGTCGGGAATTGTTGTCGACTTCGTAACCACGAAAGGAGAAGCCCAACCGTTTATTTGATCAACTCTAATGACCCCCGAACAGTAAATCCTTTGCTCCCATAAAAGGTGCAGCAGCTCCATCAAATTAAACCGTTTTTTTTTTAAGAAAAAAAAGCACCTTGGCGAAGCTGACCCAGCTGATCCCTGGCTACCCATGTGGATTTCACGCCTGAGAGTGCAGCGTTTGCACAAAGGATTACTCCTTCCTCCTGTGCTAAAGCATGGATCAATTATCCTTACAGCACAGGCCGCTTCTTTACAGCAGGACTCCTCAGTTACACCCCTCAGTCTGATAGGACCAAACAGAATTTTACCTCCCATCTTGAAGTACTAACCTGGCTGAGATAACTGATAACAGGATAAATGTCTCCAACACTCATTAATATGCAGGGTCCAAGTGCTGTACTAGAATATTATTGCTTAAATGTGTACAATTCACACCATAATGAAGTCAAAATATTATAACTGCTTCTTCCAGTGTCCCTGTTTGTGGTATTTCTGAGTTTCCTTCACCCACACATCATTTTTTCATATTATGCATTTTTCATATGCATTTTCATATTTCACTGTACCTCTGCATGAGTTAGAACAGAACATGAATGTATGAATGGATGAATATTTTATTGGCATGTCCTGCTGACATATGGTTCATCCCTCCAGGGATTCTAAGACAGCATATTATCATTATACAGTACAGAAATTAATAAAGATTATACAGTATTCATGAAAAAATGGTTATCTCATGAAAAGTCTTTTGATATCTGACTGTGTTTAGTGCAGACCTTGTACCATCACATTCTCTAGTGCACATAATTTTAATTATTATTTATTATCAATAAGGGTGGCAACAGTGCTTGAAAATTCTCTCTTTCTACATATTTCTTTTTTTTCTTTTATCAGTCTTTCACTACTTTTTCTGCTCCTCTCTCCTTCACCTTTCTCTTGCACCTTCTTTCCCCACTCTCTTTGTTTTACATCTGTTGGTTTTTTCTCCCTAATTCCCTTCTTCTGTCTCATTCCCGGTAAGGTTGGGCTGGGTGTCTCTCTGGCTTTGACGGACAGGTATTTAGCCAGTTCTGTAGGAAAAAGAAAATGTTTCTTTTGTCTAGCAGGAAGCGAGCTTCCAATCCCACCCACGAGTTTGGCTCCTGGTTGAAGCTATTTTTTGGCTCCTCTAATCAGCCGCTGCTCTGTATATTTACATGACTTAACCTTCTTTCTCTCCCCTGGGGGCCTGAGTGCCCTGCCAGCGGGGCTAACACAACACTTCTCTGTGTCTGCTGTGATTTTTTAACAACCGAGACGAGCGTTTAGTCAGATAAAGCTTCCTGTTAAGCACATTTTATCCGCAGATACGGAGTGAAATCTCCACCGCTAAACATTCCGGCAGGCACATTTCTTCCAGTCCAAACAATGGCCCTGGTGCATCTAATGCTATCTCTTGGCAAGGATGAGAACTAGCACAGTTCTTCTTTCTTTGTTATTTATTTTATATGTATATATATATATATATATATATATAGTTCTGGAGAAGTTTTGGAGCTTCCTCATAGAGTTTTAAGATATTCACTATGTAAGAAGGGTTCTGCTGACCAAGTGGGGACTGGAGGTATGGGGAGAGTGGGGTGGGATTTGGGGAGGATTTAGGGGGCTGAAGCTGAAAGGGCATAGGGTGTTACTCACTCTGAGGTCATCTGTGCCACCAGAGGCAGGGAGGTAAATCCGGAGCTCAGGAAGTTGTCTCTGTACTGGGTCATCTTGATGGCGCCCAGCCACTCTTCCACAGAGGTGAAGGTGGTGAAGTCTGGCACAGAGCGGTCCAGCAGGGGTTGAGAAGGCCTGGTCAGGTGGGAGAGGGATCATGAGGACAAAGAGGTTAGAGAAGAGTTACATCTGCACATTCACAATGACAGGTATCGGTAGCAGTGAACAGAAATGACATCACTACCTGAGGAAGTCCAGACAGACCAAAATGCTCTGCCATGCACCAGTCTGAGCAGACAACTACGGCCCTGATTGTTTGTTTGCTGCATCTAGTCTGCATGCTTTCTTTCATGAGACAGAATAACCATTTAATTACTGAGGTTATTTGTATTAAGACTGCATGACTCTCCTCTGTGCAGTTTGCACCTTTGCAACCAACATCTCCACTACTCAGATTTCATTTATCACCAAGAGCCAGCCAGCAAACCGGGGAAAGTTCAGGCGTGTGTGAGCTGGTATTCAAACAATAAAATCCTAGACTGGTATTTGTCTGTGTCTCTGTGTATGTTTATGTGTGTCTGCATCTTTGTGAGAACAACAGTTTGTTATACCTCTGTGATGTATGTGTGTGTGTCTGTGTGTGTGAGAGAGATAGTGAGAGAGAGATGCAGTTTATCCTTACACCGCTGTGATGGTGGCCACAGCTTTCAGGCTAGTGGGGTTGCGTATCATCTTGTCCAGCGTGTTGACGATATCGGTGAATTTGGGCCGGGCGTTTCGGTCCTTCTGCCAGCAGTCCAGCATGAGCTGGTGGAGGGCAGCGGGGCAGTCCATGGGTGGGGGCAGGCGGTAATCCTGCTCGATGGCATTGATCACCTGACAGAGGAAGGCAGGCAGACAGAGAGATGGGACTCACAATTACAAACCAGCTTGTGCAATTTCAGAGTGCCTCATAGCCCCTAAACTCTGTCACGGTTATGTGGGCGAAAGGGCACTGGGGGCTCAGCGGGGCACCAAATACCAGCTTCAACAAGATTACACCCGCACCCTCTATCACTCAGTTATTAAAAGGTAGGCTTTGCCACTAGAACTAATGGCAGTGAGTCAACAGTTTGCGCAGCTGAGACTAAGCTGTGAGCTGCGGTCTGTCTCCCCATAAATACGGCCTGTTGGAAAAGAAATATGCACAGAACATGAAACAAGCCTTTAAACACGTCACGGCCTGTGCACTTAGTGACTCTTCCACATTACACAAGGAGATGTCATTAGCAAAGTAATGATGCATTGTCTCTCTCCTCCATCCTCAGAGACATCGAGTATCCTGTTAGAGCTCAAACTTTCAGCTTGACTTGATTTAGAGCAAAGAGCGAAAGCTGATCCAATTAACATCCTCAAAAAAATAAAAGGAAAAGAGGGCCTGGTACGGACCTGCCTTGCCACCAACATCACTTAGCCCAAACAGGGACACAAATAGCACTCTCGGCTAGGCATCAGTCAATCACCATGCAATAAAAAGAGACAGAGTGTCTATAAAGACAACAGAGAAGAGCCTCCTTATGCGAGCTGCCGCTTGATTGCTCATAAAACAGAGAATGGGGACTTTAATGAACTGCAGTCATTTCAGGCTCATCTGCGTTAAAGCCGCTCTGACTATCCAGGCTTGATTGCGGGAGAGTGGCAGATGGAGAGGCCGCCCTGGTACCTGGTATGTCACTTATTCTTATTGCTTAGGGTGGGGCTGCTTGAAACGGCAGGACGTGTTTTCAAAAGTACACTCTTTACAGCCTGAAGTGGGCCAGGGCCCGGGGCCCAAGGCCACTGTTTGACGTTCCTGTTTCGGTAGATTGGGATGTTAGTCCCTAGATGAAATCATCATACGAAGGGACGGCGCGATCCAAAAATAGACATACAGTACCACTTGTATGAGTTCAGAATTTATTTATCATGAAGAGGCTCTAAGGTAGACAGCTTGTTGAAACAAGTTAGCATTGCTCTGCACAAAAAAAAGTAATAATTACATCTTAAAAGTATCACCCGTCCTTTTGGAGGTCGAGAACAATTCCCTAACTTCATATAATTCTTTAATTCTTTATTCCCACCAAGAGCATCTACTTCTGTGGTCACAGGATTCGCAATCACGTTCTTTTTTTTTTTTTTTTAACAACGTTGCATAATGCTCCATACATAGCTGATGTAAATTATATGTTAGAGCATCCTGGCGAATTTATTTGCTTGTACTGAACTGATTTTCAGTGACATGTAGCAGCAGTGTAGTGTACTGGGTCACGATCTGGTGTTCCCGTTCAGAGGTGGTGACTTTGATTCCCAGAAAAGTCACTGCTCTTGTACTCTTCAAGAGGCACACTTAAGACAAATAGCCTCAGTTAAAAACTATCCAGTTGTAAGCTGAAATGTAAATTGCTGTAAATTGTTGCATCAATGGAGGTTTGTATTAAACTCAAAAGGTAGCACTGTGGCACTGTAAGCTGCCAGTAATTGATGGATGTCCAGTAAAGTTATTATTACTATTTTTGTAAACGCTTGTTGTGAGTTCCTGGTTTTGTCAGTGAATACAGGAACAGTACCTTTAGGCTATTTATTGGATAGCTGTGGGGTGTTTGTGCATTAGCTCCACTTCAGCGTCTGCAGGGAAAAAAAACAAGCCCCCCGTTTGGGAGACTAGAGGCAACAAATTAAAGGTCTGCAGCATTCTCATAGTAGCATTCATTTCCGTTTGCAGTTTGTTTTGATCTGAGCTGATGGAGGAATCGCTGTGTGTCAAACCTGTCACCCTGGTGCTACTGGATGTTGTAACATGTTAGAATTAACATGGCACTTTCTGTTTCTCAGGACTGCATCACCATATCATATCAGATCTTTGCATTTTTAATAATACACACACCAGTGTCACTGTCAGACTTACGGAACTTTCAGAATAACAACTCACCCATTTTCTAGGGGTGTGTGTATTTTCTGAGAACCGCATAGGTGTATATGAGCATGTACGGCGCATTTGAAAAGTTGAATTAAACGAGCATAAATGCTGCCCACTGGGAAGTGAGTTGATACTTGATACTGTGATTTCCCCCTTCTTTTTCCACCTCAGTCTCTTTATCAGGATAGAGGCAGAGAGCCTGAGATTGAGCTGTGAAACAAGATAGCAGTGTTGTGTATCTGTCAAATTAAGGTGACGAAGATGGAAACGATCCTTCTGGGTACCTTGATTGAATTACACCTGCCCTCATTACGCACTGATTTAAATGAAGGGGTGCTCTCCTGATACAGCCCCTCCCACTGTCCACACTTTAATAGCAGTGATGGGAGAGAACACTTTAACGAACCCCTTTATACGAGATTTCATGATCACTGGCTTGTTTCCACCAATCACAATGTTTTGCTATCCACAGCACGGAACAATGATTGATTCAAACCAGTAAGTCAGGGACACCTTACGGTAGTTCCATTCATTCATAGTTCCACAAAACCTTACTCCCACATGGCTAATTAATAGGCTCATACAATCTACTTTGTTTGAAAAGAGCACAGGCATCAAATACAGTGGCTAACAAACAGGATGATGTTCGGCTCATCGAGACAGCTTATCTGACTCAGTGTTGCGTTACAGTACACAGCGAAACACAGCTGACACGCACATCGCAGTGTAGTGTTTGTATTTAAAGACGGCCTCCTTCTGCGGCAGACCTGACTCGCTGATTGTTTCATTGTAAATCCTATTGTATACGTCTCACCGTGAAGCCACATATTTGGATACAATATGTAGTGCACAGTCTCATGAGACCGAGTCGGTTTATCGGGGCTTTTTGAAAGAATGTAGGAAAACAAACAAACATGCTGGCGTTTCCACACGCAGCAGGGTTCCATTGTTTTATTCTTGAGACGAGTGGGGGATGGGCTCGAGAAATGCAATGAATATAAGCGACAGATCATTTGTAGCCCAGCTGTACAAATAAATGGCTAACAAATGAAAATATTTCCACTTTAGATTATTTTGGAACAGTTTGTACAAGCATCTTTGCATCTGTTTGACGATCTTATCAGGCCAATATGTCCATGATGGAGAAGACTTTGTGCACATGCTGCAGCATGTCTGTGCACCTGTACACACATGTGTGTGTTTGTGTGTGTATGTGTGCGCATGACTGTTAGAAAAACAGTTCTAAATGGGAGAATGACTACTGCTGGGCTTTTCTTCCCATGGTCAGGATCATAGAAGGGAACATGTTCTGCACAGGCTGGACTACACTCCAGAAGCTGGCTAAAGAAACTCTGCTTGAGTTTGTGTGGTATTTAATCGCACAACGTACACAAGGGCAAAAAGACACCTGCTCCTAAAACTGCAACTAAATTAGTTGAATCACTGACCATGTTCAGAGCCAATTTATTCTCATCAGCCTACTCACACACTTTTATCCAGCATCAGAGTGAAACCTTGACAAAATAAAGCACACCATATTACATTAAAACATATTGTACATTACATAAAACTCAAACATTCATATGCCTCCTAGAAATATTCAAAAAAAGAATTTCTACTACACTATAGACAGGGAAGGGTAATCTCTTTCTGTGACTATTCAAAAGCATAGTCTATGAACACAGGGATTAATTTAATGTTTTTCTACTGAGCAGAATTGGCTTTTTCAATATTTCTTAAAAATAAATGATCCTTCAAACAATTGAACACTTACATCCTGGTTGGACATGTCCCAGTAGGGCCTCTCTCCGAATGACATCACTTCCCACATGACGATGCCGTAGCTCCACACATCACTGGCGGAGGTGAACTTCCTGTAGGCGATAGCCTCCGGAGCAGTCCACCGAACAGGAATCTTCCCACCCTAAAGAGTGAGAGGGGAGAGAGAGAGAGAGAGGGGATAAATACGTGTCTGCTTAGCTGATGTTGTGTGTGAACTGTACTGGCTCAGCAGCTGCGAGAATTTCAGTGGTGCCCCTAAGTCATGATGCCCATCTTTACTGACCCCCCAGTGCTGGAACAGACATCCCACTCACATTGGAACAGTGGAATTGTTTGCCATTTTTTGATACAGACAGAAAATAACCCTTTCAGACTCCATGCTGGTACACACTGAGTTGGCATTTTAAATTTTATGGTTTGGGTTATGGGACAAATGACATGAGTTTTTCTCATCGTAGGGCTTGCTGTACTGTATTGTTTGCACTCAAGTCTGTACTTTTTTTTTTTTCTTATCAAGTCTGTTCTTTCTAGCTAAACCAAACCAGGTTCAAGTCTTACTATTGAGCTCTGCAGAGCTTCGCAAACTCCATTCCTTTAATGGACCTGCTGTGATACAAGACTTCATAGGCTATGGTCCCATGCACAGCCACAGTCTCTGCTCCCCTCTGTGTTAACTCCCCCTGGAGGCTGGGGGGTGACAGAGCGCATCAAAATTCCAGCCATGCTAAGAGGCCCTCCCAGTGCTGTCCTCAACCACTTACGCTCTCCCCTGACAAAGAGACCACACACTATTCCAACTAATCTAACAGCAATTTACTAACCATTTACACATCAAACTGTATCTGTTTCAAACTATCTACCTGCTATACCCTTTTATTTTTTCCCTGGTAAAACACACGAGGATAAAAAAACAAAACAGAGGAAACAAAAGCAGAGGGCCCAAAGCCTCTCTGTATCAGTAATTGGTGAGAACACCTGTGCCCTTGGAACATCCAGCAATTTTGCTCATGAGAACTGACAGGAACTCGCTTAAGATTCCCGGCATTCCCACATAAACCCCCAAGGTGATTTTCCGTATATATCCAGGAGGTGTGCTCTCTTAATCATGCCAATTAGTTTCGACGTGTTCACTTTCAGATAAGCCTCATTTCAAAGGAACTTTAGGAGCACAAGCCCCCTGCTCACATCTATCTTCTTCTTACATGCAGCAAATCCTTTATAAGCAGTAGAACCAACAGGCGGAGGGCTGAGATGAGGTTTGAATTCCTGCAGGAGAAGCTCGTTCCCCGAGTTAACACTTCCGCACGTCTGTATCTGGCCCCCGCATGTCATCGACTCTGAATATTGAAGGTAGACCGTGGTTTGTGTGAATACATAGTTTACTCTTGACACCTATAGACCTTAGGCCATGGACCTTAACTCCAGCACATCAGAACACTGAGAGTCCCAAAATGTCTACCCTCACCCCCCCCCCACTTCCTTCTCAGCCTTCAACAACAATATGTCTTTTTCAGCGAACACAGCTGCAAGCCTTAAGTTTAAAAAAAAAAAAAAGCAGGTAAAAAATCTCAACCAGCATGTTAGATAAATGTTGAAATTGGAATTCAGCCACTGGAGGAGTTTGCAGGGGTGAATAATTTAGGGCCTTGCTATAAGGAGGTCTTGGCCTGAACATATGCTTAGCCTGTAAGTTGACCAGAGCAGCTGCATGTGAGGGAGGTTTAGCTTCTGAGCCATTCCTCAGCTGCTCTGCTTTTTGTCCAATACTGCATTATGACATCACTTCCTGTATGCTT
Organism: Albula goreensis; assembly: GCA_022829145.1. Classification (NCBI taxonomy): domain Eukaryota; kingdom Metazoa; phylum Chordata; class Actinopteri; order Albuliformes; family Albulidae; genus Albula; species Albula goreensis. The sequence goes on from CM040756.1 coordinate 21,479,101, forward strand.
CCTTGCCCCAGGACAAAGCAGAAAATAAGATCAGCCCAATCTGAGTACTACAAGGAGAGCAAGGCTCCTCTAAACTAATAACATTTTTATGACTGGCTGCTTGAAGGCCACTATGCAGATCTTCAGTAATTAATGCTATGGGGAAAGGCAGCGTGATTCCAGTTTTAATAAAGCAAATTTCTGAAACACAGGGACAAACAAACGAGAAAGAAAACACAGTGTATGATGAAAAAATGTCAGTTTTTTTAATAACTTGGGAGACACAAGTAGCTTGAGGAACATAGGAGCGTGAGGAAAATAAAAGTGTTGACAGAATGAAAGAGAGTCTGGCTTTATCAGCAAAGCCAAACACACAGTCTGAGTCTGAGTGTGTGTTAGAACTAAGGATATATCCAGATCAGGAGAAGAGAGAGAGTGTGAGGGAAAGAAAGAGAGAGGAGGAAGCAATATTGGGTTCTCAAGCATGCCTTGCAGATGTAGCTGTGTTCTTTAAAAAATACACAATGCACCTCCCATAGAAGCACCTTCTGCCTTATCTACAAGATTTTTTATTTTACTTTTTTATTTTCGCTTACATAACCCCAGACCCACACAGCCTCAATCTGCAGTTGAGATTTGATTGTATTTTTCACGTTAGAAAAAAAATGGCTGAAACTACTGTTGTGCAGTGTCAATGGAACAAGTGTCAAATGGAGAACGGAAAATGCTACATTTTCTTTAAGTGAGGATTTTTTAAATCACAGCAAGACGTATCAGTGGAGGTGGTGGTGGGGCAAACACAAACGCTGTTTTATTCTGACAATTTCAATCTATATTTCTATTCTGTATGTCTGCTGTAAGACGGGAAGGAGTTTTTGCTGGCTGAAGGTCACCTTGGTTTGAACGGGTGGGTCATGGTGGAGCTGTTTGAGAGAGGGCCATAAATAATGAGAAGGCATTTGGGTCATTCTTTTGATGGACAGTTGTGAGAAGGCTTTGCAGGGAATTGTCGGGCTGCTGTCAGGTTAAAAGCAATCATTGTGTGTCTGTGGGTGACAGGGCTTGGGGGCCGACGGCAGCTGTAGCTGCTCTGAAAGTGAGAGCTGGCGATCTACGGCCACAGCACAGGTGTTCAATGCAACCTGTCACTTTCCACATACTAATGGTAACACAGAACACACAAACACAAACATGAGGCTGCCTGTGTACACTAATAGGGACACACTTACATGAAGGCACTCATAGACCAATACATATAATCTCAGACACATACACACTCAGAAACAAGCAAATAAAAATGTGCAAACACATAGGCTCACACAGTGTGTAGATGCTCACAGACAATCACTATCATGAATATCAAACACACACACTGAAACACACAAACACATGAATGCACACAAACACACATGCTTGGAAAATGTGTGCGCACACTGTATCAGGAAAGATGCAGGGACACTTGCACACATACATACACACACACACACACACACACACACTCAAAGCAATTCCCTTATATCCTCATAGAGGCTGAAATATATATTCTCACATGTGCATTTAATACATCTGCCATACAGTCTTATAAATATTAATGTAAATCCTAACCAAATAATGTTGTTTTCCATTATTCATTGTCGAATATGAATATGAATATTAAAGCAGCTGAACATGTGCATTCATACACGTCTGCATAATTTGGCATATGACCACGAAAGGGAGAATATTTCTCATGCGGTTCAAATGACCTCCAGGGAATATGGCTACAACTGCATCCCATCTCGTATGCTTGTTTTTATTGTATACGGTTAAGTTCCAATCAATATATTTTCCCGCGTGGGAAGCGGAATGCGTAACTCTTAACCTCTTCTGCCAAGCCAGCTCTTTTTCTGCCACGACTTCGATCTATTTTAAAACAAAGTGCGTTCAGATGGGGCTGCATGTTTACTTAGGTAAGGTAGAGTGGTCCATCAATGGCCATTTACAGAGCGGGGAAAGGGACTGACCATTGGAAAAGCATCTGAGTGGAAAGGGATGAATTGATGCTGCTCTTTAAGTCACTCTGAAAGCTAATGCCCAACAGCCGGCCCTATCACTCTGTGAACAAAAGAGCTAAGCTCCCAAACTTGTGTCAGTGAGGTCTTGTATCCTGAAAAAAAACATGACGATATTCACAAAAAGAGAAAAGAAAGGTGTCTTTCTTGTTCCTATTTGTGCCATATCTATGGTTTTTACAGAAGGGTTTGCCACTGGCAAGCAACAGATAGCCTCAATCAAACTGCCAGAATGTGTGGGTGTTATGGGATAGTATAGTCACTTTTGACACTCCTTTAAACCAGACAGTTTACATTGCACATACAGCTGGATACTGGTTATGACTGCCTCATTCATTTTGTAACTTGCCACCTTCAGCTTTGACTGAAAACACCCTTTTGTCTCAGAACAAAACGAAACAAGTTCACTCATCATTTCAAGAACATCCTGCTAACACTGAGAAATCCTTATTGTTAACAGAATATGATCATTTCACTGATGTTGGGAATAATAGAAAGAAAATAGTCATTCTGAAGAACAACAACACAATCCTAAAAATGTACAGGTAGGCCTATTCATAAGGGGGAAATAGGAATAATTCACATACCATCACATTCCCTTGGGCTGGGCTATGAATGAATGACATTGTTTCTGAAGTTGCCAGCACTTATTTTATTCACAAAAGGTGGTTGTTCAAGGACTGGATGATACATATAATGGGCTTCAAATTAACACCATCGGCAGACCCATTTTCATCATAACACAACATGCAGACTTTTTATTGCCTCTGTTTGAGGGTTCATATTACAAAAAATGGTCTATATTTATTTTCTCTGATGCTGCATTGCAGTGGGGACAAAGACTTCCCTATATGATATCATCAACTAACTTATTTGCACCAATCATTGTGCCTTGCTATGGAGAGCAAAGCATTTAATTGAACCAATCAAATGCTTTGCTCTCCATAGCATGTCACTGGCTGTCAGGTGATTGGAGGGATTCATAAAACCTCTGTCTCCACTTACTAGTTTGATACTTCAGTTTGTAAGCTTCCTCGTATGACTTCTGGTATTTATCCTTACTGAACTCCCATTTGAAAATGCGCACATGATATGTTTTTGCTTTATGTTTGAACTGGGTAAGAAACACACATAGCCATGGCAATATCATAACTTTATGTACAGAAGAACATCCCCAATAAAGTGCAGCCTAACTGCAGGAGGTCGTTCAGTAAATTTATCTTTGACACTTCACAGAGCAGGATAATTACTCTCAATTTCCAACAGAAGTCATTTGAAAATCATCAATTAGAGAGAGGGTTCAGTAAACAAAATTTCTGCAATTTGTTTGAAGGTCAGTAACATCATGCAGTTAAACTGAAAGCAGTAGTTTTAACGAAAACCACAGAAGATGAAACTCCTTAACTTGCTGGAAGCTAAATAAAATGTTTTACTCTTTTTTCAACAGCAAACAAAAAGAAATAGCTTCTTTTTGGCTACACATGTCAGACAAAGAATTGGTGTGAAATTTGAAATTAAAAGGGCAAACAAATAAGGAAAATCAATGTTGTCTCTGCATTCCCTTCTAAAGTAAGCAGGGCAGATCGCATTCGGTGAAAAGGGCAAACCTTGCTCCCACCCAAGCTCCAATGGTTTTATTTTCTATTTGAAACAGCAGTGGACCAGCTAGTCCAGTAATGGAAGCTGCCAGACTGTCAGCCAGGTACATTTTTCATGCTGAGCTGAGGAATAGCGGTGGATTTTATTTCTCGCTTTTTATCCTTTCCACTGGCATCTACTCTGAGACCTGATCAAAACTGACAATGTTGTTTACACTGCAGATGCCCCGAAGACTCCTCCCCCTCCTCGAGCCTCATTTTTGATGGGCGCAGAGCCGAGAGGGCCTGCCCATCCTTCCACCGCCCCCCTGGAGCAAAGATCTGCTACTGCATCAAACTGCAGCCCCAAATAATGTGCTGTTCCATTACTAATTACAGTGGAGGAGAAAAAAATGAAGAGAGGATATATATTGTGTTCCATAACGCTGACAGAAGGGAGGAGACGTAGAAACAAAAGGGAGTTTCATCCTGCAGACATTCTGGAAGAAGACATCTCCGACTGCATCTCTCAGGAGTTTTTCTCACCGTGGTTGGATTATTAGAGTGCTTTCCTGACTGGCACCCCAGATGGCTTTGGCTTCACTCAAAAACCGGTCTGGAATGTTGTTGCAAGTTGAGCAAAATATTTCACTACATTTTATCTGTCTAAGACTCTCTTCTCTTATTCCTCATTAAATTCTGAGCAGAACTCAAAATCCTGCCCCTTGCATGGAAAGGCAAAGAAATCCTGAAACATGGCTGACCTCATCTGGTTCGGGAGTCAGCGACTATCTTGGTATCTAAATCCAGATTAGAAACTCATTTCTTCAGCCTTTCTTCTTAAACAGACCTCCAGATCCATGCAAGCCTGCTCATTTCCTGATCAGCCTGGGGACTCTGTTCTATTCCTGAGCTTGTGCCTGTCTTTCTCTACCTCAGCTGTTAATAATTGATAATCCTGTCAATTGTGTGCATCTGTGGAGGCTTAACTCCTTTTCAAGTTAGCTCAATTCTCATCTTAAATGAGCTCAATTGCATAATCTACTAAAATAGGCTACGTTTATTTGCTAGGTTATCCCCTAGGATGTCTCTTGGAAACTGGAGCCCTTTTAAACATTTTTCCTTACTAACATTAATCTTTGTTCTGTCGTCTAAATAGTAAAATGTTGATATGATGTCTCACTGTGTATCACTGCGTTCCACTATGGACACTTTATACAACATAGTTGAGCACATCTACCTGTCCTGGTGTATTTTCTGTTACCAGAGATCCATTATTATTAGTATACGCTCTTTGAAGTGTTCTGTGTCATTTTGGTTGGTTCCGTTTTGACATGTTGCTCATGGTCACATGCTGATATCATACAGACTTTTTGCCTAGCCAATGACATGACAGCCTCACTGTGCCTGATTCCCATGCATTATGTGTTAAATCAGGAAAAGAAATGAATGCTGCCATAATTCAGCAGCAGACAAAGGAAGGCTCAGACAACATGTAGCATGGCACATGCTAATCCCCCTGACTGCTTCAGTGGCCAATTATGGTCTTTACACCGCCACACCAAAACATCACCTTCATTCTACCCACACCAGCAAACTAACTCAACCAACTGTATTCCAACCAACACTCTCACTCTACCCCCACTAACCAACAAGCACAGTCCATCCTCATCTACTCAACTTCCTCACCCCACGAACAAACCACTGCAACCAAACTAACACATTCACTCCACTCCCAGTAACCAACATGATCAACGTACTCCCGCCCATCCACCCCCACACCAGTAATGGTACTTCACCTAGGATAAAATGCTCATCAGGTAGCTAACTCACCCTGTGCATTGCTGCTTCATTTGAGCTGTGCACATGAAAAATGATGGAAGCAGCACTGCTGTGGCCTTGTGTGTGGTAGATAGACTTTTAATGGGATTTCTTAGATCGGACGGAAAAAAAAAAAACATGAGAGAAAAATGAGCATTAACAAAAAAACCGAGGAGATTAATTCAGGAGAAGATGCCCATGCGTGATTCAATCAAGCGAGATTTAAATTGCTTGATTCCCTGGCCTTGCCCCACTGTGATGGCCTTGCTGTGTGATTGCATTGGCCATGCACATAAAAACCCCAGACGGTGGTGTGCAGGGCAGACCCCACCGTTTAATTAACAGCTGACATGTAGGACTCAAGGACCCCCAACGGCGTCGATGGCTTTCGCCCCACCAACACATAGGCCCAATCTCGCCACGAAGCTGTCAGGTCGGCCCAAAGTTCCAGGAAATGACAAGGTCACACGGTAGGCTTAGAAGAATACAGCACACATGACCAGAGTACAATCTCATACGCTGAACTGGAACTGAATTCAGAATCAGGAGAGTGCCACAACAAAAACACCACCTTCTGCAAAATATGAATGAACGGCAGATTTCTGAAGATTTATGAAATCCACAAACCTCATACAGTAAAATATTACTTTGATATTACTCAATTAGTTTATGGTGTGGGCATTGGTTAGATCTTCTGTATCACCCACTCATTCCAACATGGTACAGCTTTGACAAAAACAATAGACTATAACTTGACTACATAGGTAGATGAATTTAATGATTATACTTGAACTTCTTGAATTTTTATCGTTTTAAGTGACTGATGTGTCTACAGAATTGCAAATCTACTTCAGTGGGTCACCAAGGTGCCAAAAGCAGTTGGCTCGCCTACTAAGATGAACCCATGTAAACCTAAACCTTCAAACTAGAAATACTGTTCAAAATGTAAAATGCTGTCTGATACACATTAAAACACAATGAGCCAGTGTTTTCATCGGGTGATTATATCTGCTGATTTAGCTTTGATGTTTCGCTGTGCTCAGACACTATCATTCTCATGCTTTCATCTTCCATCGAGTTCCAAGACAAATTCAAAACGGTAATGTGTACTTTATAGTATAAAGACACTTATCTACTCACGTAATGATGTGTATTACACAAGTAAGTTAACCAGTGTCAGAAAGTTTTTTTAAGTAAATAAAAGTGTTCCACAAAAGAAAACAACCAACAGCATCAGTTCATTTTACTACCTAAAAATAGCAATATGCTTACCTATTCAAAGCGGTAAACCTGATGAAAACAAACTGAGGTTAACCTTCAATTGTTCATGATAACCATCATCTACAAGTTCATTTTGCAAATTAACACTCATCATACATATACTTACAAAAAATAACAAAATTTAGACTTACTGACATGCATGATAAGGTATTACACAGGTAAGATAACCATTGTCAGCAAGTTGTGTTTACAGAAGAACAATTCTGAGCACAGAAGGCCAGGTGTGCGGTGACACTGAAGCTGTAGCAGAAGGGAAGGGGAGTGGACTCACCAGGGAGCTGGTGTAGGTGGGGTCAGAAGTGTTGTCCTGCAGGTAGCGTGACAGCCCAAAGTCCGACACCTTGCACACCAGGTTGCTGTTGACCAGGATGTTCCTGGCGGCCAGGTCCCTGTGGACGTAGTTCATCTCCGATAGGTACTTCATCCCGGCCGCGATCCCACGCATCATCCCCACCAGCTGGATCACGGTGAACTGCCCGTCATTTTGCTATGGAGACAAGCAGAGGGTTTGCAACTCAATGAAAATATAATAAGCGGTTAGCGTAATTATAGATTACAGACACTGTAGCTAAGATGCTCCTTGTCTCTACAAACCACTGACTCCAAAACTATACATTAAACCTCAGTCTCAAAGAACCACAGACTGTAGACACTATTGTTAAGATGCTCTTTGTCTCTACAAACCACAGACTACAGAAACTATACCTAAGATGATTGCAATCTCAAAGAACCACAGACTACAGCCATGAAAGCTAAGATACTCTTTGTCTCCACAGACCTCAAACTGTAGTCTACCGTTAAGTCTCTAAATACCACGAAGGGGAATAAAATACATGCTGCTCTAGCAGTAATGACACAATGTACAGTACAATGAACGATGGGATTTTTGGGGAGAATCATTAGTTTTATCGAAGACACACATACAATTAATTTTGTTTATGGTTTTTAATCTTGGAAAATTAATAAACACGACACCGGAATAATATACATCATCATCATCAAAATGGATATGTTTACAGTAGGTTTTTTTTTTGCCCGTAATGTGGTGAAAATAGGCCTTATGAATATGTATACTGTGTGCTCTGCATGACTGTAGCGTGTGAGTAATGTGGCGTATCTTTCCAGTCCTGTGCACTCTGCATTACAGTCTCCTGTGGGACTGGAGCTCAGATCCTCCAAAAGCATACCAATGCATTTCTCCCTCTCTTTTTTTTTTGCTTGCTAAATTAGAGAGAACACCAGCAAAGAAAAGGCAGATCTGTTTCATATCGCTGGCCGTCTGACACCTTTGCGAGAAAACTACCAGTTCCAGCATTTCAAGATGACCTACTTTTTGGAGAAATCTTGCTATGGCCTCTTCCTTTACTTTTCCTTTTTATTTATTTTTTTACTAAAATGGAGCCTTAACCTGAGGGCTCATTTTACTGCAAAATCCCGAAAATATCTTTTAACTGTATTAATTATGAGAGGGTCAGCTGTCTTTCCCAGGAGCACCTAATCCATATGAAGCATTTTAGAATCACTGCATGGTTGTGATTTTATTCATTTCCTAGCTTGGCCTTGCACGTAAAAAAATAAACTCATCACTCCATTGAGCCATGTCTTAAAATACTAATGCAGTTTGCAGGTATTTGAATATACATTAAATGTGTTTGGGAACAGCTTGACTAACTTATCACTTATGACTGACTGCAGTGCACTCTCGTGACATTGACTGTTGCATTCTGTTACATCATCTCATTAGTCAAAGAGGAAGGGGGGGGGGGAGGGGTCTCATGCTTGCCCGACAGCGATAGGTCACCATTTACAAGACCACCGGTCACGGCAGCTCGCCAAGATGGAGTCATGCTTCGTCCTCATGCTTCATCTTTATTATTGTTTTTACGCTGCCAGCTCAGTTATATGAGAAACGGTTGGCTGCTGAAGGCTGTAAATCAGCTGAGGAGCCACAAGGCAGCTACATGGTCACCATTCGAGGGCCAGACGGTCACTCGGGGCCCCACTGCACGCCGAAAAGTGTGAAACACTGTCCGCAACTCCTCAGGACGACCTGCCAGGGACAGATCCCCACGCCTCTTTATTAAAGATTCAAGGCTGGACATAGATCAATGGATTTTAGTGAGCGAGGCGTTGCCATGCAGAAAGATTCACTCTTTTGTACAACAGACCAATCAGTGGGGAGGGCCAAATGTCATGGTCTGGTTAATAGTGACCAGTCAGCCCATAATTTTACTTGTGATTGATGAGAAGCTGACTTCCTAGCACTGCAGTACAGATGTCCTGAGGTCTCACTCAGTATTTTAATGGGAGGCAATACAGTTTTTTTATGCTGCTTCAAGCTTTGTCAGCGGTAAGCTGTATTTTATTCGCTGGCATTTCCCCCCTTCAAATACCAAATTTGCCAGTGAGAAGATAATTATAAATTAATTAGCAATTATGTTTGTTTGTATAAACACTGCAATTTTCACGTCTTAGATAGCTTATGTTAAATCATTTTATTACTAATGTGACAATCACATAACCCATGGTGTTTTCACAGCAACACATTTGCCTTGTACAGCAATTAATCCTGTCAAGAGTGGGCTTACCTGCTTCTGATATGCCCACTTTTTCTACATGTACTTATGAATAAATTTAACACAAGAAATCTGTCAGTACCAACACTACAGTTCATAAGACATCTAATGTCAGCGTTGCTTACCTTATTATTTTTTTATACTTCCTTCTACCAAATTTTGAATCACCTGTCGTGGTTCTCTTGAGCCACCCTCATCCACACAAGGAGTATAGCTGCTGAAGAATATGCTCTCCTCTAAAGCACTTGCTGAAAAGCCAACATCTGCTTATTTCACTGCAAGCCACACATTACTACAGATGAGCTAGAGCTGATAATTGGAGAACTTCACCAGTTACTAAAAAAGGAAAAAACCCAGGCAGACTTAAACATACCTGCACCTGGGTGAAAAAATGTCAACTGTGTCTTACAGCAACATACTCCTGGCGAAAATAAGGTAATGGCCAGACTCAAAAGCCACTCAGCTTGTAGTATCATTGCATGGCATTCACTAGACCTGTCCATCCTGAGCTACTGTCTGTTATTAAACTTACTAACACTTATCCATTCTAACAAGCATTTAACAGTTTGTTGTATAATAAGACAAATGTGTTATTAATGGTTTATTGGGCCTTTACAACTACTTTTTTACCGCTACAACTGTAGTTCTGAAGTTTTACCTATTTGTTATTGCATTGCAGAATTTCTTCTTTTTGTCACAGATGATGTGCACACCTGTGTGATATGAACCAGTGGATGAGGTCTACCCCAGCCTTGCAGCCGTTTGAAAATAGCCATTCCGAAAATAGCGCTCTTTGAACCGCACAAACATCAATGAACGTGAGGGCAGTAAAAATCGACATGACCGCAAGACAAACGTAGCGCAGACACTGCCAGCCAACTTCAAAGGGTTTCCAGGGCACACTTTAAACACGCATTAGATCAAAGTGCAGTGGGAACTGATCCATAAGATTAAGAGACTGGGTGCATATTGACTGAGCTCTACGCTCTTTCTTCAAAAAAAAAAAATCAGTACTGGACAATGCACAAGCTCAAGTCTATTACGATATGTCAATATCTCACCTAAGATACTGTATCTGTTGTACACATTTTAAATGAATCATTTATTATATGACACATCAATGTTGCCTCTGTACTTTTAACCAAAAATACTAATGTTGACTGAATGCATGGAGTAAATAGTAAGACTGGGGCCAGAACTGAAATATGAATATGAAATTTACAAGGAGGTCATCAAGCAGCTAGATCTTATGCCTGTGTAGTAATTGCATTTTAACATTTAGGCACAGGTCAAAATGAGTATTTTCTCACAAATTGATGTTGGCACACCCAGTTAACACATGATAAACATAATGAATCCTATAGGAACATTAAACGTAAAATATTTTCATGTCAGCTGATTTAACCTTTTTTTATTTAGCTGAAATTTACCTAAAATAATAAGTTCAACCCAGAGACAACCTCAGCACCCAGAAATCTGAACTTCAGAATTAAAATGCAAACAACGTAATATATTGCTTTTGCTCAATGTCTAAATTCACAACTCTTGATGCACGCACAGTTGAAAGCTCAAACTTGAACTGCTCGAGTTTACCAAACTCAATTTCTTAAGTTAATAGCATTAATTTCCCTCAGGGTAATTCAACATGCATCTGTGAAGGAATGTCTTATGCTAATTTAACCTCTGGGTCATTTAGGGAAAGGTGGTTTGTTTATAGACCATGGATGAGATGTGTGGGTTTGTTGATCTGGTGGTTGGCTATTAATAACAAAAATCAAACATGATGCAGCAGAGTGTGGTTCGGCTTGTGGTAAAAACCTGGTCTCATATAAAAATTTCCATAAATGAGCTGTTCAGTCTATTACTTGAAATAGTTCTCAACTGAATATTTGTCAATCTCATACGTATTAAATCTTCATAATTTGTAACTTAATATAAAAGTATGCCTTTAACTGCTAGGCAGCAAGTGCTAAAATATTTCAGATGATCTGTATTGCTTCTACATATGTCTTTTAGTTAAATCCTGCTCTATGTTGAACCAGCACAACTTAACAGGTTTATGCGTGTCAATATTTTAGTTGATTCAGCTTAGGCAGTAGGGTAGGTATGCTGAAACCTTTAAATGTATTTTATCGCTGATGATCTTTTTTTAGTTCACCTTTGAATTTTGTAACTATGAGTAATGGAAAAAATATGCCATTTGGGTTGATAAAAGCTAATTTTACTTAGGATGTTAATCATAGTATTCATATCACACATAATACAGTATTGAGCAGCAGTCCAGTAATAACAGTGTTGTACGCTGGTTATGTATAGTTTATGGTACTCTACAGCGGTAGTGTCTGTGGGCTTTTGTTCCAGACACACACTTAACCACCTAATTCCACAAACCATCGCCTTGATTGAACCAATTTAGCCTCTCTCCCCAATTCTAAGAGTGTTAGTGGTTTAAAGAGAGCTAGACGACCCGCTCAATTGCGGCCCTCCAAGAAGGGAATTGAGTGGTGCTGCTATTGTACACGCTGTGGTAATTACTGCTCTGCCTTCAATAACCTTCTGCATTGGAAAGTCATTATATCCATGGAATTATTCCACATTATTGTTCCTTAAGATGGGTGCAAGATTTTCTTGTAAGACCATTTTTGAGGGTCACCTTCAAAGCCCTTGAGGCAACCACGTAAATGATCATGAAGCAATATGCTATGTCTTTTTGAAATAAAAAAAATATATTGACATAATATGGGAAGATGTAATTTCAGCTCAAACAGTAATCAATACTTGGGTTGTAAAATTTACCACTATTAATCGATTTTATCTCCGTGGCCTTATTTCAAAGTGTCACCTAATTGTGCATTTGTAGAGTGAAGACTGCAGGCACCTTTTTGATATTAAATGGGAGTGAAGCTGGGAGGAACGAGCGGTGAAGCCATGCAGAGGAAATTGCCTACCCTCAGGAAGGAGTCCAGCGCCCCATTCTCCATGAACTCCGTGATGATCATGACCGGCCGGCTCTTTGTGACCACACCCTCGAGACGGATGATGTTGGGGTGGTCGAACTGGCCCATGATGCTGGCCTCGCTCAGAAAGTCCCGCCTCTGCTTCTCCGAGTATCCGGCCTTCAGGGTCTTGATGGCTACGTAGAGCTCCCTCTTCCCAGCCAGTTTGAGCCTGCCTTTGTAAACCTCACCAAACTCCCCTAGGACACAGAACAGAAAAAACAGGTGGGACCTACCGTCACGTGGCACTGAATATTATCAGAGCACCGCTTACAGCTCAATGCCCATACAATTTAAGATGGATTTTCACATGCACAAAGAGGGTCATTAACCCGTGTTGAGTAGAAAACCACGCAATCAAACCATACACCTGCGTTTTTCATCAGAACTGCTGACCCCCACTTTGCACTGCTGTCCAAACACAAATGCCTTTCTTTGTTACGTACACACTGCACTCTTGCCAAGAGACCTCCCAGAAAGCTTGCGCCGCTGCGCCAATCCAGCTAGAATATTATGCTGCTAAAAATGCCACTGTGAGGCTGGCACAAAAGCCTCGTCTTTAACAGATGAGGGCAGGGGGGAGTCTGGGGATTTGTTCAGTTCACTAAATGTGGTTCACTCTTCTGAAGTCTGAAAAGAGATGGGGGACCGGTTGCCAGGAGCGCTGGGCTGGGGCATCGTTACAGTAAGAGAAGCGGCACAAGCTCTAATTGTGATGATCTATGGCATTTCCACTGAGCTGCAGAGAAGGCTGTGGAAGGAGAAGGAGACCACAGGCTGTAAACCTCTGGGTCTGCTGGGTAAAGGCCAACAGAAAAAGAGGCCATTAATCAAAAGTGTTCCATCTCTCTGCAAATGGACACTGATGAAAACATTGACAAAACAATTCATTGCTTGATTTGGTTATCTAGAACTAAGATGCAAATGAATTCATCACTATAGTATAGGGTTGCTTCCCCTGCCTTGCCTGACTGTTATAATGATACTTCATTGGTAACACAAGCGTGAGAGCTTGAGTGAGTCAGAAAATGTGACACTGCACCATTACAAAGGTACTGCTTACTCTGGCACTGAATATGCACTCTTGCAGGGCTGGACACTGGCAAAGGTGATATGGATTGGGTGACCACCATTCCATGCACATGAAACCTTTCTGAGGGCACCAAGCCACATCATTTTTTATATTTATGTTCTAATTGTGTGAACCTCTAGTCACCAATTATCATATTACAAAAAAGGTGGCTTCCCCCCCTTTCCCTGACATTATCTTGAACAAAACTTGAACTATATAGGCCTATTTTCCATTAGCAGTTCCAAAAGCATTCCATTGGCCAAAAGTGGAATAAACAGGTAAAACAGCAGTTATGGAGCACCAGTTTAAAATTTTGCCTAGAGTACTGCATAGTTCAGGGCTTTCCTTGAATACATGAGAGGAATGGGAGCCATAAGATGAAAGGACCATATCAGTGTTAATTCATAGGAAAATTCAGAGTTATAACGAGGTGGTAGCAGAAATTCTGAAAGAGAAGCATATTGTTCTCAGGTCAATGTTCGGGAGCACCTGTCCACCTACCTGCGCCAATGACCTCCTCGATCTTCACACATGACACGTCAATCTCCTTGGCGAACTCGCGCACAGCCTCATTGGGGTCCTCATAGGTGAAGGGGTCGATGTAGATCTTCATCCCTGGCGAGCCTGAGAAGTGGGTTGGGCAGCCGATGGAGGAGTGGCAGTTAGTCAGATCTGGTCTCAAAGACAGTTCTAAAACAATGAAGGGGTGTGGGGCCACAGGGAGAAACTTTAGCTATGTAGCAGTCCTCAGAAACCCCAAAGTTACTCCTCTGCAAAAGGACCTGAACTTGATTTTGACATACCCTTTATAAGAATTATATTACAGCCCGCAAGATGTTATAGATAACTGCATTAGTGTTTTGGTGATGTGTACAGTCTCTGGTTTAGGAGTGTTGTTAGCCAGACCTGCTCTACTCCTGCTCTTAATCTCTTGTGGATACACTTATTTTCTCTGAAGTTGCTCCAGACAAGGGTGTCCACTAAATGGCCTGCAGTGTAATGTAACATTACACTCATAGTGTCACACCCTCTTAATATGACATTTACCCTCTGTGGTGCAGACTGTATGCAAATAATAAACTTAAGTTGAAAATAAATTCAATCAGGCAATAACAGCCTAGTCCAAGGTTACATCTGTGGTTTTGACATCTGTATTGGTGTATGAACAGGAATGAAATAACTCAGTTAAATTACCTCCTAAAGGGTAAAACACAATGCCCCTACTTAGGATTTCTATCTGCCTTCTTACAATCATTATACTGAACACAGGGACACAGCTAGCCTTGGGGAGAGTGGTCTTGGCCATAAACATACACCAAGTGAAGATTCCTGATATTCCAAGAAATTGGGGTCAAGTCTTCATCATTTTCCAGAAGAGCATCCTCAGATTCCCTTATTAAGAGTACAAAACATCAAAGCTGCTTCAAAAACATTATTCATCACATCAGACGAAAAGAATGAGGTTAATTTGATTCAAACAAATCTCAATTATAGAGCATGTGCACAGTATATAGTTTCCTCAGGCTTGCAGCAAAAAATGAACTTGCAATGCAACAGCCGTACATTTACTGACTGAAGATACTGTAGCCACTGTCTGTACAGACAAAATATGTTTGATGAATCAGATTTCGCCTCATCACACAGAGGAGGCTCCTGGGTATTAACAATTAGAGAAGGGTGTGTAGATGCAGCTCCACCTACAGGTGCTAGCTTCTCCTGACTTTAACAGCTGTGGTACCAATTTCCAAACCGCCTTTCCCCCCTGCAGGACCCATACATAAACTGATAATGCAGACACAATATCAAATTACTGTTTCTGCCAGCCATGGGTGAGTCACAGCCTGGAGCGGGTGGAAATCAAGATTCTTATTGCGTGCTGTTTCTGAAGGCAAGTGAAAAACATAGACAGGTGTGTTTGTATGTGCTTATGTGCATTTTTCACGGTTGTGGCGATGTATACAGTATTCCCCCCCTGCAGTATCTGCGGTTTACCGAGGTCCGAAATGTTTTTGGAAAATTCCAAAAGTAAACTGTTCATAAATTTCAAACTGCCCGAGCGAGTACAGGCTGTAACATGGTGAAATCCACCAGCATTATGTACAGTGTATTTTTTCATTGGCTAATTGGCTGACTTGTGGCTCCTTGCTGAGCATTTTTTTCATTCTGGTTATAATATATGACGCAGATATTACATATGACACATCAATTTGCTGGTTCTTTATTGGACAAACCTGACATAACATCATTACGAACAGTGGCATTCACGTTCCTGCTACAGTGTGTGTCCCAAGAGAAGGAGTTTGAATCCCAGCCAAACCATTGCCAGTTATGACCAGTGGTCTATATTGCCATGGCAACAAGTGGCTCTGCTTGTCAGAGTTAAAAAAGGTGCTGGGTCGGTTAAACTCATCAGTTTCCTTCTCTAGCAACCTCTCCTGGCCAGTGAACTGACCATGTGTTGACTTTGTGTCTCTGACAGAACAGGCAGTTTGTGATTGGTGTATATTCTGAGGTGTGAAAGCTTACTCCCAGTCTGTGGGAGAGGTTTGTGGTGGGGCAGTTAAAATGATGCAATTGATATGGGAAGGTAGGAAAACATTTTTAAAATAAATTATTTTTAAAAAAATCCATACAGAGGATGAAGCCAATTCTCACATATGGAAGCTAAATACAGCATTAGTTAAGTTCTAGGGAATAAGGTAATTGCCATCAGATATTTATGCATTTTATTCAGTGAAAGACCGCAGGCCAGAGTGTAATCACCACTAGTGTGAGTGATGGGATGTATCCCTGTAGCTGTAGGCCAAAATACATACTGCAGAATCCCCTAACGGAACAATCTCTCCGTTACCACACAACCACAGTTAATGGGTTTTTAAGATTACAGAATAAAATACACTGTCATCAGACTGTGCCACTGAAATGTTTTTATTCTTTTTTTCCTAAGTTGAGCAGATTGATTTGAAGTTTTTTTTTTTGCCTTTGAGGAAAACCTGGGAATCAGGGGTGAGACTGACAGGCAATGCGATAGCCTGCCACAATTTACCATGAGGTAAACCTTATCCAATTACAGCCCCCGCAACCCTTCCCCCTAAAACCTGCACAGAACTAAGAGCCTGATCTAAAAAAGGAAAACAGTATCTGCTTAGCCTTAGAGGAAGATACATTCAGAAATACAAATAAGTTGTATCTCAACATGTTTCAGTCTACCCCGTAAGACCCCCAGCAATACTAAAGCTCTTGAAGTCTTTGGTTCCTGTTCTGGTTTTTTTATGGTTTTATTTTCTGTGGATGAGGTGCAGCGACAGAGATGGAGAGCGGGATCGATTCCATGCGGATGTCACGGTGCAAAAGGACAGGTTCCGCTTCGTTCTGAATGCAAGCTCAGCCTAACGGATCCTAATTGCTTTGAACCATGGGTCCCCACGTATAATTGACAATTAAGTGAGACCATACAGACTGAAATTAGAGAATCCATTCAGGCGCTTAGAACAAAGAGCTCAGCATCACGTAATGGCTGGCTGGAAATAGCTATGGCAGCAGTTATACTGTAAGATGGTAGACTGAGTCTGAACCCCCATACCTCAGCCCCACAACTATCGCTCGTAAAGCTTTCATTGTTATATCACTTACAGTTTATCTCCTTTGTTCCTCTCCTGTATGCTGTTCACAGTGCCATTATGTTTAAGATTTAATTGGTATTGTAGTCAATTGTAGTCAATGCTGTGGATGACTGCTGATTCATATCACAGCCTAAGTCATTCCACTGGTCACTATCCCCCTTTTGAGACAACTGATTTTGGAACATGACAGAACATTTTAAAATAAATATATTTGTCAAAATGTAAAAAAAAATAAACCTAATAGCATAAAATGTTAAACATATTTCTTTATTTAGTTTTTTTAATGGAGCCAGAGGATTCCAAGATAAATATCCAAATCAGTTCTCACTGGGTCTTACAGACGGTATGGTGGAAGACTGGAAGTGTTATGGGATGGTGGCCAGTCATTTAACTCAGAGTGACGGTTTCATTGCTTTATCCGGACAGTATGAATGCATTACAGATATCTCTCATTATGTATCATTAAGCCTTTGATAACTGTAGTTTTTGGGCACAATCCATTCAAAAATTGACCATGAGAAAGCAAAGCAGCGACACAACATAATAACCTCTGGGCCATCAGGGGGAAAAGGCTGTTAATTGTACAAATCTGGAATCCATGGCAACAGATTGTTCGTTAGCAGCTGCCAAAAGCAATCAAGTGGTGGGGTGTTATCCACTGTCAATACGTTTGAGCCAGAGACACTGAAACGGACGTGGGGTTTTAATCAATTTTCACGAGGGTGCGTCAGAAGGGATTTTGCGTGCCGGAGCAGGGGAGCAGATGTGCGCATGGCTGCTGCTGTCCTGCTCCAGAGCTTGGCTATCTATCTGTCTAGAGGTGGACACAAGATCGCTCACCCTCATTACCTCAGCACCATCACCTCTACCTCCATCTGGCCCCGACAACGGCCCGTCCTCTGCCGTCCTCCTCCACAACATCTGTAATCCTTTAGCACTGATGCAAATCGCCCTTCATTTGTGTAGAGGAGATCAAAAACTCTGCCTGGACAGGGACTTCCAGGGGAGGACAGGGACAGAACTTTGGTCGGATGGACATCTTCTTTGTGGCTTATGTTGAAATGTTTGTTTTTCGCATTACAGGGCTCTCTTCCCCACATTGCTAATTGTAGAAGCTAAGCCCTACCCACTTTTATTCCCCAGTTCATCACTGCAGCAAAAAAAAAGTTCTTAGTTGATCTTCCTGGTTAAATAAAGTCTAGAAAAGTGATATTCAACATTTGTGTGTTCACGTATCAATGCAATTTTTTTTGGTCTCTCTCCCTCAGTTTGTCCTTCTGTCTTTTTGTCAAGGGCAGATATACAGTATTTGACGCCAGATCCTTCCATACCCGTTTTTCAGCAGCGGATATGTTTTTTGTGCTTCAGACTGTGAAGTAAGCACACTCATTTCTATACAACCGCTCACAAATGAAGAATTATATCTAATTTTGGAGTTTTCCCTGTACTGTTAATTAGAGGTAATAAGTAGAGGAACTTCTTGTTTTCTGAAAAACTACTGCAGTGATTTTTAATTTTATTTACAGTTTAATTTTTTACTTTGAAATTGGCTGGGCTGGGCTGACTCAACTCACAGAAGCCACTGGAATCTCTGTCATGGGACTTCGAAAAGTGCACTATGCTGATTTAGATTCTGCAACTTTGACTTAGATAAAGTGCTTATTTTCTTTTTGTTTGGTGTTCCTCTTATTATTCATTTCCTCTTTTGTCTGGGAAGTCACTCTGTTCATTGTTTTTGTCTGCATGTCTGCCTGGAACCAGATATATCAGTGTATCAATATATCCCTCAACTCAAAATGATTTTTAAAAAGTTTCTTTCCAAGATGAATTCATTCAGTATCATTACAAAGTAGCTCCAAATGCTTCTAATTAATCCCACACTAGCACAGTATACTGCAGTATGAAGGACTGCATGAAATTCCCATTCAGCCATGCACTAGATTCAGCAAACCCTCTGAGAACAGTAGTGTTCAGAGCTAGGCCGTGTGATCAGACACGATTGACACTACAAATGCAGGGGCCATATTTGGGAAACATTGCTCCAGATACTCACAAAGAGGCAACATGGCTAGTCTGGATTCTATCTCTGATAGAGCATTACGGAAACATTTCTGGCCTAGGTTTTCTGTAATCTGATTGGTACCCACAGAGTTCTAAGGATTGGTTGGTTTATGTGTTATTTCATGTCCTGACCTTATTGGTTTATCTCTGGCACTTGGGTTTATAACTGTACTTCATCACAGGAGAAACTTTTCTGACAAGTTTTAAGTCTGACTTTTCTTTGTCATGGTTGTAAGGCCATGGCCCTGGCCATCACATGCATAATGATGGAAAACCTTAGAAAACCTTTCATAAAGCACTTTCATAAGGCACTTTCATAATGTGCTTTCCCCATGGCCATATAGTACAGTGTCAGAGGAATCATACTTTTCTAAACATGTTATTCAGCAGATTAAGAGAGATATTTAACATTGAATAATTCAAGAATAATGACTTGAAAATCAGAGAGACAGAAACTCCCTGTCTCTACTCTCTTTACACTTTGATGATTAAAGCCGTTATTGTTTTAGTTCTTCTTGTATGTGCCTCAATTGTTTGCATACAGGTCAATATTACTTACAGGGGTTTTGAGAATAATAAATACTTTATTTGTGGCTTTGTCCTGAAGCCTACGTAGAAGATACATTTAAATTACTACATTCATTTCAATGCCCATTTGAGCATTGCAATTGTATTACTTTGGACAAAGATTCTATAAACTATTCTGCTTAACCTGCTGTGCACACTGTAGAGACTCTGTGCCCTCTCTGCTTCGAGAATCTTTGAGGGAACTTAAAACGTGTGATTTCCTAAAATCATGCAATGAATGCCAAATTAAAATGCAAAGACTTTCACCATCCCAGACCAACAGAGCTCCCCTAAACGGAAAGCCATGATTCATCTGCTGTGTATGCAGTGTGAAATAGCAGAATAATAGCGAGAGAGAGAGCGCAAGGGAGGGGGCCTCTTCCTCCCTGTTCCGGCTGGATAACTGGGAATTTTGATAGGCTGCACATATCTCATTTTTCTGCAACACAACTATAGCCTCTTCCCAGCTGTCAGTTTAGCTGATGCCGTTCCTGGCGGAAGCTTGCGTTTCGTCATTACAGAGCTGAAACGTGTCAATCAACCTTGTTTCGAGCGTGACCACATGTCCCGAATGACAGCCCTGCTTGGGGGCTGGACTTGGGGGTGAGTTACCACTGATGGAAAGAGCTGTAAAGCTGAAAGAGAAGCCACATGTTGCATCATGACAGAAGGGGGGAACCAGCAGGGAAGAGGGGAGAGGGGAGGGGAGGGCTCAGCTGTGATGAGGGGCCAAACTCACCTCGGCCAGTGCTGTAGTGCTGTAGTTTGTCACTGTAAACAGTTTCCTTTATGTACGCTCTTTTCCTGCAGAAAACCAAAGACAGAGATACTACTATCAAAAGATCCACACTGCACAGTTACTTTGAAGCCTGAAGTGGATTTACACTGCTATTATACTGTTTACAAGGTCTTATAGAGAGTACAATAGGGGTCCAGTAAAGTCTGTAGTGTGGTTTAAAGTGTTGGAGAGTGAAAAGTTAGGGTGTGCTTTTAGTGCATGTGATGTGGTATACTACTCCAAAGCACATTAGGGTTTGTTACACTGTGATACATTCATAATGCATTCATTGTGCAGGTGTACTGTGTTTTAGGGTATGGCAGAAAATATTGAGATACTGTTGTACATATTGATACTGTTGTACAATGTTTTATAGAGGGGGGGTGTCATTGTTCTGATTTTCACAGACAGTAAATTAGTGTTTGCTTCATATGTTTTGTATATAGGTCGGGTAGAGCGCTCTGTTTTTGGTCCTTGGTCTCCTATGTCTTCCCTATTTTCTACAATAGAGAATAGTTTATTAGGGCATTTCAAAGTGTGCTGAGAAAGAATCTGTAAGACCGCAGTACATGGCAGAATGTGTGCTGGAGGGCTGTAGTTTTTATTGCAGTTTATAGATTAATTTATTCTGGAAGTGTTCTGTAAAACAAAATACATTGAGTTTAGTTTTGCACATACTGACTACAATGAAAATGGTGGAAGCATAGTCTTTATTTCAAGTAGCACAGGTATCTAAACCCTACACAGAGCAGTGAGAAACCCATATTACATCAACTCTATATGTACATAAAAAGGTTAACTCCAAGTATATGTGTTTTGTTACAGTCTAAAATACTGTCCATTACTGATTTACAGTGTGCCTGTGTGAGGTTGTGCAGGTGAGGGTATGTGAGGGTGAATGGGTGGGAAAAGAGGCGGGTACCTGCTGCACACAATGGAAATGGCCACCAGGGACACGATGAAGACGACTCCGGCCGCCGCTGAGCCAGCAATCAGGGGAAGCTGCTCCCGCAGCTCCGACTTATAGTCATCTACAGCAGAGCGAGCGGGGGAGGAGAGAATGAGGACGAGGAGGGAGAGAAAAGGAAAGGTCAGGAGAGAAGAGATGAGAAGGGAGGAAAAGAGAAGAGACAAAGAAAGTGAAAAGATGGGGAAATAAAAGAAGAGGGGGAGGAGAGAAGAGGAGATGAGAGAGGGAGGGACGGTGAGAGCAGGTACTCTTTAGGGACATGGGAGGGGGTGAAGCGGCTTTAGAAAGCACTGGCCTAATTCATCCTGTGATGAAAATGTAAACACATCACTCAACGGCGGAGAAGTGATTGTGCTTTATTCCTCACCTCCCCACATAGTCTAAAGAATTGAACAAGTTCCTTAATATTCTCTTCAAAACAAATCACACAATTAATTTAAAAAATGGTATTGCTCAATTAAAAAGAAAAGATAATGGACAACTATGGTTATATTCCATCATTGTATCTGTTTCTGTGGTTTTTTGCATGGACACTTTATTCTAGTGTGAATTGGGCACCTTTCAAACACTGTCAGTACAGTCAATGTGCTAAGTACTGGGAGAGCTATTATTTTACCACTTTTATGCTTGAGTATGAAACTTTTATGAAGCAGATGACTCAACCATTTTGAAGTGCAAGGATGCAAATCAAATCTCCAGGCTTTACATAGGCAAATGGTAGCATTCTCCTTAATTAATAACACTGGGAACAAGAAGAGACTCTCATCTCCTTCATTTCCTATGCAGCAAGTCTTCTTGAAAAGACTTAACATTACAGAGGGAGGGTCTTGATGATCAATAGTACATTTATCTTGCATGGGGAAAAAAAGAGTATGGAAAAATTTAGAGGTAATTACAGCCCTTCATGTTTTCAGAACTGTATAATTATACAATATACATGACAACTTTAAATATGTAAATGTTATCTAAGGTTAAACATTTGAAATGTGTCTGTTTATTTAAACCCAGGCAGTTTTAGTGGGTAATTTTCCACACACTTCTGTCCCTCTCTAAACTTGACACATACCAAAGTGCATTATGGGAAGGGAAGATACTGACTCCTTAACTATCCTGCATAGATCTCCACTGAATCCTCTCGTTATGTCAGAATTCCACAAGCCACTCATTACATGGACTTTAATGTCACAGATACAGAAGCCACTCATTACAGGGATTTGAACTGGATGTGGAAGAAAGTGAAGAAGATGGGGAAGGGGGAAGTTGTTATTTCATGAAAGCATAAAGATGGGCAGTGTAGCCCAAATATTCTCTACCTGTTGCAACCATCTCTGTTTTTAGTGTTGCTGTTTTAACCATGGCTTTACACCATGGTAATCAGCTCTCCCCTAGGTGATGATTTCTTTTGTGACTTTAGTCCTGGCTATTCTCACTCCAGCCAGCAATATGTGGTCACAGAGGACGCATGGTACTGGTCTTACTGCAGAGGGTTACGTGAGGCAAACAGAACTGTGCCCCAGACTGACTGGCTCCATGGGCTATGATGATAAACTGAGCTCTTCTTCTATCTGATCCCTCTCTATATCTATTTCTAGCACTTTTGAATAATGGGACTGCCGAAATAATCAAAATTTTCACCTATTCAAGCACTAATCACCACAGGACTTGTCCTGTGATAGACAGAGATGGTGGAGATAATGTGAAATACATACGCCTGGCCCACAGTTATGCCAAAACAGGGTCACATGTAACATTGCCATAACAACCAGCAATCCCTCCAAACAGCCCCAGCAGCAAGCTCACAACCAGACCAAGACGCACAGTCATTAATCGTCTCAGAACAGGAGTGCTGATCTAGGATCAGTCTCACCTTTTGGATTATAACACATAAGGTTAGGATATGGGACAGGGAAACCTGATCTGAGATAAGCATGACTACTCTGAAGAAAACTTCATGCATACGCAACTAAGTTTCCAATCTCCACCAATCTGCTTAACCTCTATCGGAAACTGAGGATGAGCACAAAAAAAAAGATAATGCTAATACTACATTACATAGAAATTAGCAGTAAAACATATCTAAAAGCTGTTGTGAGAGTGAGGAGACAAAAACTGGATTGGAACTGGGAAGCTCAGAGGGTTGTACAAATTTTACATAAAAATGATATTTTTCACAGAAAAGTAGATAGAGCTCAGACAAATATTCTACACATTAGTTAATCCTGGGTGAATCAGTCTTCAGAGGGAAGACGTAAGGACGGGCGTGATCAGGTCAGGAGCTTTTAAAGATGGTCATGGGAATACCATTCATTTTAAAAAGAGGAACGCATCTTATGCACCGCCACAGCCGATAGCCGTGTAGCAGGTGCTGAAACACGTTGCCACATTCCCAGCCCCAGTGGCTGATCATTAATCACATTAACCAGTAATCACCGCAAAGCATGCTGGGATAGCTCTTGGGCCGCATAAGGGCTCAGTGAAAGCCAATTAGCCAAGCATTGTGCATCAAGCACAGCGTCAGTTTTCATTATTGGTACCCCCCCACCAATAACCCACCCACCCCCTGGGTCCCCCACTGTAACACCCCCACCCTCCTTCCTCCTCCCCCTGCTTCGCTCATCACACGTCTCCCGGTTCACGTTCTCACCATCTGTCAGGGTCTGGAAGCACATCTTGCCGCTGTATTTGCCGAAGCCGGCAACGGTCCTCGCACGGACCTGCACCATATACCACCGCGCCCGGCCGCAGCGTCTCCAGGCGAGCCGTATTGTCTGGCTCCGCACCACGGACGAGTTAAACTCTGTGTGGTCCTGCGTGAGAGAAAGAGAGAGAGAGAGAGAGTTTTTTGACACTGTACTTTATGGAATTAACTTCTACGTCAACAGAGAGACCCCCTAAATCAGATGTGCAGCCATTTGTCATACATCATATCCACAAAACATAAACACAGCAATGACTTTATATAATTTCTGCAGCATTAAAAACCACCAACCTCCCAATGGTAGCAATGTGCAGTTCTGTGAAGGCTTTGGTTCTGGCCCCATGTTCTCTGGGATTGAGATATGGTTCACCTTGTGATATAAAATGGCTTACTGATCAAAGCAGATGGAAACTTTGCTCTCTCCATCTGACAGCTCAGCTCATCTCAGCTCCACCATCATTGGAAAGTGTGGATTATATCAATCTCCCAAACTCCTACATGCTGCTGTCCATCAGAAAAGATGAGAAGATTTCCCAAGATACATTCCAGGAGAAACACAGACATCATGTTGTCTAAGACGCACTTGGTATGGCAGGGAATAGAAGGGTGAGAGAGAGTGCAGTTGTGGAATTTTCTTTGTTGGAAATGGATGATGGAGGCATGCACACAAGGCTTGAGTCTCTAAGAACAGCACTAAGACTGTAGCTAATTAACAGGGGAGAGAACAGGCATTTATCTTACTTGATTCTGCGGTGTCTGAAGTGCTTCAGACGCTAATCATGAAATAAGCTTTATTTTCTCCAGGGACATGGTTATTTCCATATAAGGAGGTGCAGCCATGCTTTCAGCTTATTACTGTGAAGTACAAGAAAGGACTTGAAAAACAACTTCAAAAAATAAAATAAAGGAACATGTGAATCACCATGCTTTTTCCTAATGAGACGTAAATGAAAACTATCAGGATCACCACATCAACTCCAAAGGTTGGACAACTGTCTAAATATAGAAAGCCTGCATTTCAGGTCCAATCAACACATACCTAATTGGAAAAATAACTGACATGGGCTGAAAGAAATGACTAGACTACATGCATAGTAATTACCACCATCCCTTTGTTTTAAATTTCTTGTCGTGAATTTTGTTTACAATAATTTTCCTGATTGTTGTATTATCTTAAAATGCATACAAAAATCACAGATGAGGTCACTCTTTCAGTCTTAAGGGTTATTTTGGGATCCAAAATGACAAGTGTTATTTTGCGTACCCACTCAAAGTATTAGTGTACGTATGTCATTAATTAAGATAACATTTACAAAGTTAAGCCTTTCACTAATCAGCTATGCTGAATTCTGAACAACTCTGCCAATATGTATAGCATAAGTCTTAGTATTCACCTGGTTAGGTATCCGGTTGGCTATGTTTGTAAATCTATAATAAATAAAACTACCTCTGACATCATTTGGAAAATGTTTTGGGAATATGTCATTAGCTACCACAAATGCTAACAACAGCAAATGTATCTTCAAGATGGGTTTGTATCAGATGCAGTGAGTCTCTAAAAATAAATAAGTGAGCCTGATGAGTTTTTCAACTGTGCTAGTTAGTTTGCTAGATAGCTAGTGAGCGATATTAGTGTCTATATAGTCTACCTCATCAGAGCTATACATCCAGTGATGTCAAAAAAACTACATGAAACAGCTTCTCAACAATAGACTATCCCTTGTAATACTATTAGCTAACTAGGTGGTCAGCACTACATAGGTGAGACATAGCTTGTATATTATTTTTGTTTCTGTGATTTTTAAGGGTGGAAAATACTCGTTCTGTAGATTGTGGTGTTTGGTTGGTCGGACATCTGTGGGAGCCATCATAATACTGTTTATTTGCACCTGCTTTTTTTGTAAATGCCACAATTACCTTTCCCAAACTGCTTTAGGGTTTAGTAAGTCACAATAGATGTGCTGAAGCAATCTATTAGCACAATCTTTTGCAAACAAATGTAGGGATATCCAATTTTGCATATTCATTCAAGCCAAAACACAAAACACAGTTAATTGATCACCATAGAAGGTTTTCTGCATGTGGCAACAGTTATATACTTGTCTTTAAACTCACAAATTGACCCTCTTGAATCAACCCTCAGCAAAACCCAAGAGCCTACAGAATTTGGCGAAGTCATAGTATAAAGTGAATATAACAAGGATGAAATCAAGATGAACCAGCACATAATACTGCAAGCTACTGAAAGACATTCAGAGAGCATGAGAGTGAGAGAGAAGAGATAACAACACATACTTTCCCTTTTCAGCAGCAAATGAAACAATCTGAATTTCTGATTTGAAAAGAAAATAAATAAATAAAATAAAGGTACAGATGAAGGACAAATCCATCATAAAGCTGACCCACGCAGCCCACAGAGATAGAGTGAAAAAGAAGAAAAAATCACATTAGGCATTATTGGACTGTGACAAAGACAAATGGTCTCATGGTTCACACAAAAACTGAGCCTCTCAACTGTCCCTAACTTTTTCTAAACATTTTAGTTCCACAGTTTTCTGTCCCTTTCACAGCATTTTGGATTCAGGGCAATGTGGAATTCCTGTGTCGTCCTTCCTTTTTTTTAATTTATTAGTTTTTCTAGTACCTCAGAGGCAAGATGGCCACCAGAGCCAAAGTAACCATATACACAAAACAAAGCCAGGAAGCTCTGTCATACCTTCTGTAAACATAATTACATTCAACAGCACATATAGGAGATACTTCCTATCTGGGCTGGCTGTTGAATTTACACTCTCATATAGCTCAGACCTCACACAACATAAAAAGGCATGTCATTTCACTATCCCTTCTGCAAACAAAATCACTACATACACTGTCAGACTAAGAAATGGCTGACTACCAGAGTATTGATGCTCTAACAAGCTTACACCAACATCCTGTTGGAAACAGATCAATTGTGAGTGATGTAACTATTATGATGGCTTGGCGATGCAACCAGTTCTTTGATTAAAAAAAAAAAAAAAAATATTCATGGTATATATATATTGAGTGCATGTTGAGTGCAGAGATGCTGTACTGTACATATCTGAGGAATGATCAGAATTTTAAATACATCTGTACTGGAAGCGTAACGCTTGGGGCCTTCGAGCAGAGTAACGTGTGTGTAAGTCATGCAGCATTTGATCCTGTAGCTGCATGTTGAGGTCCCAGAACACCATTAGCAGCTATCGAGGTCAGCAGTGAGAGGGCACCTGATTCAGCCTCACTGCAGAAAAACAGGGGTTAAGCTGTTTAAAATCCTCCGTGTCATCACTCTTTAGTAGCCTCTGCTGGCCAGCTACACACCTGCAAGATATGTCAACTGAACACATTTTTATTGTTTTCATTTGGTGTAGAAAATGCTGATAAATAAATAAATAAATAAATAAATAATGAAATAAATAAATAAAGTAACCTTGGCTTAAGATGCTTAGAGATAAAAATGCAAGGCAAGCAGCACTGTGATTTTCTCCCGCATGTATTAATCATGAGTACATGAGTGATGAAGAGGAGAGAAAGTGTGCGTGTGTGTGTGTGTGGGAAGGTGGGAGGTTGTTTATGTATGTGTGTTGATTATCAGGAGATTTACGGGCTTCCTTCTGTTTGGAGTCCATGTCAAACATGTTTTCACAGACTCCATTTGATGAAGAGAAATGGAGTCAGGTGTCTCTGTGGTTGGAAAAGAGAAAATGGGAGTCTTTACCAGAAAGAACAGACCATGGCCACAACTGTTACTTATACACCCTACATACTGGAAAGTAGCCTACCCACAAACACTGGGACAAAAACCTATCCCAGGAAACCAGAGCTATCAAAGGGGACACCAACTAGCCCGATGGAACATGCAGTCAGTCTCCTTCTTTAAGCTACCAGTGCTCACAGAGCACATGTTGCACATAAAGAACAAGCACTCGATCTTGATTACGTTGACCTGCAGACCTCTTTCATAGTGTGAATGAAGGCTGCACTTGTCACAAGCCTCGGTGACACTTCAACCACATGCTATCTGCCAGAACAGAATGGCAAGTGGGTTTGGCGCAGGTGTAGCTTCTTAAACAGGCATGGTCCTTATGCTCTTGTCCAGGGAAAGCTGTGACATGAATCTAAAGCACATGTATGCAATTTTCATATCTGAGCAGTCAGGTAACAGCATAGGCCTGTCTTCCATATTTACAGATTGAGGAAACAAATATTGAAACGGACCCCATATTTCCATTTCAAAGACGGTAATTTCCTTGTGTACATTAATATCTGTCCCTCCATTACCTCAGCACTCGGCCCAAAGTGGCCCTGCCCATATCTGTCTTCGGCTAATTGTCTCTGTCATTGCCTTCTTTGTCACTGATCCATCGGCTATGTATCTGTGCTATATAATACTGTGCTTTTTGCTCAATACATCTTGAAATAAATTCCAAATGACAGTGTGTATTTCACGGAAACGCATGATTCTGCAGAGTTGGGGCCAACTGTCTTGCCAAGCGCACTCTTTTATCATGCTAAACTGCGATGGGGCTTAGATAAGGCAAACACAAGCGAGGCTTGCTCGCATGTGAGCAATTTGTAAAATCTCACGATGAGGCGAGATCAAAGCGGTCGGAAATAAAAGCGGTTGGATTTCAGGAACAGTGAGAATACAGTTACGCCACTGAAAGTTCGACAAAAGATTTTTTTTTCTCTTTCTTTTTGAACATTGTTGGAACTCATAGATTAGGCCCTCAGTGCCTGCTAAGAACTAAAAAGGAGAGATATTTTTGTCACTCACCGAGTGGATGAAATACAAATCTCATCTTACAGATTGCTAACTCTTATGTGTTAGTCTTTTTCACTCACATTGCATGAGTTTCTGACAAAATGAGCTTCAGCCTTTGCTTTTTTTTGCTTTGTTTGCTTGCTATTGCCTGTGTCATGTCTGGAGAGTCTGTGGCTTGCTCATCCCTTAGCCCCTCCAAGCAAGGCAGGGTGCAGCACACAGAACACATACACGAGTTATGGGACAATGGAATGCGTCCAGGTAAGGAGGACATGGGGAACATGGAATGATGGGAAAGACAGAATTGAATGTGACATTTGATTGGGTATTTAACATCCAGCTAAAAAAGTGTGAGAGGGAACTGCAGGTGAGGGGAGAAGGAGGCTGATTATGATATAGAGTGGTACTGTATGTGTGTGTGTATGGTGCTGTAGAGCCACTACTGAAGGCCACTGCTCATGTAATGGCATGTAGTGTGCTCGTGTTTGAGAGAGAGAAAAGAGAGAGTGTGTGTGTGTGTGTGTGTGTTAGGGTAGGGGCTGATGTAGGATTGTCCTATTGTCTTTGATGCATTAAAACCCATGCTATGCCCCATGCTCTGAATTGAAATGCCCTTCTCCACACGTTCTCCACCTCTCTGGTGAGCCGCTACAATAAAGGGCATGCATGTGGACCGCTGGCCGCCGGCCGGCCGCCGGCACACTGCTCACCCACCACGCGCCGGTAAACAGACACAGCGGCAAGGCCTGGCTTCTCCATGGCTAATGGGGGCCGTGACATTTATCCGACAAGTTATTTCCTTCCATCCCTGAGACTTCAGTGGATGGAAGTAAGCAGGGGGAAAAAAAGAAAAGGAATGAGATACAAGCTGGTTTCTGAGTACCCGTTAATTTGGTTCCTCCTCATTTCTCCAAACAACAATATCCTGGTGAGTGGCAGGTCATTATTAGGGATGACCTGGAGTGACACCTAATGCGCGTTTCACACGGTGGTGCCCTCCTCCCTCGAGTTCCGGCCCTGCTTATCTCAGCACAGCAGGACTTCCCATTCGAACCGACGATCACCCATGCCCCCTCCACACACCCCTAACTCTGCACCCCACATCTGGGGGCAACCCTCCCATCTCTTTGTTGGGCCGACCGGAGAGGGTCAGCAGGGGCAGACCTGTAAACTCAATGTGATCTCTCCCTGTTCACTGGAAAATGTGTCGGACTCAATGAACCCTGGCCATTTCCTCCTCTGTCAGCTGTCTGGGGGCATGATGGTGGGGGTTGAAAAGAGTGAACCTCCCTCAGTTACAGAGGGAGGAGAGGAGACCACCATCACATTCTCCATCACAGTTTTCAACTGGTTTTAGAAATAAGACAGATAAAACACATTTGTCAAGAGATTCTTCCCAAGAAAT
This sequence comes from Albula goreensis, assembly GCA_022829145.1. NCBI lineage: Eukaryota > Metazoa > Chordata > Actinopteri > Albuliformes > Albulidae > Albula > Albula goreensis. Next base: position 21,509,345 of record CM040756.1, read on the forward strand.
TTTCCAGCTGTGTAATCAAACTGTACTTTTTAACGAGTCACTGCCACACTCTTTTCAACCTTGGAAAATTTGCTGAGCACATCACCTCAATGGAAGAAATATATTTTTCGAAGCCTTCAACAGGATAATGTTTATCATTATGGGGCTTTTTTAAAATTATATACATTTAAAATGGTCTTGCCTCAGAAAAATTGCTGCTATACTCCGAAATACCATTTCAGGCAAACAGTAAGTAACAAACCGGTTTATAATTGAGTGTCATTGTGATAGACCGCATTCAGCATCCAGTAAAATTCTGTGGTGTGTAAAAGAGTGGGTGAATTGCAAGCTTCCCTCCTTGTTTTTTTTTATAGAGGCCATATGATTAATAGGGAGATTATCTGGCCCGTAAGTTTTGCTTTGTGCCGTCGAAACGTGCCGACTTGTGCGAGAGTGTACTACAGGCAGAAACACTCCTACATAATGGGATATTGAGACAGGAATTGCAGACATTATCACTTTACTGTCCCACTGGGGAATCCAGCACCTCTCCATTGTCTGTGGGATAAGAGAGGCTCTGCCCAAATGGAGCTGACCTTATCTCAGTATTCATAAGCAATTCCAAGACGTTCCCCCTTTCCCACAGCGGGGGGCCGACTGTCCCTCCCACCCCCTCCACACAGCCCCCCCCCCCACACCCGACGGGCCTCTGAGGTCCTGGCATTTAGCTGAGACACACAGAGCTGCCCGTTCCGGCAGAGAGGCTGGAGCCAGGTCACGGCTGGCCTTGCAAACCGTGCCATGGACTGCCCCGCCAGGGCCGCTTCTCAAGGGCGACTCACTCTGCAGAGCATTTCTGTGGCTGCAGCGGATCTGTGACAGAATGGTTCCAGGTAAAAGAGTCACTTTCATTTGAAGACTTTGAAAGCTGTTAATTCAATTCGACAGTTGTAGAGAGTTCTATTGTTACTCTAATTTCAGACAGCGTTTGTCTATACAGGAACCATAACCTTTAATACTCTAAACTAAAATTCCAACTGATTAAATAATAAATATAAACTAAATGTAGCAAATTGCAATGAGTGCTATCTGTTGTGTATTCTGTATGATTGCACTACAGTGTGTTAGGTGTATGAGTTGGCCTTTAAATGTTACAAAAAAATTCATGTAAAAAAATCCACCAAGTTATTTTCTCTGTACCTGTGTGAAGCTGTAAATGCATTTTGCCAGCTGGATTTTAGATCCAACTCTCCCCGCAGCACTGGGACCACAAACTGGGCTACTTTGACGATTGGCTGACTCCAATCAGCACAAAAAGCTGTGCTCCTCACAGGAAAACACCCAATGATTGTTTCAAATCAGGCATGAAATCATACAGCAATACAATGTACTGCCTACACCTTGGCCTACCTTTTTCACTTCTGTGCTTATAATAATATGTTTATATTTACATTTGAGTTACTACGGTCAGTTTAACTACTAGTACTATGACTACGACTACTTGGACTATTACTGATTATGACTGACTATTACATATTATTCTGTGTCAGTGTTCTGACCAAAGAAAACATTATGAAATAACATGCAAAATCATTAACCTTTATGTGGAAAAAACCCTCAAAACCCTTCAGATTAAAGCCTTTTATGTCACACCTGTATACACACACTCACACAGACATGCAGACACATGCACACACACACACACACACACACACACACACACACACAAACAAAATCACACGTGCACACTCAAAATATGCACAGGCGTACATATGCGATTTTACTAAATAAAAGCATAAACAAAAAAAAAACACTTCTTGATCACAGATTCATTGCTGCATCAGTCTACTAGGGAGTGAATCTTCACTTGTTTTCCCCGGGAGGTCTTCTTGTCTCAGGTAATTCTAACCTGCTCACTGTGGGGGACAGAGCATTCATTTCATTCTCCAAAGGGTCAATTTCAACCTTGCAGGCCTCCCCTCTATCCCAGAGCCTGTGACGACTCACACGCAGGCTGCTCCAATCAGGTCCCTCCGCTACAAGCCCTGCGGAATTGTGGTGGCCAAGGCAAATAACTGTATTTATGAGGAATGAGTTCCTTCAGTCATGAGTGACACTGAAGTGGATACGCAGTGCTGTCACCCCCCTCCATAGCCAACCCAACATTTTTACTCTCAGGACACGGCCAAGAAACACAAGGTATCGCTTTCAAATAATGGCATGCCGTTTCTGTAAAGGAAAATAAAAAAGAGAAGGAAAACAATGTAGTAATGTAATGGCCCCCTGGCTTTTTTCCGCTGACCCCCCCACCCCCGTTTATCTTGGGGAATTACGGCACGTTTGCTCACACACTTGGAAGACGGAGCTGGAATCTGAACAATCCATTCTTTTGTCAGCCTTGTGGAAACTTAAAACCAGCATGCCACGCTCGGTTGACATTCAAAGTAGTGAACAATGGCATTAATTAATGTTGTTGTGTACATAGCTGTTTCAATACATTAATCCTCTAAAACCAGATAAAAAATGGCAGCGAAGACAAATTAGTTTTTGTCATTCTCATTCTTACTTAAAATTAGTCTCCGTTTTTCGAACATGGTTTTAGATTCCTCTGAAGTAGAGGCTGTAATTTGGGCTTGAGTTTTGCTTTTCCCTATTTACATTAGTCATCCATGGAGCGTGTGAGGAGACCGCAGGTAGGATCATGCCTGTGATCAAAGCCACTGGCTGCGCATGCATCGGGCACAGTCGATACAATCTGAGGCTTATTACTTAGCAGAAGTGGATCTAAGCGGAAAGTCAAAGAATCACCGTAGGCTGTTGGGGTGGTGGGGTTTTGGGGGGTTGGGGCGGGGGTGTTAGGCTCTTCTTCAGAGAGAACTTCAAATGCTGGGGGAGAGGGGGGCTGTGGTAAAGCAGGTGTGTAAAATATCTTTTCGGTACTAGATCAAAGCATCCTATCCAACAGGGATGATGTGGGAGCTAATCTGGGCTACACTGCTGTTCCACTTCAGGGTTTGTGCTCCTCCGGATCACGCAAGCGCATCCAGTTTCAGACGCAGCCCGTTGCAGTCCCCACACCAAGGCCCACTACAGGTGTGACCGACGACCTCATTTAATCACAAATCCAATCAGCGCCGAGCGCCAGCCTTTCCGCTGTACCACACAGTGGTCCCTCAGTACTCAAAGTCATGGCCGGCTACTTGAAAACAAAGATTAGGCTGTCTCCCTCCCTCCGGTCTTTGCGGTAAACACAGCAAAGCGGTTTGTTGTTTTCGACGAGGAAGAGTGAGATGTGGTGGGCCGCCAGGTCCTTGGGCCCCCTCCCGCCAGCACAGCCACTCCGCACTGAGCCCAATCATTAAGTCTAATTGGAGAGCCTGGGCTGGTGGCCATACCGGCATCCCCAAGGGGGGGAACGGGCCCGAGCGGAACCACGCGGGGCATTTGGCTGAAAGGCGGCTTTTCATCCGAGACCGTTCGAGCGCGACCGTCTCCTAGCAACCCCGCGGCTCAACTCCCCCATCCACATCGGAAGCTCCGGTTAAACGTAATTAACAAGTTATCATCAAGTTGATGTTAAAAAAAATGTGATTTCAACACATGCTTGAAAGCAATTAAGGAAGGACTTTAAGTTTGCTGTTGGGGGGCGGGGGAGGCGGCGAAATCCTTGATGCCTGTCGCTTCACAAAAGGCTCCCCTGCATCAGCACAGATGCAGCAGGCTAACACTTATTCATAGCTAGCTTCTCAGGGGATATTGGCTTTATAAGTGAAAAAAATGCTAAATTTCGTCAGCGTGTGCTGCTGTTGCATTTTCAATTTGCTAAAAACATCCCCCGTTGCTATAACACATGCATTTTTAACGGTGGTGGTAGCGTCTAGGGACAGAGGCCCAAAACATAGCCTTCATTTCCCACTTGTTGAGGTGGAACCAAGCCAGCCAAACAAGACCAGGTTCAGTTGGCTCTGTGTTCTGGGTGGTTTTCCATTACTTTGGTGTTAACATCACTTGTGCTGGGCTATATAGGCCCAAAGAGCTTAAAAACTAAGAGGACAATTTCTGAAGGGAGAAAAGAGCTGGTAACACAAAAAGGAAAAAGAAAACAGACTTACACTAAACCCAAGTTTTGGATCGCAGACAAAGCACAGGTACTTATCTCAAAACAGGCCGATGCCAGCACTCAGTATGAGTCTGATAAAGTGCCACATTAGTGTGAGAAAAAGAAAATGCAGAAGAGCCAGACAGACAGCAACTCCAGCTTCTGCTTGTTTGGTTTCAGGGAACAATGGATCTATTTGTCATCACAGGGATCGTTAAGGTTTGCTTTGTGTAAGGATGGCCCATTTAGTGCTGAAGTCACATTATTTTGGATACTATCCAATATGCTGCATACTCACTTTTATAAATTTTCTCACTCATAAAATTGACTTCTTTACTAAAAGTTGGTATTTTTGGTGTTCCTCATCTGTTAATAAGTGCTACATATAACACACATGTGAAGGTTTTACATGGTACTAATGTCTCATATATTTTAACAAGAGTCTTGTATGGCACACATTTGTGATGCATGAAGCTTTTATAGAGTATCATATAACGCAGTTGGACAAGAGAAATTTAATATACGGTCATGCAAGGTCCTTAGTTACACAGAGAGACACTCTGATTTCATTTTAAATACCAACACTGGCCAATGTTTTTGTAGACATGTGTTTGGGGTAAGCTTGGACCTATACTATTCCACTATAAGAGATTACTAAAAGATTGCATTACTGAAAGCCTAAGCAATGTGTATTTTGGATTGCAAGGACTTTGTTGAAAAGAAAGGTCAACCCAGCAGAGCAGTATTGTTAGTCTGTGACACTGATATCACATGATGCTTATGTAGGACCTGCATCTGAAGAATCTCAGTTATATAGAGGAAGCCTATTGGAACTGATAATGACACCATACATTTATCCTGGGATTTTTCATATTTGAAGAGCACTAATATAATAGTATAATGACATGATTTGTACAGTATGCCTACGCATCATGTGATATATCACTGAAAAATTGGCCACATTTTTGAATGCTAAAATGAAAGCAATACATTCCCTATTGCCTACAGCAACTCATTTTTAGTTGCTCCATATAAGTTACAAATAACTACCTGAGAATGATACAAGAATGATTATATTCCTACTCTGTGTCAGGCTGTGTTCTCTCTTAAGATTCCATTTTAATTCAAATATGAACATTATAAGACACCTGCATTTGTCATATATATCTTTTCTGTATGGGAGCCTCATAGTCAGTATTTTAATAGGTTTATGGCAACTGGTGTGTCATGGGACATATAACAAACAGTGCTCACTGTGTTTGATTATGCTTATCATACCAAGCATACATTAACTATAATGTTAGTGGTTCCAAGCTGGTCCTAACAGCCTTAGCTTAAAGTGATGGCTACAATTCAGATGATAAAGGCACTATGGAGTCCCACCACACAAAGCACTGAAGGCCTACTTGACTCATTCTGATGTGTTTCAGCGATCTATCCACACCCTGTAGTTTTAAAATGGGGTTGTCCGACACTCCGAGTCTGACAATGGGAGTATCATTGTATTATACTGAATTATCTAGGTGGTAGAAGTTGAGTATTTTAAAACAACTGTTTTAAGAGTATTCCTAAGGAATTAAGTTTCTCTAGAGTGGACTTTAAACAATGTTTGGTAAATATGACACTGAAGATTTACTGTTTGTGTCCCACCCCAAATTCACACCTGCAACAGTTAGGTCACATATCCTGTTCTGACTTATTAAGTGGCTCACAGACACCTGCCATGCTGCAGTGAAAGACCAGGCTGGGCTAGAATGTCTGCCTGCTTCATTTCAATTTTTCATCCTGAATGAAACCGGTAATAGGGTGATCCATTCCAGGTGGCAATGGAAGGCAAATTTTCTTCCCAGGTAGAAGAAAAAACACTCAAAAACAGCGAACAAATACATTGCTGCAGACCTCAGATACATCATTTTACATATCAGCTGTGGCATAGTGTGCACCTCCCTTAGGCCCAAACCTGCACAAGTCAGATAGGTGAGTTATATGATCAGACCGTGAGCTCATGCATGCAGATGGGTCCTGCCTTATATATTTACCTGTAATCTACACTGACTCTGTGTCCATCCAAACACAAGCACCTCAGAAGTGTGCTGCTATAGCATGTGCATACATCTCAGAGATTACATATTCATATGCTTGTATCGATCATTATTCTGGAGCTGAAGGCTTAGCGCCCTCATGATTACCTCTCTCTGGTGATGCATCTAAATTACCGCAGGGTGATATGCAAATCTCTGGTCCTGCACCACGGCAAATGCAGCATGAAATCTGATGTAGTCATTCCAATCATGTTCAGCTGCGAGTGGACTGATAGCAAATCAAATCATTTCTTCAATTACTTTCAAATTAGAAACATACTGGAGGCTCCTCCTCTTCAATTGCTTTCACTAATTTACAATCCTTAAGATGCTTAAGTGTTTATTTCTACACTGGCTGTTTCACCACACAGCTAAAAGACGTTTTCAGAATTGTTTGAAAGGTCACTTTGATGCATTGAAAAAGAGTCAAATTAAGATACTTATGGGTGAAGACACAACTTATCACTACATACCATACTCAGATTATGACAGCTTTTGCTTTCAGTAAGACATTCAATTTTAATTATCATTTTCTCATTTGATTCTGTTCAATGTGCCAAGAATCCCCTGCTGACAACCTACATACACCAAAAAAAGCCACACGCCCTCATTGTATACACATCTCTTTAACGCTGTGACTGATTTGCTATTTAAACACTCTGTGGAATTCAGAATTCTGTGATTCTGTGAAACACCCACTGTGGTTACAAAGACAGCGAGCTTCATGAGTGATCAAAGCAAGAAATAACTGAAAGAATCCCACAGGCATCAAAACACTTTCAATAAAACATTTACAGGAACGTAACAAGCTAAGACTCGAAAAGTTCCTAAAACTCCAGTAGTCTTGGCATAAGTCCCAGCGCCTCACCTTCTCATAGTAACGCAGCTCGTAGTCGAGGATGATGCCATTGGGTTGCTCTGGCTGAGGCCATGACAACGTGATGCTCTTCATCGTGGAGCTGACCTGGTGCATGATGGGAACCATTGAAGGAGCTGGAGGAACAGAGAGAGAGGAGAAAAAATTGAGCTTGAGTCATGGGTTCTGAGCGATGAGAAACAGAATTGATCGGTTATTTCCAAAAGGCTCTGTGTCAAATTTACAATCCTCACATTATTTCCTTCTCTGTGCCATGGCTCATATAGCACAGGATGCTCTCACAATCTGCCTGTACTATTCGAACGGCACTGTCATGTAAACATTATTGCTTTTTTGAGAGCTGGAGAGATCACGTCAAACACTGCATGGTGGAGATGCACCCACATGAGTGCCAAAGTAACAAGATCCTCAGGCGTCACTCATAAACAAGTAAAACAGAATGTCCAAACTGTTTATTTTCACCTGAAGTACAACAACAATATTTCTGATGAGAGAAGACTGAGACAGTGAGTGGGCATTTGAATATGTCTGTGGGTGATTTCAACCCTACTTTAAAGAGAATAAGATGAGAGTGGGGAAAGATAAAATGACACATTTTATAACAAACCCTGCAATATCATTCTCCAATTTATCGTGTTCATTTTGCGGTGTGGTTTATTTGTAGCCTCTTTTCCTCATATAGCCCAAGGGCAGTGACATCAGGTTACAGCCTCTGTCAGCCCATCTTCTGGTTTCGATGAGGACACCAGACAGCATGTCTGAGACCCATTTTTTTTTTTTTTGGGGGTGTTGGTGAGAGGTGGTGGAGGTGAGGGGCTTGTGGGAAGGTTTGCTCTGCCGTGATTCAACATCATAAACTCATTATTGCCGCCAATGGCTTTATTTTGTTTCTGTGATGGTGGACTGCTCCATTTCAATTCGGGCTGTGTTTACTTCCGCCAGTGATGCGGATCGTCAGCGATGATGAGCTAGTCTGAAGGCTGGACCCCCATCCCTCCTCAACAGGACCCCCAATTCTCCTGATGGAGGAGCAGTGGCGGCTCAGGGCGGGCTTCACCTTGTGCTCATTGCCTTTTTGACTCTGTTCCACTCCGCTGCCCAGCTTTGCGCCGCATTATCAATTACCGCTAGGCTCCTGGCACTGTGCACCAGGCACCGGCACATTGTTCCAGTCAGACGGAGGATTTTTAAATTGCTTTTCCCTGCGCTTTGTGCTGAAATCATCAGCCTGGGATTGTTTCACCGAGCGGCACCAGATTTGACTACTTTCACTGAGGGCCATCCTCTACCCTCTCTGTGTCAGGCTCTGCCACTTCCCCTGAGGAATGAGTGTGTGTACATGTGTGTGTGTAGAGGTGTGTGTGTGAGTGTGAATGTGTGTGTGTGTACATGTGTGTGTGTAGAGGTGTGTATGAATGTGTGTGTGTACATGTGTGTGTGTATAGGGGTGTGTGTGAGCATGAATGTGTGTGTGTACATGTGTGTGTGGATGGTTGCTATGTGAATGTGGGTGCATGCTAAATGTGCCTGCATCCACAACAGCAGCAAGTGCATGTGCACACACACACACACACACACACACACACACACACACACACACACACACACACACAGGGATAGGCGCATGCACATTTGCAAACCCTCCAGGAATACATTCACATATACATACTAAAATACCAATGTTCATTTTGAATTGTTTTGACTATGGCCAGTGTGTCTGTGGACAAAAGAGGCATGGAAACCCTTGGAGAATAAGTAAAGCTGTTTAAAAATCTAATTTAAATTTATTTAACCACAACACTGACACATGATACATATGTCCTGATTTTTGGTGAATCTTCGGGTTTGAAATGGGCCATAGTCATCATACTATAAATGTGCTTTATTATACATTGTGTTTTCACCATTCGCTTGTGGTAATTGGACATGTTCTGGGCTGGCAATGGGTTAGCGCACATGTCCAGACAAACTTGTATGACAGCTGGCAACGTCATCCATAACAAGAGATGAGGGAGTTTGGAGGAGAACTGTCATCAAAATGGAGCAATGAAGAGAGGAAAAGAAGATACAGAGCTGTGATAATTAATATGGGACATGTGCAACAGCCCATTATGTGAATCACATCCCTTTCACCAGTCCCTGGCCATCACTGACATGCCAACGTGACGAGCTGTTGAAGGATGACCCTGGTCCTTCAGGAGAACACAGAGGCGGGTGATGTACAGCGTTTCATTCATCGTCTCTACATCCTCTCTCTTAAAAAACATTTTATTGCCGGGCGTTTGCCAGCTAATGTTTTAACATAAATTTACGTCCCAATCAAAATTTGAGTGGTTCACTGCCTCTTTGCCCGACTGAAGTGTTCTATGTACATACAAGCACATACACACAATCATGTGCCATCCCTGTAAACATGGAAGTTCATGTAATTTCTGTTTTATTTTATTTACCTTTGATTCCTGTCCACAGCTACCCATCAGATGGCATGCATTTACGTAGATTACTGGGTTTGATAATTACAGTTTCAGTGGAAGCAGCTCTTTGGATGTATGTGTAAACCAACATAATTAAGGCTCACATTAGACTGTAATTACAACATTCACGGCAGGTGTGAGCCAACACACCAAGCTCATTTCCTTCCAGCTTATATGTTTATTCAGATGTGCTGTGTCAGGGTAAAAGAGTCAGCCCTGTGGAATGAAAACTCATAATCAAAGAGCATAAGCACATATTGTAGTTAAAACATATATAGCGGTTAGTAGTAATTCTTGGAGAAGTGATGCATACTGAAGTCCAGAATCTGCACTGTGGACTGGGGCTAGAAGTGCTGCTAAATTAGCGATAGCATCACCCAGAGCGGGAGGACTTTGGCCCACAAGCTGAAACCCTCGGCTGATGTACCATAGGTTTGTTTTGCACAACATGCCAGCTACATTGTGCACTCCTCCAATCTGACAGATAATGTTGCACAGATGGGACAGGTTTACAAATTATACTGAGCATTTCATATTGGAAAAAAGGTACACGCCAAGTAGAAAAATATGTTGAGAAACAGGTGAACCAAAATATTACTGAGAGGTTTTCACTGAACTAAGCATGGTCAGAAACTGTGACATTGCATAAGTTATATTTTTCTTATCTTTCAGACACTGGCATTCAGAGAACACATTTTCACATTGCCTAAAAGCTTTTTAATTAGGAGTGGAGAAGGATCTACAACAAAAATAAGTTGAATTAAAAACAAACATAAACTTAACACCGATGTGCACACAAACACATGCACAGTAAGACAGGGCCATACATTCATACATACACAAAATCAATAAAACAAGTGCTTGAGAGTCATTGTCTCCCTCTCCACCAATGCAACATTAAACTGCCAGAGGCTATAAAACCTCTCATTTAAGCAGTCTTCTATTACCAGGATTTACAATGCAACAAGTACAAACTTCTCACCTAATACCTCCAACCTTTCCATACCCTTTCTCCTTGTGTCTGTTATATTCATTTTCTTACAGTCTGTGAGGTCTAAATTATGATTCTTGGCGCATATTATTTAGGTTCAGTATGAATAGTAGGTGTACTTGCAGTGTGACTATGAAATGATCAGCCAACATTTGAACCATGAGTGAACTCTGTGTTTAATACCCACAGAACAGGGTATCAAAGTGGAAACTATGAAGCCTACAAAAGAAAAATGTGACAGCTGAGAAGAGTACACTTATAAGAATAGAAAACGGACATAAAAGCCAGGTAATGCATCTTTACTCAATGTGTTCATATGCTAAGGTAAAGTCCATTTAGCAACCTTTTTCCTAAAGCTGGCTACTCTGTATTATTCAACAGTCAAAACATCTTTCACGGGACACTTGGTTTCCCCACTTTGCCACCCATCCGTGGTGTGTTCCCAGCATGCACCAGGGTGAGACGTGGGCAGGCCGGCGTTGGGGCTTTTAAGCAGGCGTGGGGATGGCAAGGTGACAGTGTTTGGAGGAGAGGAAGCTTCAGAGAGGCAGTGATGGCGTTCTGTGTTAGTGACAAACCACTGCGCTAATGTACAGCTGCCATCAGCCTTCCCTGCACCATGACTCACTGCGCTTTCCACTGCGCAGATACACACACACACATACACACATACAACCTCATATACAAACACCCAGTCACATACAAACACACTCATACACAAATACACAGGCACATACACTCACACACTCGTATATAAACACACAGACACATACAGACAGACAGACCCACACACACACACACACACACACACACACACACACACACACACACACACACAGATAAAGGGTTTTCGGAGACCAAGCAACCCTAAACAACTGCTAAGGCTGTAATTTTGGCCCATTCTGCAGTGAAGCAACAGTGTTGTGTTTCGTCTGCAATTTTCTGTGCGGACGGAGTAAAAGCCAGAGCACTGATGTTGCTGGTAATTGCTGTGTTTATTGGCCGCCTGAACGCAGAAGCACGCACACGGTGCCCAGTGAGCAGAACCTGGGCTCCTGTGCTCCTGCGCTCCTCAGCCAACGTCAGTCACACAGAGGAGACTGCGGCTCGCATTCCACTAAATCAATTACTATTCCAATCAGCGGAGACCGCTCTGAATCCGCCAAAAATATTTAATAAATAAATAAACCAAAACTCCAGGCCAGACTTAATGCTTCTTATTGAATTACATCGGTCTGAGTTACAGCCCCAGAGCGAATATTACAAAAAAAGAGTCTCACAGAAATCACTGTTTCCTCCACCAAAAAAAAAAAAAAACGGACTCGTAAGTGTTGCTCCCTCCAAATGTGTGGGGTCAAGGATTGGAGCCAATGACTGCCAGTGTCCTCATTAGGACGCCTGTCATGGCCCCGGCCTGCAAGCCACAGGAGTGACACTGGTATTTCAGGAGTGTGTCATAAACCACAGTTATGTGCGAGGAAAGGAAGGGGGTGCCAATCTGTGGTGTGGGGCAGAGACAGCCTCTGCAGGGCATCTGATTGGACACTCATGAACACAGCCGCTCTCACTGGGAAATGATCCCTGGCTGGGCCTGACTGGCGCAGTGACTCCCAGCCTCGCTATAGAAAGGATATAGTAGGAGGAGCCTTCCACAGAGGGTCTGTGGGCATGCATTGCTCCTATATCCTGTGACATGCTGTGGTTTTTAGAGATGTGCTGTATCTTGCTGAAAGACACAATGGGGGTGTCAAACATCAAAGCTAAGTTTGTGCTGTGCACAAAGCAATAGTGTCTGTGAAACCATGTAAAACAAACACAACACAAAGGCTCCTAATGTTCCTGTGCACAGAGGTAACTGTAATATACAAAAAGCAAAACGCTGTAAAAGTATGCCTAAAAGGCATACAGGCAGCGCCTAAAATTGACTTGTAAGGATTTAACTTTACTATATCTTGAAAATACACACCAGTACAAATACAACCAATGGCCGTTTCTTCAACGGGGTCATCCCAACTCAGATACCTCAGGAGTATACAATAAGAGCAAACCAGGGTATGGATTTAGCCTGCATATAGACAGCATTTATGAACATGCCCTTTTTGCTTGGCCTCTTCACCTTTTCTGGGCAGGAATAGAAAAAACAAATCAGACATTTACCGAGCCTGAAAGTTAAGGGCCAGAGATAATGAAAAACCTTGAAGGAAGTAGCAAAAACAAGTCACTCCTCATAATTACCTACATATGTGATACTATTACAACACAAAAATATTTATTTTGGTCTGCTGGAGTAAAAGCTGCTCCAGCAGTTTAAGAGGAGGGTGCAGAACTGCTCCAGTCAGGCGCCCACTCCCTGAACTGAGGAGCACGCATGGTGGAAGGACTGAGAAAGGCACGTAACGGGAAAGAGAGAGCGGTAGAGGGAAAAGATCTTTACCTGCATTTAGACTGCGGCTGTGTATGACAAAGCAAAGCTGCAGAGCTCTTAAAGCCAGCTGCAGCATTTTTTATGTGTGTGTACTGCGTCGGGTTTTACAGGGACAGAATGTGTTAGAAGAGATTTGAAAAGGAGTGATAGGGACAGTAAAGTTCGCCTATCAGATGAGTCCCAACCCCTCCTTCTATTCGCAGCATAAAATATATCGCAGGCAGAGGACAAAATGGCATCGTCGTAGGTCTGCCTCACAAGTGCCACCTCTCTCTGTGCGTTTTCTATCTCTCCTAACTTCTTCCATCATAAAAAAAGAAAAACGACGCAATACTGCATAGCTATGCCATTGAAGGAAATGTGATAATGAAAAAAGACTACTTTTCCATTCTGAGGAAGTTCAAAATGGACACTTTTTCATCACACTGATAGGTCGTCTAACCCCGTGTGGGACGAAGTGTAAATGGGCCAATATATCCACAGGGATGGAAGCAGTAGGGAAAAAATGACAGCCCATTCTGCTGCTGTTCACAATGTCTCTGCTCGAGTCCGGGAAGAAAGGAAACCTGTGAACATGAGTGTTTACACTGGTCAAGAATCTTGGGCTTACCTCTTGCTGAATTCCCCACACTCTCAACACAATGCGACAACTGAGCTGTGAACATGGTTGGCCTTGAAAAGCTAAATACAGCTAACAATGACATCAGATTTCCTGCATGACCTCACTATGTCCATTTCAACATCCAAGTCTTACTCAGCGTACATAATCAGAAAGGCAGCGACAGTAGAAAATGTTATCCTTTTGTCATTCTGTTACCGTCTTCTGGATGAATTCAAGGACATCATGTGTCACAAAGGAAAATGGATGATCCTGAGCTCATTAGGATACACCTTGGCTGGCATGTTCAAAAAAGAAATTGTTTTTCTTTTTGTCCATTTCAGAAAACCAGTAGAGTGCTTTTACATTTATTCTAGCTGCAAGTAAATTACTGATTGCTTTTCAAAGGTTGAACATGTTATGGTTATCATTTGCATTTCTATTTCCTGCCTGTTAACCTAATAATTAATAACACTCTTTCAAACAGAACTAATTTACATGCTGAATAATTAGTGTCATCACCAGTTAAATAGTTTAAATATTCTTTCATTCACCTTGTTTGAATCATTTTTGAACATTTTTGGAAGGCCTTTAGCTTCATGATTCAACAGTATAAACCCTTGTTGTGCTGGTGTCAGCAAGGCTAGTTAAATACCTAAATCTACTCAAAGGTTTCCATAGCAGGTAAGCTGGTCCCTGGGTAGAAGTCAGTCACAAAACATTCAATTGAGTTTTTCACTGCTGCCACCTTATCCCTTGCTCCTACTGGAGACCTTTCTTCAGTTTATATTGAGGATAATGAGACATGAATTTGTTAAGGGCATGGCTTGAAACCTCCTTTCACTGTTTCTCTCTCTCCTTGGATTAATGCAAGGCCTTTGTTCATAGTAATGAACTTCCCAGAGCAAACATCGACAAGCCCAACATTTCATTCGTTATTATTGCAAAACTATTGTAGCATAGCATGTCATGCCTTTTATTTGTTAAGCGGACACCTTGCCATTACAAAAAAGCATATAATGTTATATACATTACATGACACCTATGTAAAAATCCAGTAAATTTTAAAATCATGGAGGCAGGCCTTTGGTTAAGTTATTGTTGATTCTAATGTGTTGCATACTTTCAAAAGGAGCCCTATCAAACTCAACACACCACATTTGACATTTTCTTTCTTCTGAGTGCCCATCACACAGCAGCAAAATGCTTCCTTAGTGTGTGTTTGAGCACTGTTGTTTGGTATGAGCATTTAATCAAAAAGTACCAGTAAGTAGGCAAGCCTAACTCCTACACCTCCCCCAAACCAGAATCCAAAATGTAGTGCTTTGATTCTTTTCTTAATACATGAAAACCAAGTGGGTGACCAAAACCACAGCCCATTTGAATTCATATTGTCCTCACTTTTTATGTTAAAAAAAAATATATACATTCCAAAAGCCTCTCAGAGTTTTATGGCCATTTAATAAGACTGGTATGGAAACCCAAAGTCAGCTGGGAACTTAATCCTTTCATAAACACAAATGATAAGGATAGATATTTGTTTTGTTGCTGTCAGATGACTATGTCCTGCTGTGTGTATTTTCACGGGACTCCTATTTCAAGTTGCTGTTTGCGATTTTAATGAGAAACTCTTCAGATATGGCAATATCAAAGACTCGTATGGGGACAGCCAGAATGAAACACAGAACATGGCTTGACTTTATATGAAAAAGGCATAAAGTATATTGAAAAGTGAGAACAGAAATCTCTTTGGATGCAAAGATAATCAAGAGCAGGAAACTGGATTTGAATAAGGCTAAGGCAAAAGCTAGAAGTACTTTCACAGATATCTTTAAAAGGATTCATCATAAATGAAAGTGTCAAAGAAGCCTGTCCTTCAAAAACACTGCATTTTCTAACAAGATACATCAAGATGCTTCCTGTTAAGTACCTCTCTCTTCCTCTACTCACGAACATTCAAGAGCATGCTGGCTTATACAAGAGGGGGAGAGCGCACTCTCTTCTCAGAGAATAAAACTTATTCCAGTGATTTCTCTTATGAATGTTGAGCAATTCAAAATAGTCATGCATAACAGATTTTTGCACTGAAAAAAATGTAGTTTCAAAATTGTGTAACTATAACTAAAGACGAATAAAAGTGAGATGATGTCTCTCAACAAATTGACTTTTAGTTCCGTTTTCTTTATGAGGGGTGCTCACATTAACGTTCATCATTTTAAGTGTCTGCACGGCTTTGGCCCGACATTTTCTTTTCCACAATCCTCCCATAAACCAGACTGTTTCAATAATCTCTTTGGTTTGAGTTATTACTGAAACAGAGGACACATGTTTTCAATTCCAGAGTAGAAAAAGAGAGATGTTGCGCTGATGGCATTTTGAGGCCTGGTGGAGGGGTGGGGTGGACTGGTGTTTTGGGGGTTCTGGGGGGTTGAGGGGTGGACGGAGGAGAGGACTAATGCAGAATAAGACATTAGCAGAGAGCCTTTGCCGGCAGTCTCACCAGAGCAGGAAGAGTTTGGGGTTTTTGTGTGGAGCCCAAGAGTCGAGCCAAAATAGCGAGCTAGGCACTGCTTTTCCATGTCAGTAGAGCTCCTGCCAACCAGTCCTCCCAGCCCTATGCAATTTCCCCACTCACTTCAACAGTTTACAACTGAACGCTCATTTCAATCTTAATAAGCTGTCAATCATTCAACAAATTGACATGATCGGTCTGGCACTGGCAAATCCATATGACTTTATTCCATAGATGGATAAAAGGGATTAAAACTCACAGCTATAATTGTGGGTATTATATGCCGACCATATTCTTCTATCTCGAAAAGACACATGATGTGCAAAGACGCAGTGCAGATATTTTGCAGAAACATATCATTTCCCAGCTAAAAATATTGTACAGAAATGAAATTAGGGAAAATGTCCATAGAAAGTAAGACTTTTAATAAGTTATGCAACTAAGACATATTTGACAAACTCTTAAATTTTAATTCTGACAATGTTGATTCTGACTTTGGTCCGGGTTGCCTTACAGAACAGCTGGTATGTGGTTCAGCATTACTAAAGGATGGAGGGTGTCAGTGGGTAAGAGTCTTTCTGAATTAACTGTGCAAGTGAGACTGTGCAACTGTGCAGGTGGGGATCGATCAAGTGCCTCTGCAGAGTGGCAATAAAGTGGCAGGGGGCACAATGCACTTTGAAGAACATGTGCTTCCTGTCTGAAAACATTAAATTGCACGACTGGCATTTCTAGATGTGGAGGACATGAAAAAAGGACTTGACTCTCATTCTAAAAATACCAATCAATCAAGCTGAGGTTTACGGACAGCCCAACTGAAAGCCGTGGTATAATGAAAGATGTGTCCCACTCATTGTGGTTCTGCTAGCGTAGATGCAGACAGCGGCCTCACTGTGACAGTAGCCTCTGGGATGCAAAAGGATGCTGCTCTTTAACCTGCTTTAAGGGGGCACTGGCCCCTGCTGCCCCGGCAGACTGCTCACTGTCCCCCTTCACTCTTCCTCAAGACTCTGCTCACCCACCTTAAGAAGACAGACACAATCAAAACGGTCACGCTCAAACCCCGGCAGTGAAAGGCCCTGTCAGGAGCTTACAGAATGGCGCAATTACCTGGCAACAATGGCATAGGCATTTGTGGCACAAAATTAAAAGCAGCCACCTCATTACTTGTCGAACCATTAACAAAGGATAACAGCGTCAGTTTTAGATCTCTCTGTCAAGCAGGGTACTTACCCTGTCAAATGGGACAGTTTAGGCTATTAGCCCGCCCTGATAATCAAAGCTAAAAGCTATTTACTCTCTCATTTTCTCCTCTTTTTTCACCACTCACAGACAAGCTGGCTAGCTATCACAATAATCAGGCTGGCAGGGAATTCTTCTTTTCCGTTTTTGTTCTCAAACCATTGTATTGATGGGCGAGAGTCTCTGCTTTTCTAGTATTTGCTACAACGTTTCTTTAGTGTTTACTTTTTTCTGTTTGACTGTGTTGGGTTGCATTTTAATGCTCCTGAGTGGTGTGGACATTAACAGCACAGCGCAGGGTATGAGACAGAGAGCTCAGTTTAATTACACAGTGTCATCGGTCATGGCTAGATTAAGAAAGCCACTCTTGAGGCAGCAGTGTCACACCATTAGTCTTTTTAAAAGAGTGACCGCAGAGAGCCCAGAACTCAGTTTTATGTCTCTTCTTCCCTAAAGCTGGCATCATCTACTGGGAAGTTTCTCCATCACTGCTCAGGAACATTGGTTTTGATATAAGGCCCAGAATGATTAAAGCATCCTGAGGATCCAACAGCCCCCCAACCTGATCATGGCCTCACTGAATAAACCAGTGGGGTGGAAATCTTCTAGAAATTTCCCTGCACTAGAGTGTAGCACTTTTAGAGTCAAACCGTTTTCTTGGCCATTCCCTGAGGACACCAACAGGAATGGGAAAACAGACTCACTCGGTAGTATGCAGTGGTGGGAGAATGGGGAGTCAATTGGGTGGACCCAATTAGGGTAGAGCTATACTTAGCTGTCAATCAAAGACTTGTTTCAACCAATCAAAAATGTTGTATTTTTCCCTCCAATGCCAATACCAATCACTGATCCAAATTAGTGACTTACTGTTACTATAATGTTGTTCCCCCATTTTTGTTTTAATGAAGGTTCAATCCCCGTCACATCAGCGTTTCCCCTAAGGACGCTGCTGAACTAGAGTCTTGAATGAAGCACAGAGACTAATACACAGGTCTGACATTCAGCATATTTGATGATGAAAGTCTTATTCTAGCAGATGGAGACTCCTTTGATAGCAATGCCAGGAAGCCTTAGATGAGGAGATTGATGTGTGTTTGTATCACAGTGATTTTGACAGGAAGCATGCTTGCAATGACTATAGCGGGCCTGCTGAAGATAATCCCAGCAGACTGGGAGAGGCTCCCTGAGTCAGTAACGTTAAGGAAAAGAGAGTCTTCTCATTCCGTGTACTCAACACGCCTTTCGTCCTCCACCTGACGCATGCATGATCTTTATGATTCTACTCCAGATAGAGAGTTACCGAACCTATAAACAAGTGCCAAAAATCAGTGCTTATTGCATTGGTGAACTCTTTACCTTCATGAAAGTAAATAGAATGAACTATGTGATCACCACATTTAGTTCATTTAGCCTGACAGGCATCGTTGCCACTGATTGCAAACTGGCTTGTGCATTTGGAAAACAACTAGAATTTTTTTACAGATTGGAAAAAAGTCAATAGTTGACATATCATCATGTTTTTTTATTTGAGTCAAAATAATTACTATGAAACGGGAAGGCAAGATCAGCCTGTTTTCAAACCATATTTTCCAAATATTTATTCGTATAACATGAGTGCTTCAGAAGAGCCCGACTGTAATATTTGTCTCATCTTTCTTATTGTTGCTATGTTTTTTCATTTGCTACTTATGAAAAAAAAAAATGTATTGGGAAAGCACATATAAACAGCATCTAATCCTGACAGTAATATGACTCTGTTTTAACTCCAGTTTCCATTATAAATTAACAAAAAAATGTTGACTGAATTATTTACCAGGATGAAAAAAAATCTCAAACTCAGACTAACAGAATTTGATTAAATCTACCACAACATCATATTTTTATCTTATTATGATAAAATATTTGTTCTCTAGGAGGAATGTTCCGTACCACCCCACATCTTAGATGTTTGAACACAAACATGCTTTAGTTTATTCAATCAAACCAAGACAAATAAGCCAATGCAGTAGACTGGAGAAACACATGTCGCTCTAATAATATAATCAAACCTTCGCTCAGAAGTATGGGATTGCCATGAACTGCCTCTCGGGAGAAATCTCAGGTACTGCCAGAGTTACCTTTAATCTCTCCAGTCTTAAATCCTGTTGTCATAAAGCTAGGTTAACCAACAGAAGTGCTGGGCTTGCAGCTTTGGGCCATTAGACTTTTCCTCCAGATTGAAGAGAGAAGAGCTGACTGAAACTGAAAAGTTATCTGCTATGTACATTTTCAAATTCACATTCCAATTATTATGCATTTGTTGCTTTGCAGCAATTCGGGAATGCCTGTAGGAACGCTTCCAGTGAGGAGTACGACTTTATAGAAAAGAGAAGCTCTCATGGATGTCAAGAGAGACAGGGAACTGCTCTACAGGGAACACTAAGCCATGCAGAAAGACCAGGAGCAGCAGACATTTCCTCATAGAAGTGAGAGGCCAATCATGCGTCCTTCATGTGATTCCCTGTCCCACAGTGCCCTGCACTCCGTTTAAAGACGTTAGACCTTGAGATTTCACTCACTGCATTCTTAGACTGGGATGCAGTCTAAGGTTTGATGGTTGGATTTTCCACTTCATTCACATTCATATTTTTGGAAAGTCTTCCCAAATGCCTTGTCTCCCCATCAAGGATCTGTGTGTGCGTGTGTGTATGTGTGCATGTGTGTGTGTATGTGAGTGTGTGTGTGTGGTGTGTGTGTGTGTGTGTGTGTGTGTGTGTGTGTGTGTGTGTGTGTGTGTGTGTGTGTGTGTGTGGGTGTGAATGAAAATGACTGTGATAGTTTGGGGGTAATCTAGGCTTTATAATGCAGGAACACATACTGAGACAAATAGCATACATGTTTTCCAAGCCTGTGATTGCTGGTAGCTGAAGTGGAAGGAGTCTGTCTACATAGGCCAAGTCTACCAGACAATTTCCCCAAAACTGCTGATCAGAGCCCATGCCTGAATAATTGTGGATGTTAAATCAAAATCATATGTGCATCTGTTCCATCTTACACATCTGTACCCTGTTGTCTAGAAGGCCACGGTCTCCCACAAGCTCCCCACAAGGATGCTGGGTAAATATGCGGGGCACAGCGTGGTGCCATGGAAAAGTTCATTGTGACAGCAGAAGAGGGATGAAATTCTCTTGCTAAATGGCAGTATTGTCACTATAGTTACTCCGCTAGGCTGTGAATGAAGTGGTAAGAAATCTATTGTGATCCGTAATGCATTACAGTCAAGAGGAAAGGGAAAATCGCAAGAGCAGTGTTCAATATCTTTGAACAATTGTTCTCTCTCTCTCCCTCTCTCTCTTTCTCAGTCTCTCTCAAGCACACACACACACACACACACACACACACAGATTCACACACACACAAACACACACACAATGTACCTTTGTTTAAGTGTACAGATTTCAGTGAAAAACATACATATACACACACATGCACCTTCCCACGCAGGCATTGCTTCTCACTACACTGTTTTCAATGCCCCAGCTCCACAAGGATATAGTCAAGGCACACTGTGTGACAGGAGCCCCAGGGATGTTATGTGTTTGTCACTAATCACGGAAACCTCAAACAAGGGGAAAAGATTGAGCCAAACCAAAAGCACAGCTATGTGTGTATGTCAAAAGAAAATCTTTTCATAAACCCGGCATTATGCTGCCTTGAAGGAATAAAACATTGCTCAAGCAAACCAAAATATATCTCCACCAGAATGCTCCCTTCCGGATGGCAAAATACCCAGACCAAACAATCCGCTAGGTTTGAGGTCTGAACATGAGAAAGCATTTAGAATCCAAAACAAAAGGCATCTTTTCTAGTACAACCTAAGACCATATGCCTTTTGGTTTCAAATTTATTTGAACTTGTCCCTTCTCTGAAGAACAAATACTCCCAATGAGAAAATTCATAAAAGACATACATTCATTTCAATTTCTAAACATGAAAATGACCATTTGTTTTCATTTTAGGTTTGAAGAAAATGGTTTTGAAAGGAACGTGTTTCCGGCAGTGAATGCCAGTCCTTAAACAGGATGCAGTGGATGGGAAAATATGAGATGAAACTGATGCATGAAAACAAAACAATTCAGATTGGCACTGGGAAGGAAGGTCTAATATCCAGAGGTTTCTTGGTTTCTGTTTTTATGGATTGGGAAAATTTTAAGAGATATCCAGGATGGACACCATGACATGTCTGTCATTAATTTCATATATTCAGTGGTCTTATGTCTGAAATGGAAACATTTTCTATCCCTCAAAGCCAGCCACTGAAAATTACTGAGCTACTTTATGTGTCACAGAGTTATTGGGGCAAACAAATGACCATGTATGAAATCCAGAAGGAATCTGGATGATAACAGGCTATGGGTGAAACTTCACTTTGGATTTATTTGTCACGTTATGGTGAGTGTTGACAAAACTACAAATATGCTTCAGATAAAGTCTGCTATTTTTTAGCATATCAAAAAAAAACATTAAGTCAAAATTACCCTGGATATTGGCCATTTTCACCCAGTGGTTTAAGTATTTAAGAAGTATTGAACAGCACTGACCAGCCTGGTTGGTGGTGATGTTGATCACCACATGCTGAGCGGGATAGGGGCTCTTGTTGGTAACACCGTTGACAGCCTGGATTTCGAAGGAGTAGAGGGTGTGGGCCCACAGGTTGCTGATGAAAACACGGGTCTCGGTGAGGCCCAGCTGCCGAGGGACGAACTCCACGTTGTCATCGCAGGGCGAGCACACCTTGCGGTCAGCACGGCACTTCCTGCAGACGATGTTGTACATGACATCTTCGCGGGCGCCCGTCTCACGCGGCGGATGCCATTCCAGCGTCACCGAGGTCTCGTTCACGATGGAGATGACGTTTCGGGGACCAGAAGGGACACCTAAGAATACACACGCGGATGAATACCCACATAAACACGCGCAAGCTCAGGGTACCATTCTGGACCAACTCCCCCTTTAACCCCCCCTTCCCATGAAAGTGAAGCTGTAACCTAATACTACACTGAGGTAACAATGGCCAATCTCCACTACCTCACATCTACTTTGCATAGCCTCTGGACATCCATTTTGCAGTTGTCAAGTCTCTTGGTCTCTCAAGAGATCTCTCTGTGGTGTAGCATATCCCCCAGGGAAGAACAATCTCCCACTGGGAGATGCAAATTTCCTCTCTCATACATACTGTACACACAAGTGAAAGTAAATGATAAATGCATTTATCTGAACACAAAGCTGAGATCCTTCCTGTCACTTTGGAGTTTCATATTATGAATTTTAGATGCATCTATATGTGGATACACAGCAGGAAAAGTGACATGCATAGGACACCTACATTGTTTTGTCTTTGAGGAGATTTATGCAGTTCTAATCTCAAAGAGTGTGCATCAACTAACTCCAGTGAATGTGCATTTGTTTGCACAGATGTTCGCTTTCCTGTATTTCTCTTTAGACAGACAAATAGGTTTCAAACCTAAGAACAATGGAAAAGGTAATAAGTAACTGTTTTCACATGCTTGTCAGGTGCATTAAAATGTAGTATCGGTTTATTAAAATAAAAAACTACTGATTCAAGCATTCTGTTTCAAACTGAAGGTCTGAAAAGCCTATGTTGTGATGACTAACAGATAGAAAAATACATTGTTTATTTATTTATTTCTTTAATTCCCCTTGATTGGGATTTGATTGCAATTCTAAGTAAGAAATATTGTGTTGTAAAAGTAAGATTGTATTTGACTATACATATTTTGTGTGGAGGACATTTTCTTAAGCTCTTTATGTCTACTGCAGAGCTAAGCGCCCAAGGGTTTTGGGGGTTGACTGCAATGATAAGGTATGGGGTGGAAATAACTCAGTCCATTAATTGGCAAAACAATTCATCTCTGTAGCAGGAGAGGAGAGAGCACTGGTGCTGAAGAGCAGACAGACAGGGCAGCATCACAGTGTAATGGCCTTGTTAAAAAAAGGCTCAGGCCAGGAGGGCGGAGGCACGGGGGCAGGGGACGGCGTGCTGCTCTGTGTTCCCCTCTGCCTGCGCTCAGCCAATCAACCAGTGGCAGGGAAGGGTCGCAGTCTGCCAATGACCCAAACAATGGGTGGTGGGAGAAAACTGGCGCAGGCACGCAATTTCTATCACATGTCAAATTTACTACGGTGAGAGCTTGTTTTTATTTTTTTTTTCGGTATTGAGAATTACGGTTGTTTTATCTTGCGCTTTATGTGTAAAGAGTGGTTTACGTTCATGCAGATAGCTTAGGCCCATGTCGTATGCCCACCTGACTCACAAAAGCCAAGAGAGCAACAACGACCTGTTTTAAACGCTCTTCTTGTGTTTTCTTCCCTACGCAGCTCGGCGAGTCAAGTGCTGGTAATCTCCGTGGTGGCAAGAGCGCCATGATTCACACAGACTTCCTGAGCTTTGGGCAGGTACCTTACTGTAATAACGAAGCGCCTCGTCGTGACCCAGGCCTTGTCTTATCCCTGCATATTCCTGATTTATTATTTACCCGGGTTTTATCGTTTCCTTGCAGCGCCGGCCGTTATCTGCGCTGAGGAAGCAGAGCGCTGTTCTGCCGCCGTCTCTTTGCGATCGGCACGAGTGCAAGCACGGGGCTGGAGATGGCTTGATTAATTGGCAGCTGTGGGGAGGAGGCCTTCCCTGCTCTGTGGCAGCAGAAGTAGGTCAGGGGAGGAGAGATTAGAGAGGAAGCAGGAGAACGCTGGCACAATTCACCCACCCTTCAAAGGGACTGCTCATATATGGGTAGCCCAATCACACAGCATATGCACACAGTCACACACTTGTGAACGCACATCACACATAGGTACGTACACACACAACAAACACACAAACGTGAACATTCACACAAACACTCACACACACACTCACACAC
This sequence comes from Albula goreensis, assembly GCA_022829145.1. Classification (NCBI taxonomy): domain Eukaryota; kingdom Metazoa; phylum Chordata; class Actinopteri; order Albuliformes; family Albulidae; genus Albula; species Albula goreensis. The sequence continues at coordinate 21,533,546 of CM040756.1, forward strand.
ACAAATATACTTGTGCATGTGTGCTCAGTACAGATATGTACATACAAATGCATATGTATACAGTATTGAGAAGTTGGCAGTGAGTATCAATTCTTCATCAAAGCCATCCAGACACTGCACATGGTCTTCCTTTTTTTGTTCTGTAAATATGTATTATGATATTATACTGACTTCTTAACATCAGACAGACAGTTTTCTAAGGTTGCTATAGTTCCTTCATTTTAGAAATCTAATACGATTACAGCTTAACTACTGATTTGTGAGCTATCGCAGAAGCTCCTTGTTTTAATTGCATCAAGCATGTTACTCGAGGCTCTTAACTGGTATTAATTTAGCAGCAAAGGTCAAGGTTAATTTCGTTCCCAGTATATGATGTTGCACATGGCTACATTATTATCAGCAGGGGTTTCAGCAAATGACCAATTTATAATCCCATGCTTAGTGTTGTGCGGTACTTAAGGTGCAAATGTTTCTGGTTTGAATTCTGCAGCAGGGCAGTAAATTGTATTCTTCAGCAAAGCGCTTATTCAGATCCCAGCATGATCCTGCATAAATTACCAGTACGTAAAACAGGTTATTTTTAAGTCAAGTTGGAAAAGTGTGTCCGCTAAGCAAATAAACATCTATAACTTAAAGGCATCTGATACTAATCCCTATGCCATTCTTTAGCTGTGATGCGGTAATCTTTTTACCATTGGCGCCTGTGATGGATTGCTTGTATCCTCTGATATATTAGATTTCTGATCCTGCATGTTATGTATTATCCCGGATTCTCCGATTCATCACCGACAGCCCTTGCGGTTTCAGCGTGGGAGCAGCGAGGGATTCACAAATGGATTTTAAACTTCTCTGAAAATCCAGCACGTAAGCCTGTTTTCTCATCATCCCTTCGACTGAGTGACAAAAATCAAAGTGACATGTACGCCGACGTGTTTCCAACATGTATCTCTGATTCACCACTGTAAAAATGAAGGATCACCAAACACAGAGACGTATTGAATCCTCCTGCTATACTGGACTACACTGTTTTCCAGTATTCAATCCAATGCCTTAATCCTCCCACAGTGCAAACATCCTTTAAGGATGTTCAGTTGATCACACTTTAGCAGCAGATGAATCACCGTTTGGTGAAAATACAAGAGCTATGATCTAGCCATAAAATTCAAAATGGTTTCTGTAATTTTGATGAATGTTTTCAAAGTCAAAACAACTACAGTACATAAGCACTGTTCCATGTTCCCTTACAAGCCAAATAAAGATGAGTACAGTTGGCTACAGAGTAATAACGTAACATCCATCACAGTTTCTAATGCTTGCCAAGATATTGAAGACGCTCCAGTCCCGAAATGAATAATCCCTGCATTGTTTACACAATCCTTCATTGAAATATACTTTGTCTTCTTCCCCATAATGCACTTTTGTTTTCTGATCTGGAACGAGCTATCCCAGGGTATTGGAACACAATCTCTTGCTCAATCTGCAGCACAGATTTGAGAGGTCCCCCAAAGAGTCAGATGGAGTTGGCAACAGAAGCTTTGTCTGAATGTAGTACAGGAATGTACGGCATTTTTTTTGACGTCCTTCAGGATTTTTTGTAGTGGAGCACATGGAGGGTCTGGCACAGACTATCCTCACCATCTGAGACCTCCATTGTGCTCCTAGATTGGGAGCTAGCTCCCCCACCCCCTTCTTTGTTTGCAGCTCATGTCATGATGATGGGTCTGGCTACTGTGCAGGTGGGCTGATCAGAGGTGTCGCCAACAGTTTGAGCACGGATCTGAGTGTGAGGAGTCTGCTCAAGTGCAGCTCTTCTCACTACTTCTGCCACGCTCGCAGCACCCAGCCGCCCTCCCCCAAATGTGTGGACCAGCTCAGCCCTTCAATTTCTATCTCTGCAGAGCGGGGGAAAACTCTGGGGAATCCGGGTGCTGCTCAGACAAGCACCTCATCAAACTTGCTAACCGCACTGTCCCACAAGCCAATCAGAGGGCACTGTGCACCTTTGTTATTTCACAAAAGGGCCCACCTTTGTCTTTCACAAAGGAATGCGGTGAGAGGCAGATTTATTGCAATTCCACAAGAACAGACCAGCTTTCATTTGAAATTGCACTTGGTTTCTGATGGACAGCGCCAATCTGCTGTCTGTGTGTGTTTGTTGTGGGGGTGCTGTCTGCGGGCTGGGGTTCAGGGGCTAATGCTAACAGAGCACGCCTCTGGAAAGAAGTCCTGTGTCTACGCTGGCAGGCGAGCGGGGGGGCAGAGGGAGGGGTTTTAGTGCAATTGCTTACTCGCTTGCTTGGTGGCGCGGGGCTGGGGGAGGGATTAGGCCAGAGAAGGCAATTACGCTGGCTTATGTTTGTTTACAAGTGCATTACAGAGAAATTGTCCTCTTAGCCATCTAATCTAAGGAGGTTTGGAACTGCGGCCATAAATCTGGGAGGCGCTCGACGGTAACCGGCTGCAGAAACGCAGTCCTCCACTGCAGAGGCTGGGAAACAAGGCCCTCCGGGGAACATTTTCAACTGCTGCACAAGTACTGCAGTTCTTTCTATTCTCTCTGTTCTCTCTCCCTCTGTCTCTTTCCCTCTCTGTCTCTTCCTATCTCTCCTCTCTCTCTCTCTCTCTCTCTCTCTCTCTCTCTCTCTCTATCCTTCTCTCTTTCTACATTACCTTTGATTTATTTGTTTACGAATGCTACAGAAGTCCTACACTGAGAAAAACTCAACGGTAAAGTAATAGGTGCGCCTGAAGAATTTTCATTTATTACACTTCTATTCCTGTCTGTTGAACAGCCTCTGCTCAGCAGGAGTGAGTCAGGAGTGCTGAGGAGGCCTCCTGCATCCAGGGTTGGAGCACATCGCCCTGCTGACGAACAAAGAACTGGTTAAACAAAGCCTCTCCACCCTGAGCCTCTGAGGGCTCACAGCTCTCTTAAGTTTCTGCTGCAGAGGTGGGCTACCCGCCTGGGGAGACGGTGGAGGAAGAAACAGGGAGGCACCATCTCTGATGCCCTGCTTGCAAGCATGGCATTAATGAGTCCCATGCTGACCTGATGAATCAGAGGACCTGCCCGGGGAGCAGAGTCCCGATGCTTCAAGGAGAGAGAGGGACCAAAGGCGGGGTGAGGACTCGCTTCTCCACATGCTTCCCAGTGGACCAATCAGAGCTCTCCTCGGGTGACTCACGTCAATTAGCTCTGGTCTTTGCAATGTCCTGCACACAGCATTCATCTTGCCGCGGGGGGTCGCGTATTTGGTCTGAATTATTAAAAGCGTCAAACGTCCCGGGCTGACTCTGGGGCTCTGTTCTGTCCGGGACGCCGTGTTCCTGGAACGAACAGGGATCAGGGTGGGGGGTGGATATAGAGGCGGGAGTCCCGCTGAGAGACACAGGGAATCCGGTACATTAGGGGAAGACGGGTCTTTGAAGAAGGGGCGAAACTCTCTGCAGAGCTCAATCACTCACTCCCCGGAGTCCCGCTGGCAGGCCCGGCTGCTTCTCCATCCATCATCCTCTTAATCAGGGAAACGTAGAGTTTTTAAAGCAAGGCCTGTCGCTATCCTCATCCTCCGCCTTCCCCCAACCTCTGAGATCGACAGCTTAGGGACTGCGGACAGTCCAGCTGCATCAAGCACGAGCCAGCAAAACTCCTGAGACAGGAAGGTACAGGGGGCACGTGGTTACACCCAAACACCTTATCCCACCCCTCCCAACTTAGATTGGAATCACCATGAATAAACAAACAACTCAGCATAGATAAAGCACAGACATCTTACCCTCTCTAAGCCTGCTACTAAAAGCTTAGAAGGTCTTATTAATACTATTTTCCCAGAGAGATTTCACACTGAGCAAACAAATTCAGCCAAAGCTGTCACTCCACTCAGAAATGTATTACATATCAGCAGTGACAGATGATTACTTCTGACAAGAATATACATCTTGTTTTACATAAAATTTGAGAAAAATGAATGAATAAATGGATTAGAGTCAACACAGCCTTGGGGTTTAGTCTTGGGAGGAGACCAGGGTGTGAAATCATAGGCTGTGCCTCAGTGGTTGAACACAGAATCAATACTCTGTCTTTTTCTTCACCTTCTGCAGGAAACAATGCCATTTCCTCCAGACCTCACGGCAGTATTGCTTAATGGTAATGCTCTCATTGATTGACATGTGGCCCCCACCGAGTGGTGAGAACAAAGACCTTCGGTTTGGGACCCCGACCCCGACCCTACACATGTCTGGGCCCTCTGTGTCATTTTTCAATTACACCTCGCTGGCCCCCGGGCCCTCTTCAGCCGGTCTCTGTGTCTCAGCGGAGTTAATGTGAACAGGATTACAGGGGTGGGGGGGCAACAAGGGAGAGTGAGCAAGAACGAATGGGGGATACAGGGGTGTCCAATCAAAGAGAGTCCACGTGACCCGCTGTCAGGAGCAGCACTGTCTGCTCTGCTCAGGGAGTGGTAAACAACAGCTCTGCACCTCTCCGGCTTCCGAAAACCTCCGCTGAGCGCTACACTGCTGATGACTCGACCGCTGTTCCCACCTGCTACTACTGTTAGTGCTGCAGCCTGGAGGTAGCGTGAGAGGCCAGTGCGAGCGCTCCGTCATTACTGCCACGAACGAGTCCAGAACCGCTATACTGCCACCATATTCCTGCAAAAACCCTCATATGTAACTGCATTTTGCCACAAATTTGTGAAAGATCTACCACATTCATTTTGCGATACAGTCACCATGTGCTGCAAATGAAGTAACTTCCAACCCCCAAAAAACAACAAGTATTGAATCTAGAATAGTGCACTGCATTAAGTTCTGCTTTTGGGCAAGGCAATGTTGGCAATCATAAATTACTGATACTAGTACTCCACTTTACAGCTGCTAATATTACCACGGCTACCACTGCTGCTCCCTCCCGTGAACGCCGCTCTGACTGCTGGTTACTGAATTGATGTTCTGTGGTAATGGCATTTATCATTTCCCCCGTAGCGAACGGCCGGCTGTCCCCCTGATCCAACATTACGACTCTTGTAAGAGCTTGAGCTCAGGATCAGTGGGGCCCAGTTACAAACAGACGTTTTAGCTGTAAAAACCCCGCTCCAGAACCGGAGAGGGCCTTCATCCCGCTAATCACATTAGCCAGGAGGCTTTCACAGAGGAGAGGGCATACTACAGAGCCCCCCCAAATCCACCCTCTTAAGCTGATCTTCCAGGCCCTACAGCCCCTCTCTGCGTGTGAGAACCCAGGGTAGGGAGAAACTGATTAGGGTTTGGTCACTGCTGGGGGTCCAGGTTTAGCAGGACAGCAGGCTTCAATCCTGTGTCACTGAATGGTCTCACCTGGAGCTAGACTTAGGAGCTGCAGTCAGTTTGGTTTTAATCCTAGCGGACCAATGTGATTTTGAATATCATCACTGCTTACCAACATCTTGTCATATCGTGTATTAAGTCATTCCCTTATTGATTCACTTTTTTGTTATCGTTATCGTTACCTCCCAATTCAGGTAACATTTACCTACAGTAAGAGGTTGCAGATTTTATTGTCTGAGGGAAACTGTAGCATTTGTTCAATCCAGCTATGAAAACCCAAACAGTTCAGCTGGAATTCCATTCATAAAAATAACAGAAAGTCGTCGGCTTCATTTGAAGCAATTCATGAATGGATTCACACTTTTTGATTCTTTTTGAATTATTTGTCTTTATAGGTAACCTACATAGTCTGTTCTACTTTTTCAACTCTCCAGGGTGAGGAGAAATGTGGACCACAGAGTGATGGAGCACCGGTTGGATGAACTGAACCTCAGGGAGGCCTGCTGAAATCTTGACCCACATTCATGTGCTGTGTAGCACCATGGGAGAAAGGGGCCAAAAAACAAAAAAAGGGCCTCTTTCCTCAAACTACATTCCCCACAATTCCAATGGGGAATAGAGTGCTAAATGTCTAGAACCTGTACATGGAAAAACCCATGACAGTTTTCCACACATTGCCATACTTTCTAGTTAGTCTCTAGCTAGACTGCTAAAGAGCCTTTCATTTAAAACTAACCTGAAGAAGAAAAGGTTCAGACTGACAAATTCTGTTGCTACAGAAGATATTTACATGGCATACTGCATACCTCTAACTGTAAAATGCACAAATGTCTAATCCATAGTATTCAATCGGGGACTTGTTTATTAGACAGTTTTAAACAGGTTTGTCTACCTCATACCAGAGTCATCAAGTTTTTATACAAATATTTAATTGCATAGAAAGCCGTAGCATGGTCCGGTCCCTTTTTTGTTTGTTTTGTTGTTGTTGATTTGTTGTCATTTAAATCAAACATTTGGATATAATAACCATAATTTTCAGCAACCTTGTGTGCCTGTTTACAACATTAGCTAAAAAAATTATCAGCATTTGGAAGCACATATGAATTATTCAAGCTTTGACATTAGCTGGTCTACTTCACAGTTTCAGCCGTGATGTAAAAATATCAAATGTCATGCAGTGCCACTTTACCCCCACCAGGAAATAAGTGTACTGTACACAAGGTCAGGAGTAATCTTAAATATTTGATCTTATGCGTGTTCTCATTCATATTGATGAATCCGACACTCTCTGTGAGAACACAAGAGGGACTTTACCATAAAATCAGGGCACACGACTCTTCGATACATGAGTGCCTTGGGTGCTTAGAGAGGCAGTCAGCTGCTTGCAGTGATATTCTCTTGGGAATAGGTGACCAATGTCTGTAAATGTTAGTACGACCAGAAGGTTTGTGAACACTCACTAGTGCAGGAGGCATCTGGAAGGTCCATGTCCCCGCGGTAGTAGCCGTTGCGGCAGACACAGATGGTTGCGGCCTCCACCGTGGACCTGCTGTTGGGGGGACACTGCAGGCACAGTCCAGGACCCTGGTTGGACTTGAATGTTCCTGGTGGGCAAGCTGTAGAAAAGGAAACAGGGAGCAACATAACTTTAGAGATTCACAAACAGTAATAGCATGAAGGGGATCTGACAATCTTTGAAACTAATGATGGCTATGCTCCCTGTCACTACCATTCACATATGTGAGCCCTTGTAAAATGTGAGTTCAAGCCCTGCTGCAGCCAGTTTTGTCCTGTGTTCCCTTTCATCTGCCTCTCCACGTAACTCCCTACTGTGAGTGCAGACAAAAAACAGAAGAGCATGGCTCCCCTGTCCTTTTTCAAAATATTAAAGTCAGGTTTCAGCAAACCAGAGCCAACAAATTCTATCAGTGACCTGCTGGGTTGAACCAATGGTTCCGTTTTGCTGTTGAGAGTATGCTTCGGTTCTTTGGCATGTTTCAGTTATTTTTTCTTTTTTCAAAATTCAAGTCAGTGATTGGCAGTAAATGTTAGCTCCACCCACTGCAGGTTTCACAAAAATCTCACTCTGCCATCACAGGTTAATAAGACAGACAAGACCCAGAGGAGACCAGGAAAGTAAACATTTAGCAAGAGGAAAATTGTAGGGCTCTATTTTTTCCTCTGATGATAAACACGGTGTGCCTTTGATCTGCGTACACTGATATCCTCCAGCCTCTGCATGCCAGATTAATTTCGGCCCCATCCGTGCAGAGGAAGAGAAAACAGTGGGGGGGGGGTGTAGAAAGACATTACATTTCATTATGATAAATTCTGTCACATCACCATTTTGAAATATGAATAAAAGGCTGTCTTGGTCTTCAGTATGCAGTTTTCAGACAATGTACACTGATACTGGGAAAAACGCTTAGCCGCTAATCATTTATCCAGGAGCTTTGAGCCTCAGCCGTACAAGGTCTGTAAATTCATAGACAATGCCAGCTCACATGCTCAGCCTCCATCTCTTTCACTCAATAAAAGACCCTTATTATTCTTATTGCGGGAAAATGTCGACTTTCAGTCAACAAAGCCTCAAGGCTGAGGCTGTTCTTTTCTCTTTCCGCAATCAAATAAATAAAGACATAGCTGAAACAGAAACAATGTTATGGATGAGAATTAAAGGCATTTTCCCCCCACATAAGCGTACACATTTTCATTAAGGGGCGTTTAACAGACAGCCATTTTAATATGTTTTGGCACCTCTGATGCTAAACACTGTCATCACAACCCACTCCAAACTTCCTAGAGACATCCTACAACACAACAATAGAGGCTCCAGCGATTTCTGGAGCACGTCAAACCCGCACATGTCAGGCTAACAACGTTTAAATTACATCATACATAATGATCATTTGATCAGGGCTTAAAATACCCTATGATTTTTCAATGTGTCTAAAGGCTGCATTAAGCAGAAGTGACACAGTTTTACGAGACAGGGATAATGCTACTCAGCCATTAGGAAAAGAGTTAAATGCTGTTCATTTCTGTTAGCATTGGCAAAAAATGGAGCATGAATATTCATGGAGAGGCAAGAAGGAAACTTAATCAGCGGCCTCTTTTAGTGCCAACATTCTCTTTCCAAAACATGCATGCTCTTGAAGTTCAACATAGAGGATTCTCGCTACGTCCGAGACTACAGCGTTTCGCGTAATGGATGACCAGCTCTGTGGCTGGAGACTGTCCAGTTCTCATTAAAAACTCAGACAAACTCATAACCAGCAGTCGTGGTGCTGCTATCCAACTGTGGCAGGTGCTTTGTGCGAGCGGAGCCCGACCGCAGGGCAGCTGTTGGGGCGCCCATCCCGAGCGCCCCCAAAGCCCAATCCAGAGGAGCCCGCCAGGAGCCCGGCACAGCTCCTTATCTGCGCAGATGTGGAATGAACCGGTGCAGTCAAGCTACTCCGAAAGTTGATTGTTTGAAAATGTATTTTCATAATCCCTCTGACTGCAGCGACACGCGTGGCAGTCTGTGCAAAATTGCCTCTCCTTTTTACAGATAGCAAAACTTCACCCGCCCGAAAAAAGAGGACCAATCCACAAAATAAATGGTCTAGCCGGCAGTACAAAATTCTCCAGCACATATTGATGCAGTGAACACAGGCTACCGTCAAGAACAGCTAACCTGCCATATTTATCCTGACCTTCCATATAGTGTGTGCTGAATCACATATGGGCAAAAGCTAGTCTAAAACCTCTATAATAATTGGTTTTTGTACTTGATAAATGGAAGACCTTCTGCAAAAATGTTCCAGAAAATATTTTTATTTTTTAAAATCTACATATTGATTTCTATGCAAGCAATTAAGAGACAAAAGGCATTGATCCCATCTGGGTAGAATTATTTTTCTTTCCAAGAAGACAATTTATGATAGATGCACACATATCATTAACAGAAAATATGGAGTTAATGCAGTCAGAATGAAAACAAGCATGACAAAGGGAGCTGATGGCAACAATATGAAGCTTTATTAAATTGATTTTTTCCCTTTAATTTTGAAGCTCGGGAAGGGAGGGTATTACTTAATTTGTGGAAATTGCTTTTGCGAAATGTCGCCTTGGATGTGTCTGAAAGTCCCAGCCTCGACTCTGCCCAGCTGGTTCCCCCTCTGAGGTAATTCTGTTCTCAAAATTAAAATTCTGCTGTGTTTGGAACAGATAAGAACAGCTAAATTAAATTGCTTTATTTTCTTTTTTTTATCAATGAGCTCTTGATCGGGCTGAGAAGGTGGAGGCTCAGGTGAGATGGAGGGACAGTATGAACTGAATCTGCCTGAAACCTGGGGACCACACCCTTCAATGCAACTCACAATGGACCTACCACTAGGCTGTGTTGTTGGGAGCAAAGTAAGGAGAATTCTCCAGAGAGCACTGGTCTGAGTCCACTGTTGTGTTTTTCTTCTTAATGCTTGCGTAGAAGTTTTAAGTTTTGCTCGTCCTGTGTCATTGCTGAGGGGCAGCTTCTGCCTCTGGAGCATAAGAGTGACGTATAGATTAAGCCTTCTGGGCCTTTATATCAACTGCCGGAAAGTTCCAATTTAGAATTTTATGCCACATTAAAGAAAAAAAGCCAAAGTGAGTGAGGGAGCAGCAAGAGGACGCTGGCAGTTTTATTTTGCACCGTAAAAAAACAGCAAGAGTGTTTACAAGTCCCCTGATCGCCGGCAGAGCGTCTGGCAGGTGCTGGAGAGACGAACGTGGCGGGCCCTCGAGGACTGGGGCCTTTCCGCGGCGTGATTTAGACCCCGTCTCTGCCTGGGGGGGTGGCGCTCTTAATGATCCTCCGAGTACGAGCTGGGAGGAGATGGCGCAGTGAGGGGGATCCGCGCCAGCGGGCAGCGCCATGGCAACATCGCTCTACCACTCTGAGTGGCTTCTTAGAGCCAGGGCCCGCAATGTCCACCACCCCCCACACCCAATCCCCCCGACCCAGCCACATCACCACCCCCCACCTTTGAAAGCCTGCAGGCCAGTGACAGTGGGGTGCACCGTGAATAGCACTAAGTGGAAAACACACAGGGCTTTCGCATTAACCACACAAACAACCGCAAACATCCCGGCTAATGCCCACCCACAGGGAGAAGTGGAATCAAATATGGGGATAATATTTTCTTTCTATAAGTCCTTTCAAGGCAACAGACATGTGGTGCGTGCACACCCTCCTTTGACACACAATCTCAGACACACGCGCTCAGACTCACACAAACAGAAAAACACACACACACAGAGCCACACACACACAGCCATACACTCATACACACATTCAGTCAGACACCTCTTGATCTGTAGACAAGAGGCCAGGCCCACACAGAGGGACATTTGCAGTACAGTGATTGGCTTTTCAGAGGGTTTCCATGAGGGACTGGGGGTGAAAAACGAAGCCTTCAACCAGGCCAAAGGAACATCCTATTTACTGTCTGTTCCCACAGCCCACAGAGACAAACAAGACAGCCTCAACTCCTGATACACTGACTCACCATCTCAGCCTCACACATTTAAATTTCACCAGTCTAGGATCTTCCCAGACTAGCTTCTGGCTGAGATCACTCTGAAAATGGTGTGTTCATTTTGTTTTCAAAGAGCGATTAAAACCAATGGGCTAGAGAGAACATTGTACCAGATGATTTTGGTTCTTTGGCATTTGATTAATATGAATACATAATTGAAGAAAATATTTTATTATTCTTATAGAATGTTTTTGTTCTGCTTCTTGTTCTCTTGACAAAAAAAAGAACAATTTCCAAATTAGATTTATGAGAGTATTCCAAAATTCCATGACAATGTGAGGCTACAGCACCTCATATGTGTGTGGAGGGATGAATGTTTTTCTGTTGGCACTTCTTGCAGTCACAAACAGTAGAATGAATATACACAGACACTAGACAGACAGCCATTGACCCCCCCCTGCTGATACCGGTCTCCCCGGCGCCCGCAGCGGGATGGAGTGTCAGCTGCCCCAGCAGAGTGCCACTCTCACAGAGTGCCTGCTGGTCATCGCCATCACCTGCTCTCATAACCAGACAACTAAAACTGCTCATTCCTGCAATGCTTGCTCTCTACTTGGTGAAAAAAAGGTGAAGACCACAATGGAAGATAACTGGAGCCTCAATGGGGGATAATTGTGCTGATACGTATTGAGAGATGGCAGGGTGGGATGAACCAGGGTGGGTTTATTGATGTGACATTGATCACCACCAATCCACCAATCAAAGAGAAGCGGTAGGTGAGGGAAGGGCTTTGGTCCTGATGAATCAACCAATCAAAGCAAAGCAGTGGAGCAGGTGCCACGCCTGGGCCACTGGGGACCCAGGAGACCAAGTGAGCTTCTCAACATCAGCGGATGGCATAGGGTTCGCCTTTGTTCTCAGCAAGGGGGACGTAGTTAGCAGTGGCACCAGGTCAGCCTTTGTTCTCTAAGAGGGACATATTTAACTGTGGGAATGGGTCGATCTTTGTTCTCAGATCTGTTAATGGGGATTAGAGATAAAAAGGGAGTGCTGATGGAGGGATAGGAGTGGAGGAGAGCGATGAGGGAACGCACCTGTGGTACTCTTTCAAGGACGAGCACGGCGGTGTGGGAGAGAGAGGTCACATGGGGTGGAGGGTGTAGGCCTCGCAGAGGCTCGAGTCACACACAACTACATTCAGGGCCTTTCCACTTCCCAGCAGGGGAAACACTTTGCGCAAACGTTTTCAGAGAAACGTTTGCGTCAACGTTTCTCTGAAAAGCCCACCCACCACCCAAGAATCCAGCTGAAAAGCACTTGCTATTCTGACCCGTAGTGTATATGGAATACACAAATAGTAGGAGAAGAGTAAAACAGAAACACATGTGCGCACAAGCACACACGTGTTGGCACACACACAAACACACACACACATGCAACACTTTCAAAGGTTTGTGACTAATGATGCGCAAACAATTTGCGCAGCTGCACTCAGCTTCGCTTTGGATGTTTATTTCCGGACACGAGTGCAGAGAGGCCGGCTCTAAATAGAGAAGCCCGCGCTGAATCAGCAAGCTGAGATAATGTATCAGTTCCAGTGAATGCCCCAGTACAGAAACACCCAGACACACACATTGACAAACACACACGCACACATCCACACACCCAGACACACACACACATATGCGCAAACTGCATGCTAGAGCTGTTCAGTACACCGGTACTTTAACACTACCGCAATACATGCAACACTCAGTTCTGCTTTGTTTGTCAGATAGGTTATTTCCTCAACATTTAACTATGTATGCATGCAAGAGTACACACAAACATGCACATACCTGCACAAATACATACATGCACACTCACAGACACACACAGACACACAGAAATACACACACGTACACTCACATACTCTCTCTCATGTGTACTATGGTTAGATGTCTTATCTACTCTAGCATGCACACACACACATACTTACAGCAAACATACTGTGGCTCAGTTCTGACCCGTCTAAATGGCATTTTCGTTTGACATTTTATTCCAATTGTCTGGTGCCTGTACTGCAATTAATCAAATTCTGCTGCTGTTGTTGCATCTCAGACTGGCACTGAGTTAGGCTAAGGAGCTTTCCACAACAATGGGGGGATATCGCAATGCTTCTGTCTTGTGTTTCAATGTCTGTTCCAGTACCTAAGCTTCCTCCAAAGACAATGAAAACCACACCCTCTACATCTGGGGCTGGCACCTCACTATGCAGAAATGGATCCTCGTCGTGGTCCTGTGAATTACGAACTTCTAATCCAGAGGTGTATGTCAACACCAAGACATTTTATGCCACACTGAGATGAGCTCCAACCCTGTGAGCCATCTTTGACACGAACCATCTCTCTCTGTCTCCCACTGTACCTCCAGACTCTGCCAACTGAAGTCCCTGGAGTTAAAATGGCCGTTATGCTCGAAATCAGTAAGGCAATCACGTTTAATCGGCGGATGCGGCAGAGGAGCTTTGTGTGAGTGCCCCAGTCTGTAAGCAGGGACCGTCAGGGTCCAGGCCTCAGACGGCGGGGCTTAACCCGCGTGATGGAGAGCCCGACAACACTCAGGTCTCCAAGCAATCTGGCGAGCAGCCCAAACCCAGCTGATTCATGGACACTTTTGTTTGGAGAGCCGGGTTCTCTCTCATTTCTCAAACGGACAACTCCATCACCTCCGCAAATGAGAAAATTCATTCCCGCGCAGGCGTTGATCGCTTTTATGAAAGAAGGGGGAAAAAATGTATTTAGATGAATGTCGTCAGTCACCCGTCGCCATGACTGAGCGGCTATTGGAGTGAAAGTTCTTCTCATTACCTTTCACTGTGTGCCAGTTTCTCCCCCCCCTCCACTACCCCCTATATTACCCCTGCTCCCTAAACTTCCTTCTGTTGTTCAGACTACACGCATAGAAAAGCTATGTGTTTACTTACTGTCAGAGAACTGAACTCCCCCTCTCTCTCTCATGCTCCCTCTCTCTTTATTTTTGGTCCAAGGTACACAGTTTAAAAAATGTATGCAGGATCTGATAAATTTCCTGTCAGGTGTGGCCAAAATGGCCATCTGGAAACCCCGGAACCATGGCGTCCAGGAGCGGGGGGTAGTGGACCCTGTGCAAATGGTGACTGGGCTGCTGGCTGCTTGTCTCTGAGCGCAGCATGCCTGTGACTGACTGAACTCGTGTGCTATCTGCACACTTTTGTTCTGTGTAATGTCCAAGACAATGCCATGTCACATCTTTATTTTCATTAAATTATGCAACTTGTTCCATTTTTATTTTTCATTTGGTTGCATGGTTGTTTTTCTCTTTTCTTTTTTATTTTCAAGGAAGTAAAGGTAATCCTTTTGTGCCCACATAATGTGCCTGAATAGATGGCTGGGTTAATTAAAGTGCTTTTTAAATTCTCTCTTTCTCGCCCGCTCCCTCCCTGTGTGTGTGATTTCCTCACAGTCTGAGTTTCAGCTTTCCTTGTGGTGGAAAAGTGTAATCTTTATCTCAGAGTTGATATCAGGTACCGTCACAGCTGAGGCCTGCTCTAAATCGTCAGCTTGGAACCAGAAAACCTCCACGTTCAGCCTGGCCAGGGTTCTCTGATTGCTATCGCAGGGCAGTGAGTGTGCAGCAGTCCCACTTCCAGTGACCAAGCTCCATGTACACAGAACACCCCACGGTCACCAAACCCACTCAAGGAAGAGAGATGCTGTTCCAGAATACAGCCCATTGCTAGTAAGTGTATCTCTCAGAGGGATATCAACACAATCCACATGAACAGAGGATATTGTAACGGGGTCCAGCAGTCAGGACTTCATACTGGAGTGCACAGGGACAGCACTGGGGCCAGAGAAGCAAAGAGGTAAATCGTGACACCTGAGACCATGGGCGATGTGCCATCTGAATGACTGTGAGGGATCACTCTGCTCTGCTCATGTATCTCCAGCATCACAGCATCGGAAAAGTGTCATGCAGGGCGAAGGGATTTCAGATTTACAGCTACTGCATCTAAATTTATATGGAATATATAAAAAAGAACATTTTACCTCATGATAGGAAACATTGGATCTATTGATGCATACTGACCTAATGAATGATGCATGTGTGCAGCATCGGACCTGACAGACTGTGTGTGTGTGTGTGTGTGTGTGTGTGTGTGTGTGTAAATGCATATGTATCTTTCTAGGAAGGCTTTTCATTGTTTCCATTTTCCCATTTGCAACATTAAATAAATATTAAATATTTCTTGCATTCCTTGGCATCCATATATGCATGCATTGGAAGCCATATTGGCGCAGTTTTGATTTCAGGAAACTGTAGAGGTGCCATAGCTTTTGTCACATATGGACTGAACTCACATATACACATACACATAGGCGCTCATATGAGTGACTGCCTGCTGATTGCAAGGTTGACCCTCATTTGTTCCCTGACAGTCTTGCAGTGCATTCTGGGATTTACTCCCTTCCTCCTCTTTGGTGGGAGGACAGGAAGGCCAGAAGGTCTTCTCCAGAGGTGTCAGCGCCATTTCCATGACCCCCAGGGGTCACTGCCCCTGCTCCCCCCCAACCCCCTCAAACCCTGTGCTTAAATGGGATAGACACCTCTGGCAGCAGAGAGGACCCACAGGTCATCTCCCCTCTTCCCCTCTTACCCCCCTGCTGATTGCTATGCTGACCCCCAGTTAAACCACAGCCTGTTGACACCCGACAGGGGCTCTTCAGTCAGGGAATGTTATTGTGTGTCCTCTGGGCCCCACTGCAACCAGACTGATGGATGACCCAACCAAGGGGTGTGCAGTGTGAGGTTTGTGCTCTCTCTCTTCCTCCCTCTCTCAATGTCTCAACGCGTCAATGTGCTTTATAGGCAAAAAAAGGACATATAATATAAATACTGCCAATGCATTGTGCAAACATTCTCTCTTTCTCTTCCATCTCTTTGGCCCCTGTGTTCCTACTCTTTCTCTCTCACTCACTCTCCCCTCGTTCTCTCAGTCCATCCTCCCACTCTCTCCTTGCTCTGCAGATATCATCAGCAGTGACAGAAAGAGTTAGATTATCTGATCCAGGATCAGCAGCAGCGACGGAGGTAAAGGCATCAAACCCGTGCATGAGTGCCTGAGCCGCCTTTCAAAAGCGTTTGGGCCGCACACCGCTTCGGCAGCCAGGTCTTACCTTTTCTTTATTCAAATGCCAGTCAGAGACAGTGGCAAGACCTACTGCATACTACGGTCCAAAAATACTTTCATTGGAACGCTCAGATACACCCTACCCTGGTTGGTTTTATAAATCCATTATGCAGTTTAAAACATCACTTATCTATACAGCAAAAGTAAAAATTCATGGGAAAACAAAGGGGGAAAAATCCCTTAAAGACAACTGAATCCATTGTAACAGATGGCCTGTCAAAGTGTTAGGGTACTCCAGGCTATTTTTGAATGATTCTTTTTTCCATACATTTTTTTACAGACCAAAAATCCTTCAAAAGGCCCCTTTTCTATTGTTGAGCATTTCCCAAGAATCCCAGAAGACTGTGAGAGCATTAATCACAGGATCGTTATAGCAGTGTCAAACACTGCTTCCCGCAGAATAGGAAGGCCGAGACATTGTCACCCGGCCAGACAACGAGGTGGGCTAGCAGTGACATTTCCTCTATAGCCTCGTGTGACACATCAGTTAACATTTATTCTGTCCTTGGGCCTAAACCCACACCCCTTGTAATGGTTTTTTTGTTTAAAGTCGTGCATGGAGAAAACCATTGAGAAATGAAGTTTATGGAAGAAGTATTACATTTTGTCTTAATATCAGACCAGGATATGCTTAAATTATATATTTGAAGTGCTGAGATTTTTTTTATTATTATATATTTTTTTATTATTTCTTTATTGAATTATATGCTTTTTCTGGGGTTGGGAAATTCAGTGTGCTACAGAATTTAAGAGGCACCAGAGTTTTGTCTTCCACCTTGTTCCTCATCAAAAGCAGCCTTCTGGCCTTTTCCATTCGTCCCTCCTTCTAAATAAGAATACACATTTATACAAAGGAGACAAAAATAAATAAATACTCCTGAATTTGGCCATGGTAGGATTTAGTACAATACTGTGAAACCCTCAGAGCAGTGTAATTAAGGATCAGGGCATCAATGTGCAGGCTATGAACCAAAGAAAAACGCGCCATTCTCTTTGCTGATGGATGTATTTCTCTTTTCTGTATCTCTCTCCCTTCTCTTTTACCACCAACTGTTTGAGTGTCTTGCTGGGGTTAGCACTTTAACATTGTGTTTTTCTATTTTACTGCCTGATGTCTGTGATGGTTTCGGTTATCAGAGGAGGGTGCTGGAGGCTGGCCCTTCGCTTGCCCTCTCTGGCTCTGGCCGGGGGAGGGAGGGAGGCAGGGGAGAGGGGGGGCAGGCCCTGGGGCTGGGCCAGGCTGCAGGGGTGGGCAGCATGCTGTGAACAGGGGAGACACGGAGGTAGGGGTGGGAAGGAAGGTGAGGTGGAGAGAGCGTAAGAGACAGAGAGAGAGAGAGGGATTAAAAGGTGAGAGGGAGGGAAATAGGGAAAGAGAGTTCAGTCCTCTGACAGTCAGTAAACCGTAAGGCTAATATAAAGAGGGGGAGCGAGAGACAAAGCGGGAGAGAGAGAGAGAGAGAGCACGAGAGAGAGAGAGAGAGAGAGACATTGACAGAGCATAGCACACACAGTGGGCAAGAGGCCTCTCTGCGGCCCTCCCACACAGTTTATTGGGAAGGGGTCATAACCAGAGGGAAGACATATTAGACAAATTAGTTCGGGTGGGAGGGTGTCCGACGGGTGAGTGAGTGATGGCTGGTACCAACAGCAAAGGAGCTCCTGGCAGATTGTGAAGCCAACAGATAAATGATGCAGAGCATATTTAAACCTGCCCTCTGGAATTCAGCTCTCATCAGTACCGCTGCATGGCACTGTGATGACATCATCCGGGCTTTGAGCACTTGTGAGACTGCAGGGCCCGACATGCGGCACTCACTGATTGGAGAGTGGTGGGAGGGTGCTCGAGTCAGGAGGGCCAGCATTTGTGCCATCACTGGGGCACTGACCTTATCAACAGCTTCAGACTGTCAAATAAACTGTTAAATAGCTGTCTTCATTTATTTCTTTATATATGGCATGATATCATCCAACAAAAGGAACAAATCGGTACAGATCCTGATGCATGAGAATGTCTTACCCCTGCATACTCAACAGAGGGCGCCACAGCAGCAAAAAACACCAAAACAAATCCCAAAACAAAAACAACATAACAGGTACTGCAAGAGAACTGTGAAACCGAGTTACCTCTGACTCAGGCAGAACAAATTTTTGCTTAAAAAGTAATTGCCAAGTTTGTGGTTTTAAAAGTCAGAATGTATGCTTGTTTCCTGAAAGATATCAGCTCACAAAACTTCACTGAACATGGGGAAAGATAAAAACACTCCTGAAAAACAGGAAGCGGCACATGGGCAGCGGAAACCGTCACAACGGCGTTTCTCCCCCATGCAGAGTGGATGCCGTGTGACTTCTGCCGTGTTCTTCCGTGCAGCCCGCTGTGCCAGGATGCTCATGTGTGCAGCGACACTGAGCGCTTCCCACTGCCAGCGGGCAACACCTCGCCCAGGTCCCCGTGACGCTCCGTCTCCACGGTAACGCTGGCACTCCGGTATCCTGCTGGCAGGGGCCCCCTTACACTGCTTTAACCAGCTAGCACGCATGCGATGCCTCAGTAGCGGTCTGCCATCAGAGCAGTCACCAACACATTTTTGCATTTTGCAAATCCGTTCTACAGCTGTCTTCGACAAGAATGATCATTCTCCCACAGTTTTGCCTTCTCTACCTACGTGATTCTTTTTAAAAATACTGACTTAAGTTGCTTATCACCTTTTGTACAGAGGCATGCACCACAAAATGCTTTGCAGGCAGAGAGCATAAAATAAATAATGAAATAACATTAATAAAAATTAAAAATCATTTCATATCAGATCCACCAGCATCCTGTTGTAGGGCCGACGCTGAAAAGCAGCTGTGCTGCCAGCAGATCACTATGGAGCCGCTGCTCGGTACTTGCTGGGCTATTGACCATGGGCCCCCCCAGCAGACGTCATCCGCTCGCGGAGGCCCGGAGAAGGTGTGCGACGGCAACGCACCCCCCCGCTGTCAGGATTTTTAACTTGGGGGATTTGTTTCATATCGGAAGAGCTGGCAGCGGCCAGTCCGTGCCTTGGCCGGCGATCAGAGGGTTTTCTGAGGCAGGAGGGCGCGGTGCCAGAGAGGAGCTCTGGCAGATGAGGGTCTGTCAGCCGGAAACATCGGTATTCAAAGAGGGCCGCGCCACTTCAGCACTCATTCAACATCAGATCAGCGCTCACGCACTGTGACTGCAGTCCTCTGCTTATGGGCTCTGACGGAGAATGATAAAACATTCATAAATAAATAAATAAACCAGCAGAAGTGGGAAGCGTTGGCATGGATGGTCGCTCGTCCTGTCTTCTAAGCCAAACCAAATGGAGAAGCAAGCTTGCTTGATGAGAGCCGACGCATACAAGCACGCAGGCAGAGCGAACTTCTCGTTGCGCAGTGTTACGTACATGGT
Source organism: Albula goreensis (assembly GCA_022829145.1). Classification (NCBI taxonomy): domain Eukaryota; kingdom Metazoa; phylum Chordata; class Actinopteri; order Albuliformes; family Albulidae; genus Albula; species Albula goreensis. The sequence continues at coordinate 21,552,984 of CM040756.1, forward strand.
CACGTGGTCCTAGTTGTGCATTCTACGTTATCTCTGGTTTCTGGGATTTTATCTGAGAAAACAAGTTTCTGGGAAACAAGAATGGCGGGTTTAATGGAAAGCTACTTCCTCCTTCACCGACTACTTCAAAAGCCGCTCCATCTCATTAACTCCACACATCGATCAATGAATCCATAACAGGCCGTAAAAGGTGACCATTTGTTTTCTTGCTTCCTTTTTCTTGTTTTGCTTGAATAGCTTGTATATTTACACTGTTCTCACTTTTATCCCCCTATTCCCAATGAAAAAAAACAATTCTGAATCAATATTTTGTGGACAGCAACATTCACTAGTGTTCACATTGATGATTTTACTTAATATTTAGCAGATTTTCCTATCATCATAAATTGTGCAAATTTTATAATCATTAAGATGGATACAATCATAGATGGGCCAGAAAATCAGGATGTACACAAAAATCGATAGAGTTCAAGGTCAATGTTAATTGAGAGAATGTGAAAAGATGCAATTAGGAGGAAAAACAAACCGCACAGACAGTCGTCAAACGGGTGTACGTGTATACAGACCACACCCACCTAAATATCTGGGTATGTACAGTGTAACCACCAAAAAGTCTCATCACCATTACTATATATGGGCTTTGGAGTTCTAATATGTCCAACATAGACAGCTACCACTAACATCCTCGGCTACCACTAAATCCCTGTACACAGAGTAGCCTACCCAAATGTGTCACTTGACCTTCAGAACAGCCAGTTTTGTTGACTTGAATCAAATTTTAAGAAGCAGGTTTACTTTACGCATGAGATGTAGCAAGTGTTAGTTAGCTAGCTAGACAACTACTTGAGATAATTTTAACGTTCTCACAAACTAAAATCATTTGCCAGTGTTAGCTAGCTGACTGCTATAAAAATTCTGGCAATTAGATAGTTTGGCTAAGGATATTGTTGGCTATTTTTAGTTTGCATATCTCTCTGATTCACACATCATTTGTGAATGTTGTGATTAAAGTTGACTAAGAATTATGATCACCTTGATGTGTGATAGTATCTGCATCTATGGCGGCATTACAGGTCATATTTAACATACAATAAACCTCCATTCAAATGATCACTGCCTAAGTTTGAAGGTGCAGCAACATTTTTTTCTGAACTTCTAATAAAATGCAATCTACACTGTTAATCATCACTCCTACTGGCTGAAAAATATGGCTTCCTGCACGTTAAACAAATTACAACTCAGAAGAAAGAAAATATAAATTATAGTTAAAACAATCAATGTTATTGTAAGGAAACATAGTTTTTTCTGTCACCAAATCACACTTTTTTCCGAAGATGACTTGAACTGAGGTCAAGGGTTTGAACGCAGTGCAGTGTAAAACATCAGATATTATTTAAGCCTCTGAATTCCTTTCATTCTTCTGTCAGTTTTGATTGATCAAATTAATCTTTTGCTAAAAAGAAAAAACCCTGACATTCCTGATCTCCTCTATGAAAAAAAATGCATGCACCTGTCACTCATATCTTTAACCCAAAGAGTGAATAACATACATGAGTAAAACAATGCAATGCAGAGAACATTAGAATGCGTACTGGAGAACTAGAGAAAACATGAAGCAGAGAATGAGGAAAGCACCTCCCAGTTGAATTACAAAATTATAATTACAAAATGAAATGCAGAAACTCTAAAGACAGCACCAAAAACATTTGTCAGCAGAACAGTTTCTGTCAGTGTTTGTAAATTAGGCAAAGAATGATTTTTCACTTACACGTCTTTATTTCGGCCAACAAATCCTTAAACTACAGTATGGGCCTACATGAACAGTGTGGGCTTCCTTTTTACCTCTGTTCAGTATCTCACAGCTGGTAATGAAGCAATGAAGCAAAACAATACTAAATTATGAATTTAAAAATGCACAAAAGAGATATGAGAGATCTGAAGACGGGACTGGTGTAATTGGCTAGCCGAGGGACATGGCACAGCTGGAGAGGAGCGACAGCCCTGTGACGGGTGCATTATTCAGCGTCAGTCATTAGCGGCATCCTGATCTTATCGCCACATCGTGGGCCATACCGAAACGCTGACAGCCAGGATGGGAAACACAGCATACCAAGGTGAGGGAAGGAGTATCCAAACGGCATCCATATATGTACATGCTTAAAAGAGTATGGTTGTTTTCCTATAGTTCCCAGGCGGAGACCCATTCGCCCCTGTCTTTTTCATCACATGATCTGTTCAGTTCACCTTAGGCTCTATCAGAAACCCAGAATGGTTGATTGATTCCATAACCCACTGATTTAGGACAAGGGAGAACATTAACATGTAGGCCTGAGGTGACCTGCTTTGGGTTAAATCGCTGCAGGGACAAGGGACTTTCAGAAGCTGGATAAGAGCTCAGACTGCAGGAGGAAGTCCCGCTCTCACCAACAGTATGCTGTAAGAATACTGAATGTCTCTCAGGCATTTGAGGTGAAGGATGTTTGCTCAGAGATGGCACAGCTGAACCTCAGGCCCACCCACCCCCACCTATTTACACTCACTTCATTTCCTTGTGGACGCCTGAGCACCGCGCCGTGAATCCTCCCTCACAAAATGTACCTAACTTAACCCCTTTGCTCCATGATGCTACACAACACTGGAAGAACATTGTGCGCTAAAAGGTCTCTACCTGGATTTCACTTCTCCTCTACACACAGTTAACCATTCTATGCTGTCTGCAATATCACAGTTAGACTGGTGCTCAGCCAAGCCTCCACCTGCTGTTCATTGCCAATTTTTTATAGTAATACCCTTATGGTCATATATATGTACTTATCTAAATATATTTGATTTCAATAAGAGTTCATCTCTTTTCCACTATCAGCCATCCTGAATTTCCCCTTGAAACCAGAAAAACTTTCTCCTCTGGATCCACTGCCAATAAAATGCATAATTGATTTGTAACACTGACATATGTTACATTGGTAAAGGAGTACAACCATGAGGCTATATATCTTCCATAATCCCATAACATAACTTGCAGAAAAAAAAATTCTCCCCCTTTTTTCCTCTTTTTCATCTCCAAGATGTCTATAAGATGATTATCTCCTCATGGAGCATACACAGTTGGCTCTATAGTTCAGTGAGTTTTTGACACTGTTGTTATTTTTGCTGGTATAGGGAGCACAACTCACATTACTAATTTAAAAGCAGCTATGCTCAGCCAGAGTTGTGTCCTGTTTTGTATAGAGACCTTCTGGAAAGCATCTGTTGAGGATAGTGAGAAACAGACAAAAAAACTCAGCTGCGTAGAGACACAAAGACTACACCTTCTTTAAATAAGAAGCCCCACCCCTGAATAAGACCAATAATCTACTTCCTCTGACCTCCGCCCCCACCGTCACCTGAGCTTCTCATGAGAAAATAAGGCTTCAAAACAACAAAAATAACTACAATTAGCTGTCAGTCACAAGCACTTGGCCAAGTACAAGAGACTGACTTGAGCTAATACACCATTTTTTTCACTGTGACAACAGAAATTGGTGGAGCTACAATTAACTACCAATCACTGACTTGCACCAATCAAAAGGTTTTGCTCTTTATCCTGATTTGTCCAAATTAGGGAGTTACTGGTAGCATATGGCAGCTCCGCTCAGTTTTTGGCACCATGGTATCTAATTCTCCCGTCACTAGCCCCAGCTATCCCCATTCCCCAGCCAGTGGGACAGACTGTGAGAGAGGAGAGCTGTATTCAGAGGTGACATTGCCGCTGAATTTCTGAAAGACGGCATGAGAGAGGCGTGCAGGCCAGAAAAGCAGAGGTGGTATTTGAGTCACACGCTATCGAATGTGTGAGCCGCGGGTGGGGGGGGGGGGTAGGGTCAGGGGAGAGGGTAAAAAAAAAATTCAACAAGAAAGAAATGGCCAGCAACCATTAGCACAACAGATGGAAGGGATCAGGAGTTCAGCTGTGTGACTCCCTTCTCCTCTGCACAAAGTTGTTTATCAGGAGGGTCCGCCGCTCCTGTGTGACGGAAGGTCGACGGTGTCACGCCGCCTGACGGACACTAATTGAGTGCCACCTTATCAGGTCCGTGAATAATGACTGCTGGGCGAGCCTCAGTAAAGCTGTGTGAAAGAAGCGTTTAGGACTCCGTTATGAGCCAGTAGCTTAAAATTAATTGTGTGTGTAAGTGTGTGTGTGTGTGTGTCTTTCAGCTTTTTTTGTGAAGAGTATTATGATTGAATGATCCACTCGCCTCAGCAGATAGTAGGGTAAGTCTCCAAAATCAGGGCAAATGAGTTCAAATACCATACATATATGCACACAGATATACTTACACGTACATACACACCATGTAGATACGCCAACATATACACATATACATTTTTTAAAAATTTTACTTTCTCACTTCATTTTTGAGGTCACATCTTATAATTTCTATATTGATACAAATTACAAATTGCAAAACAACTATGGCTATACGTTAGCCTAACGTATTTCTTATTTCACAGATTAGCTCAAATATTTTTATACTGATCTGTGTAAACTAAACCTGAAAAGGACTAAACACTAAGCCTAAAACTAACTAGAGTTCCTTTAAATAAAAAAAGAAAGTTGTATCCGTAGGTCAAAGTGAAAATGGAGCGCTCCACTTTGCTGTCATTTTGGCAGTCCCTCTTAATGTCCTGGCAGCAGATGCCAATGCAGACCTGGAGCATATGCTAACGCACATCACAAGATATGTTTTTTATGGACCTTGGACGTAGCGTTGTTGCCAGAGCGGCCATCTGCCGCCATTAGACATCAGTGCTGTTTGCACTCAAAGGGGCCTGGTGCCTCCTCCATCTCACAAAGCGACCAGAGTCAGACTGTTCCATATCCCTTAGTGACACATCTGCTCATGGGTATCCCAGCGGGCTTCCTGAAGTACGTCAATGTATATTTTATAGAAATGATATCACAAATGTATCATAAACATGCGGTGAATTAAGTACAGTTGGATGGTGGCCAGGAAAAATGTGACCGCAGGCCTTTTTTTTCCTGCTTTAAATGGGCCTGTCAGTGCTTTTCCCCTTACTCTTGGGATGTACATAGTGATAGAAGAATGAGGTTTCATAATTGGTGGAACAACAATGAGCTGTCAATTATTGACATGTTTAAACCAATTAAAACACTTGCTCTCCACAGCAAAATAATGATTGGCACAAACAAGTCAGTCAGATAATATACTGGTAGTTCTGTCTGTTTTTTGGTTTAATGAAGCTTTGTTCTGCTATCAAGTGGTGTAACTATTACAATATTTATGTAAATATTTATTATATTTAAATTTAAAATGATAAATTTATTTATGTAATTATGTCTTTCTTTGTCTATCATTATTTGATCCACTCTGCAACATTTTCCAGCCAAAAAAAACTGTAAAACATAAGAGAATAAATAGATGTGCAATTAAAAAGGCGCCCCTCAAGCCCAAAAACCATGAGATGCTAAGAGAACCATGGTGGGAGGCGGGATGTGGGCAGGGCTGAGCAAGCGTGAGGGGCCTCACAGACAGACAGACACAGAGGAATTCATCAAAAAGTGGCCCCTCTAGAGGAGAGGCCTACCCCTTCCTGAGCACCCCACTTCAGTCAAGGTCCACATTATGTGTGCCTTAAAGCAGATAATTATGTGTTTGTGAGTGATCAATTGGAAATGCGGTGCTTTTTTCCCCACTGGCAACAAACAGAGCAGCTTCTGTAGGCTCCACAGGGGGGCAGGAAGCTAATGAATGAGAAACAAACAAGTTTCGGCCTTCCTCTGAAACATGCCCCACAGATACAGCAGCAGCCACGCTAAGTGTTCGCATATGCATCCAAAGTGCTCCGCACAACTCGCACGCGCAGTCGGAGGTCTTGTATATATTTAATTATTCAGGACGCATTTTGTTTTTTTCCATGTTAGGATGATTGTTTTTAATGATGGTGAGAATCAATAAAAATGTTTGTCCTTTTTGATGTCATATATAATTTTTTTTTTCTAAAAAAGGTGTTTACTGTTTTTTTTAAATACTGTTGCGTGCATTTTTGGCTCGCCTTCTGTTGTTTGACAGTCACGTTGAAAAGAGGATGCACTTACACGAGATCTGTGGCTGTTAGCATGAATCACTTTGTGCTCCCAGCTCAAAGCGGTGCTAAATTAGAGGCAGAGTTCATATTATATTTTCATGGCTGGAAAATAAATCATATTCCAAAAAATATAGAAAGTAGCCTATCTGCTCATTGCATCATCCAGCAATCACTACGCCATAAATTGATTCCACCTTGAGCACGGGCAGATATATATGAAATCTGGTTCTATGCCATGCTAAGTATTGATCCATAAAGCAATTACTTTCACAGAGGATTAAGGTGTTATGGGACACAGAGTAGCATTTATGGTCTGTTCCTGCTATGGGGGTCATAAGAATATCACTCCAAATTGTATTAAAGATTTTGTACTCTAAGGTTCGACTTACCCTTTTAGAAATTCCTTAAAAAATTAGAGGTGGTCATCACTGATGTCATCTATCAGAACGATAACTGACCAATCCATTTACTGCCAATGGCTTTCAGGTTAGCCAGGTATTGGGACAGAAGGTTGCAAGATGCCCTCACTATCAGGAGTTGGACCATGTCCATAGTTCCGTGCGCAGGATTAAAAGTGATGCACTCAGTCAACACAGCTGCGCAGTTGGGCCTCTAAAACGCTTTGATGCATGATGCATCTGCTCACATAGCAGAGTAAAATGAAGCTACAAAATGGCTCCTTTTGTCTCGTGACACATTAAGGCGAAGGAGCCAGTGTGCAATTGCCCTGAAGGAAAGATACTCCGACGTGACACAAATGCATGTGAAGGATATAGTAAAATCACGCCAAGGACTAGCTGCTATTGACGTGCGACACATCTGTGTGTGAAGAACTCTGGACGGCCATGGTGAGAGAGAGCTTCCTGAGACATGCAAAACAACGGAGTGGAGCAGGGGGTAAACTCACGCCGCGGGAACAGAGGTCTTCTCACGAAACGTGATTGCACTCTGTCGCAGAAGTAGTCCCAATGTCAAGCATTAGGAGGGAGGAGTGTTGCCGTGTCAACTGGGGTGCCTTTGAGCCCCCTCCAGTTGCAGTGGAGGAAGTGGAGCGCAGCCCTCGCAGGAGGTTGCACACGCTCAGTCACCTCTCTCCGGCAGGGCGCATTCGGCCCAGTCACCCTCAACAAAACAGCTTTTCGCAGGGGGGAAACTCAAACGCACAGAGACACCACAATGGGACAGATACATATCATCACAGCATCCAGGGCATAGACACAGACCCAGAGGCAAGCTTCCTCATTTCTAAGCAGAAGAAAAGGGATCGGTTCAGTTACTGTGTTTCTTACTGCTACTTTTGCAGGAAGCACAATCCCCCCGCGACTGCTCCTATGAAAGTGCTGTCCTGCGGGCTGTGTGTTAGTGGAGCATGTACAATATTTCTGCCCGGTTTGAGTTTGAGGATTAGTGTCGTACCAGGGCACCTTGTCATTCTTTACCTCCCCTCTATAACACTAGTGAGCTGCTGCTCTGGCCTGTCTGCTGTGCTGTCACATGTGCTAAACAGCAGATGCTGCATCTCTCATCTTGTTATCTACTCCCATCTTTTCCTGAATTCCTCTCTCTCTTTTCTCTCTATGCTGCATAAGCACTGTGATTCTCTCATTCCCTCTCTCTTTCTCTCCCTCTGTTTCTCTTTTATGCTGGTTTATTTACTTTGACACTTTAAAATGTCATATGAAATGTATATAGCTTGATTAAAACCCATGCTTTTTGTCATAGTGCTGTATTAAATAAGGTGCTTTAAGAAGTCAAATCTCTTACTCTCTCTTGTATATGTGTTTCCTCCATTCTCCATTCCTGGGATCCCTACCCTTCCCCACCCTCAGCTGTGGATGTGGCGTCCTTACTCCAGCCATGCAGAGAAGGCAACTGTACAATGTAAACCCAGACAGCTCTTATTGTGCGCTGGAGAATTCCCTGTCAAACTGATGAAACTGAAAGCAGGTTTTCAGCAGGAGATTAAGGCTGAGAGCATTGCGGTAGCGGCAGGAGGGGGCACGGTTGGAGGGGGCTATCTCACTTCTTTCAGCACAGGCTAGACTGCCTCTCTCAGAAATGGCATCTTAATGTGGCAGGCGTTTGGCTCTTAATGGCTGCTTTTAGATTTACTTAGCATGTCATTAATACCTGAGTTGTTATATCACCTCATATGGGAGCATTAGAAGGGTTTGAGATGGAGTGTGTGAGGACTGCAAGAGTGAGGGAGAGAGTGCGAGCAGCAGGGAAAGAGAGATAAGAAAGAAGATAATAGGTGAGATGGTGAGAAAGAACAGAATGTGTTTAACATATGTGATATCATGAACGCATAGTTGTGCTTGAAGGATGGACTGGAGCTTGAGAATGATGATGTTACATTTATACCCCTTTCATGCCTCCATCTTTGCTTTCATAGGAGTAGCCAGGGATCTCATCTATGCAACCACCTATAGGACCAGCAGTCTTATTATGGTGGGTAAGGTCTTGCTCAACACCAGCATCCATGCCCTTACTGCACACCGACACTGCAGCCAGCCATTTTTCATGCAAGGCAACTCGAAGCATAAGTCTCTTCTTTAGCAGGGAGTTCCTCCTCCCCATTTCTTTTTGCAAAATCCTCCGATCACACCTGCACCACCTGGCTCTCATTCTGTGTGCAGGAGAGAGCCTTCACAGAGCCCGCCTTCCATCATGCGTGGGCGTCCAGCTCAAAAACACCCTCCAACAATGAAGCGGGCCAGCTCTGAACCCCAAGTCTGACAGAGACCTCTGGGTTTAGGCTGTGTGGAGGTACTGTAAGGGCACTTTAGGACCCCCTGTGTGGCTCTGAGCGACAGGGCAAACCTCTCATAGTGAAATACAACACATCATCAACCACAAAATGGTTTTTGACTTGGTCTGCCCCACCCCAGGGCCTAATGCTGCCAGCAGCCCACAGAGGTTTCCATATTGTCAGTGAAAACTGCAGGGCAGTACCTTTGACAAGTGACTGCAGCTTTTTTTGTTTTGTTTTGATTAAATGCTTTTCATTGAGAGTCCTTTGAGACCCACCCCCCAACTCCCAACACAACCCCTAACCCCCCTCCATGCTGGTTTTCAGTCAAACCAAAGTTGCAACCCTGAATTTTAACAAGCTGTTTATTGTTATTTATTAGACACTTTCAATATCTTGAGGGAGGATTTATTCTCCTAAATCACATTATGTCAGAAATAGCTATGCATGTCATGAAGAATCAGCGTCTTAAATTTACATCCAAGGACTTTTAATTTGTCAGATAAACTAATGTTTGCATTCTCTGATGGTATTACATGGAAAATGATTCCTTGAGCAAGAGATTACATTTTTAATTGATTAAATTATAGATGATGGGTGAATAAGGGGGCCATAAATGATGAAGGGGTTGATTTTGTCTAAAACAAAACAATTTTTTTACATGGTGAAGAATTAAAAGTAAAAGCAAATGGTAAAAAGCCAAACCTGCATTAAAACAAAAATATGTTGAACTCATCTCAATAAATGAAGAGACTGACTGACTGCAGCATAAACTTTTAAGAACCACTGTCTAGTGTTTTGCGAATCAAATAATTCACTACAGACTAGAACATTGTGTGTGTAATTTTCTGTAAGAGGCTTTGTGTTCATATGGAGACGGTATGAAATCATTTACTGATCAGAATCACATGATATCTCACCAGCGGTGATGCTTACATCTTCATTGCTTTAGATGAAATGTTAAGAATGCAGATCCCATCTCTGGTCCATATGCTGTGGCTACAACATTATCGGGAGCTAAACCGCTCTGCTGAAAACCGAGCCTGTCAGCACGGTGACAGTGGTGCGGCGACATGGTCACGTTGACAGCTAATACAGCTTTCTGTGTGATGGCTTCTAAACCATCTCCCATTGGCCCACAGGCCCTTTAAAATCTGCTTGCTTGGATACGTGCAGGTTCCTGTGCATGCGGCTCACACCTTTGTGATGTGACAAAGCACCAATGAGACAGCTTTCAAAGAGGGGAGCGCATAAAAGTTTGAACAGATCGGGGAGTTAAAAAAACAGGAGCGCCATGTGTTCATGGCCAACCGTGGGGCCAAAGCTAGTGTGCTGCACAGACATCAATGGCAGCGCAAAGTTGCAGAGAAGTCTGGCAAAAACCAAAGGGAGCTGGGGTGGAGCCTGTGGGGCCTTTCTACCAGTCTCTCAGATATCTTTGTGAAGTCGCCCTCCCGTTTAGCGCCCCCCCCCCCTCTGCTTGGGGCCTCTGCGGGTAAAGATGGCAAAAGGAACCATCTTGCAACGCCCTTTTGTGTTCCCCCGACAAACAGACGTCAGAACCAAATGCCAAGTCAGGCAGAGGCAATGAAATCTGTCTAAGCCATACTGTGCCTCAGATGTCAGTATGGAGAGTACCCCAGCCACTGACCTGAGATCAGCTTCAGCTTTTGTCTAAAAAGGTTTATTAAGGATAGAATTTCACTTGGGTCTGTGGGTCTACATCTCCTGGAGGAATTCACTGAAAACCCTTTCAAGTTGAAAATAAAAACCAACATACACATATGTCTTTACACACACACACACACACAAGCATACATAATGCTGATACCCAAACTCATACCTGAAGGAATATACTGACGATTCACTGTCATGCATGCACACACACTCACACAGACATATGAACAGTAAACATGCACATACACAGGCACGCCTAATTACATAGTTGTCCATTATTGCTAATGTGATTATCCTTATTAAAAATCAGAATTCCACCTGGTCATTACCCTGACCTCTCTGGGCTGTCATCTTCAGTCCACAGGCAGTGAGAAACAGGACTGATCAATCCTTGGTCTGGTTCACAGTCCCAGCTTGACATAGGGCGTACAGACCCAAGTACCACGCTGTATTAACCTTGTATGGCTGAGGGAGATAAGCCTGAGCTGGGATACTAGATTTGTGCTTAGTGACATAGTGTAGGATGTACTTTTGATTGACAGTGTTAGTTCACTGTTAGCATAGTGTAAGCACACTGTTAGCACCATGTCAGTACTGAAATGATCACAGTGAAAATGTAAACCAGCTTAGGGAATAATGTGCATTCATGTGGATGATACAGAAAGCAATCAGACAGAAGGACAGACAGACAGACAAACACAGACAGGTCACCATTGTACAGATTCGTTTGATGCATTAGCTGTGAACTCTGATATATGTGCCTTCAAATTCAAGTCATTCAAGTTGGGTATCTTGGTCAATAGCAAAACAACAGCACCCCACCCAGGATGTGAATATGTCACCTTCTGTCTCCCTAACTGGTTCTTCTCACCATTCTCCATGCCACACTGCCACTCCCGTTCATGGAACAAACAATATCAGCAAAGCAGCCACACATCCAGGTACACAAAGCCATAGATTTACAACTGCAACAAGTGTACAGCGCTCAGCCCTGCTCCCTGCTGGGGACACTCAGTGTGTGAGCAGAGAAGCAGACAGAGAGAGTCTGCTCACATACTGGATTAGCTCAACGTACTCTTATATCTCTCACATCACTTCAAATGACATTTTGGTGGCTATCTTCACATAAAAGGACAGGAAATATATATTCTCATTATTAAGAACCCACGCGCTCCCCCAAAACAACACCCACCCCCTCCCCCACCACCACCACCCAAACAAACAGCTTCCCACTTCCCTTCCAAAGGTACTGCACACACAGAATTTAGCAGTATTTTTTTCTGAGTGCAGGATCGCAATCTCTCTTTATCAGAAATTAAATCAGAGTACATGCTGCCAGAGCATGCGAAACAGCACAGGCTCTGTCAATAGCATCTGCTGAGGGAAGCCAGGGTGACAAATTAGCTGAAATTGAAATTTCATCGATATTTCTCTGCCCCTTCCTGTAGGAGCAGATCATTCCGTGGGTGGGGAGTGTTTCTCAGCACCGGAATCCGGGCCAAACCGAGTAACATGACCGATGTGGGCCTAAAAGGATGTCTATGCCCTGCCTGAGATATCACTTTGGACTCTGCTCCAAGGATCGTTGTTAACATCATCAAGTAATGAGATTAAATTATTGCCTGCTGGAAGTCTAAAATGTGTATTCTCCAGTGTCCAATATGTAATGGAAAACTGATCATGGTGGCCTGTTGGACTCATAGTTGGCAGGTCCTTACTGACAACAGCAACAGACACCAGCCAAAGGGCAGCCAAGGCTACAGAGTAGATTGTTCAGTGTTAAATCAAGTCTTATAGAGTACATTTTACAATAATTCTGAGTACATGTTCCCTACTGGGCTCATATAAACTGTGAGTTGAATTTACACTGAACACTTAACTGTGTATCTGCTTTTAGAGTTCAGGAAATGGCCCCTCCCCCGCTCATTAACCCCCACAGTCTCCCTCACTTTGCCCCCCGAAAAAATATAAAGACGGGGCGAGGGTCATGTTTGGGGTTCATAAATGAAACCTGTTCAGTCAAATCAGGAATGCGAGCTTCTGCCTCTCTATTACAAGTCTTTTTTCTCTCCTTTGTGTGGCAGTGAAGACGAGGGAGGGCCGTGAACGCCTCATTAGAGACTTCATTAAGAGAGACGCATCGCCGTGTTTGGGTGGGAGAGAGGGAGCGATCACTCTGCTTTGCCTCCCTCGCTTCGCCTATTCAACGCATTGAAGTGCAGAGAGAGTCTTTCTTTTCTCTCTCTCTATCTCTCTGTCTTTCTCTGTCATCATCCTACTCCTCCCATTTACTCCAACACTGCCTTTTATTCCAAGTCATTACAGGGGATTTATACAAAGGAGTTCCAGGGTTTTAGTTATGTTTCAAGGTCGCAGTGCTTTTTGAGGCATGTTCGTGTGTCTATATGTGTGTGTGCACGCGTGTGTGTGCATGTGTTCACATCATATCTGCTTGCCTGTGTGGGTGCGCTTGCATATTCCCTTGTGCGTATATGTGTGTCAGCATGTTTGCTTGTATTTGTGTGTATGTTTGCTTGCGTGTGGACATGTGCATGCATACTAACATGTGTGTTTGTGTGTATACATACAAATATGTTTATGTATTTGTGAGTATGCATGTGTGTGTGAGTGTGTCTCATTTTTTACACAAACTATTCTGAAGAATTTCCCAGCTTTCCCATCTCATTTAGAGAGGAATTTTCTGTGGTCACCACGAATCACACAGGGTACCATTGAAGAGGGTAAATTGTAAAGGCCAACTTTCTCTCCACAGTTCAATACCACAGACTGTGCCTCGAACAGTACGGGAATTGTTTTTAACAGATTCTATGTCCACTGGACCATTGAGAAGAAGAAATCGCTTTTAGCTTGCACAACATGGTCCTTTTTTTGCAAAGAAGCCGGGTTCCAGTGTTTGAATGGAACTCAGTTTCTAAGCAAAGTCATTGGGTTCCATCCAGCATGGAATTGTACAGGTCTGCTCTTTTTTTGTTGCATATCTGTGAGCACCAATGCATATTTCTCGTTCTGTAAGCTCTAGTGCTGGTGGGTCAATGTGCTTTAAAAACATTATTATATGTCTAAGTTGGAAATTGTAATTTAAACAAAATTCTCACCATGTCAGTCCTGACCCTCACCCACAGAGGAAGTTTTTTGGTTGGTAGGGCTATCCTCAACTCATTGTGAAAGAGGAACTCCTTCCGCCAGGTGGACACCTCAGGTGTGCTTGCACCAGTGGCAGACAGAAATGATTCACTATAATTTTTAAAGATTATAATGACAGCTGTGTGGCAGGGCTCAAACAACAACAAAATCAAACTGAAGGAAGACACCTGTCCAGTCACCACATCACAAAAACAAACACTGAGCCGAGCAGCTGCCTTATCCCTCCAGGTGAGAGCTCACACGTTAATAAGTTACATTCAAGCAATGAGACTGTGCAAAGGGACGCTAAATGGATCCAAATGAATTTACCAGAAACAGCCTGATCATGTTGATATTTTGATTGAGCATGAGATAATCTAATAGGCTAAAACAACAGCCACTTAACGTCTTAATCCTTCTTCAATGGATGAACTCCTGTCAGTTTTCTAACCATATAAATACAATAACTACCTTTAAGAGAGGAATTAGAAACATGACATTTAATATTGTAATAAATGTATTTAATTTATTACAATAATATGGTAATATTGTACTTTATTACATTTTATTACATAGTAGTAGTAGTAGTAATAGTATTCAATCAACATTACATTTTATGTAGACCACTGTTCAGGCAGTATTGCATATTTGAGTTTGACTGCATTTGAGGGAACAACTCATATACATGAGTAAAAAACTCTTGCACGTTCACCTCATGTTCTTCATACTTCTCAAAGTCTGATATACAGCATTAAGAGATTTTCATGCTTATTAGTTTTCGTTATTCAGAGCTACTGACAATGCAGATAATGCCGTTTGACAAGTAACATGTACTGTAACCCATTTACTCAACTGCAGAGCTTCACTGGAGTCGGAGCACCGAACACAAGGGACTATCAGCTATCTCCCTCTCACATCTCAGTCACATCTCTGGAATGCAGAGCCCCGCGTCTCACACGCCACACGGCCGTCCCCCGACGTTCTGTTTAATTAACAGTGTTACAGTTATGATTGTGTTGCTAATGGGGGTCCCTCTGAGACGTGTGGAAACACAGGAAGCTCTGTTGAGTGAGAGCAATTCCCCTGTAAACACAGCGGACCCAGAGAGGAAAGCGGGCGTGGCTTCACGCTGCCGCCACTGAACAGGGGCACATCAACGCTCCTTCCTCCATACAGGCCACCACTGCACCCCTCCCTCTCCCCCTTCTCCCTTTTACTGCCTTTCTTTCCCTCTTCTGATGCAATATGGATTCGTTATTTCTCTCTGTATCCCTTTCGCATTCCCTCACCCAATCTTGCTCCCTCACCTAATCTTGCCAACAGCATCTCTTTCCTGTCCTTTCTTAGTTTACTTATCTGTTACTAAATCTCTTCCCGTATTCCTCTTCTCTCTACCTCCCTCACTCCTGTTTCTACCCTTTCATCCCTCTATTGATGCTTTACCACAATAGCGGTACACAAAGCAAAGGGGTCAGAACAGGGATATCAACTCCAGCCAGTGCTCATGTATTTATTGGCAGAGGTGCACTCTAATTAAAATGGAATTACAGTTGGATAAAGTGGTTCTCCAGTATCTAAGAAATGCTCAGCTAATTCTGTGGACAACAAGTTTCTCCAAAAAGAGTTGTATGTTGTCTGTAGTCAGAAAACTGCCCAAAGTGGTCACAATAACCATGTTTTCCAACTAGTCATCTCTAAAAACTGGGAATGAACGGATAATTTTCCTTTCTGTCATGTACCAAATCTTACTCTTCTTCTAGCTGGGGAAATTAATGGCGTGTCTACATGATGACCACACCAACCCCATGTGTGTTATTCAGCTGGATAACCATGTGAACGAGCCCACAATCACCCACCAGAGAGGCTGACCCTTACAGGGTGGAGAGGGTGAGTGGGACATCTATAGACATGTTTATCTCTATCTAGGCAAGAGGGTGCTCAATCAGCATGTCATTTACATCATTCAGCCCTCATATCTTACCTTCCCCTGCATGTCTGGATATATTAAGGACCCACCCCCTGCTTTCCTACCCCACAGAAGCAGGTTTTTGGGGGCGGAGGGGGAGGTCACTGGGCAGGAAAGCCATGTTGCTGCTCTACACCCCAGTTACCATGTGATCATGGGGCATTATGTATAAATAACCTGCCGGTGATGAATTGGCACTTAGGCCCTCGGAAGCACACTCAATCAAATGGGCCGTGAATCCTCCTTCTCTTCCGACAGGCTGCTGAATGTTAAATAAAGTTATTTGAATATTTGTAATATTAATGCCAGCGTGTCAAAAGCTTGACGGGGCTGAAAGCTCCTGAGGAAAAAAAAAAAGAGAGAGGGAGAAAGGAAAAACATCTTCATGTCCCTGATCTGAATATTGAAATAAACCTGGAGGAACAGAAGGTGCTGCTGTGTGTTTTTAAAAAAAGAAGGGATGGTAGAGAAAGAGAGAGACAGAGAGATAGTCAACATGTAGGAAGTCACTAGGTGGAATCTGTGGCTCCTCAATAAAATACCATGGACAAAAGAACCTGTACAGAATGTACAGAGTCTTACCACAAGATACTGAACTCCCACATTCACTCCACCCCCTCTGTTTCTTGACTTCAAGACGTTTTGTTAAGTAACAGGAGTTTTGTATACTGCTAGTCTTTAACAATTACCTATAATTTAGCATGGGGAAGTCCTTCATCACACTTCTAAATGACTTTTTGGGAGATGTAGAGTCAATAGAGTCTGTGACTGAATTCACAGCCACTATACAGCTACTATACAAAATCAACAACAGAATCAGAGGTCAGCTGAGCTCCTGTATAGAATCTATAAACACTGCATGGAATTCTTGCCAATGTATGTAATCTACAATCGCGGTACAGAATCCATAACCGCTGTATGTGATCTGTATCCAGTTTACATATTCCCAAATCAGTGTGCAGAACGAACAGCCTTTTTGTGAGTCTTTCCTGTGTGAATTATTCAAACTGCATTTTTTAGTGTCCCATTTCCTACATTCACTATATATGATTTGCATGGAAATGGGGCCGGCTATAAAAGCTACAACCACATAATAAGGTTTTAACACAGCTACCCAATTACAAAATAATAAAAATGCTCCACACAGAATCATATAAACCAAAATTATGACATCACCCATGTATAATTAAATGCATAGTCTTTGGAGCCCGCATCCAAAAAAAGAAAAGGCAAAGACACAAGCATCGAGGGATGTTGTATAAAAGAATAATGTCAATGTGTGGTACAGCGAAGACAGCTTTTTGACAAGAAAGGCTGGGATGACACTTTGAAAAGTATGTGACAGTCAGAATACCTTCTCACAATAGAAACGTATCCCAAATGCAACAACGTATCGATTTGACACCAGGAAGACATGCATGCACTATTTTCTCCTCTGCACTTTAGCTACTTAAGATCTGAGTCTTTTCCTCAGTCTCCTCCAGCACTGGAATCAAACCAAAGGTGAGTTGCAAATTACTTTGCCTGTTTGTTTAACTCACGACGGAGTGTGGGATTCTGCTTTTCTCCGACATGTTCATGCAGCGTTATCCTCCCAGAACACCATGAGGTAGGAAACAAAGGAAATTAAAACTAGGCGATAGAACTTGTAAAGACTGAGGGTGAGACCAGATAGTTTTCAGGAAGATCTCTACAGTAGGTGCCCCGTGTCACAAGTCTCTGACCTCAGTGGAAGGATGGAAATGATGAAGCAGACAGTCTGCCTGCATATTTATGTGGCCTGCTACACTCCTGTTTCCCCAGACGGCAGGCAGCAAGACCTCTTACGTCTCGCTGTCACACTGTAAAATAGAAAGACCCAGAGAGTTTCTCTTCGGCTTTGGCAGTGACCTGATTTCCATGAGTCACATCTAGGAGACATCTGCCGCTGTGCAGAGTACCAAGAGCACAATGTCAACCTCATATCTCCACATGACGTACACTTACATCCTGTTCTTAATTATGTGCCCAAATAATAATTTGTGTAGAAAAGGTATACAGCATTTGTTTTCATATTCATGCCCCAGATATATCCAAGTAAATATATGTGTACCAAAATGATTATTTGTCCATTTGGAGCACATATATCCTTGATAAAAAATCAAGCTGTTCTACAATATGATCATTTCTTTTAATTATATTTTCTCTCATTTTGTATATTGTCTGGAATAATGTCTAAAGACTTATAAAGACTTATTAAAAATAATTTGATTCTGAAGTCAGCATCTGTTCACCAGTGTGTATAAAAAAATCATGCAACAACAGCAAGCTTCTATATTTACACACATCATGTGTTAATGGTGATGTGCTATTGGCAATGAGTCATCTTTATGATTTATTAAACATTTTAAAAATGATTTTCCCTTTATCCCACCCAAAATGTTTATCCTCGGGCAGCAACCCTCCAACCTGGGAAGAGGAAGCTGTGACATGTGACGCCTCTGATTCATGTGACAATAAGCCCTCCCTTTTGTCATATCCTGCTTATACTGTCAGAGGATGGCAAAGTCAGCATACACAATTAGGGTCATTAGATGGTTTGAAATTTTTAAGCCTGTTGCCTTTGATCTGTTTCTTATTTTCAACTAAAAAGTAAGCCGATTTATTGTATATATTATATTTACAGGATATATCAGTTGTTTCATTTGAAGGCAGTTGATTCAAAAACCATGAGAGATTCTGCACCTGTTCTTGTGTATTAGCTGTGATGGAGGACAATTTAGACAGCAGATGAGCAAAGAGCCAGGGGAGAGAAGAGAATGTAGGGGAGGGAGAGGGAGAAGTGAGAGTGAGAAAGAGAGTAAAATAGAGGAGAGAGATAACATGGCAGTCTGAAGGAGGGAGCAGGGGCCTTCTTAATCCTGAATCCACTGCCTATTTTCATGATTAATTATGCCTGGTGAGGGCAGGGCTGATCTGTGAAATTATTATTAAATACCTGACAGTCACAGGCTTGGCAGTGACTGCAAGTGAAATGTAAGGCTTAGGAGTTTAGCATACTTTCTCTTTCTGCACGCGCACGGCAATACATAGAGACACGCACCCACTCTTCCTCCCCTCCCTCAATTCGTCCCCTATTAAAATTCAGGTATGCCGTATTGACATATGGAAAGGTCCAGCATTAACCAAGCAAGATGATTATGGATTAGTATTAATAAAAACAAGCCTTAGTATACATTATTACTGAATATTAATAATGCACCAGCTGAGAAACATAAGACAATAAACACATCCTTAAGTTACAGACTGTATATAAACAGGAACTTGGGTGTAAATTTCCCTTCCTGCCTGAGCAAGATGACCATTGCATGTTGGGTTCATGTTTCTTTATTTTCCATGTGTGGCTGCCTTTCCTCAACTTCCGCTTTATTTTTTGGGTCTGTCCAGATTTTGTTACAGATAGCTATAATATTGTAAAGTTACTGAGCAAAGACCTTACACATCAGTGAACTTCTTTATGACCTCTCTCTACTTCAGTTTTATGAGTACTGAACAAAATAAAGATGTTTTGCTGCAAGTAAGGCAATTAAGATGTTTAAATTTAACAGAAAATCCAGTGCATGTATTTTTTACCTGTGATAAAATAGTCTTATTTTGCACTGTGTATTGTAATATTTGAGATATCTTCATGTCAAAGTGGGTCCTTTCCAAAGACAGCAGAACATCTTTGTCTGATCTTTGTTCTACTTTAAGCTGCAGTCCTAAACCTGCAAAAAGTAACTCGAAAACTTTTTCGTAACCCAATCTCTTCCAGGAGTCATTTCTACCATTAATAAGCTTTTTGAGTTCAGCAGGAGAGGGAGGCAAAGCTGTGGTCATTGGTGCACATCAGGAGTTTGGGTCATGTTCTGAACTTTGGGGGTGTGAGAGGGATAAAGAGACATACTGAGCAGACCAACATCCGGCAGTAATGGGAGTGTAGTGTAGCGGAGGAGAAAGCTAAGCTCTAGGAATCAGGGTTCACACAGATACACACAGACCAGGAGGAAAGCAAAAATATCCAACGTTCAATTATTTTCCTGAGAAATAAATCTAAGAACTAAACTACAAATGAAATGAACTGACAAAAAGCAAGAAGAAACACAACCTACATTATAGTGCTGGAAGAGGGACAAGTGAACAAACAAAAAAACAAAAAACTTGAGAAAAGCCAGAAAGAATAGTTTCACTCCCTCAACAACTAGGAAGTTGAGGCAAACAATGATTTGAAGTCCTTTAAGAATTTTATTATTCATTATTTATTTCTTTGGTTCCTCAGCCGAAATCCTTTGACGAACCCCCCGCTGTTGTTGCCGTTAACGCACAGTAGGGGGTTGGGGGGGTGAGTAGAGACGGCGGAGGAGCTTTCTGGCGGGGTGCCTCATTTGGAGCGCGCCCGCCAAACGAGGACGTCTGGGCGGATCTGGGTGAATTATCTGGGGTATGTGTTTCTGAAGCCTCCTCAAAGGGTTCTTTGTAGATTCCACAAGGGCCACGGCCCCTGCGTGAGCTTGCGGTACAGTAGAGGACTCTGGGCGGGCCCCGCAGGGCCCCTCTTTCAGCACAACAATGTGGCAGTCGCTTCGTCACACTAACGTACATTTATTACCAGGAAAATAAACTGTATGAGGTCCTGAATTCCATACATCTTGCTGCTGAAGCATGACAAGAGACACAAAGACAGAAAAATAACTGACAGGCAGAAGGGATCATAGATTGACAGTTACCATCCTGCTCCCTTGTTAAAAAAATCTCACAAGTCATGTGAAAGCCAATACATGGCAAAATGGAGGATGCCTGTTCATTTCTGTATAGGAAGTTTAAAATCCTTCTGACAGAAACAGCTTTGCCAAAAAGGCAGCAATTACCTGTTCTTTAAAATGTTTCCTCCAGAAGGAAAAAGAAACGGATGGTAGTGGGCCAATAATGAAAAAAGAAAGAGAGTGAGGTTTTCATTTCCTCTACTTCCTATACCATCAGGAGTTTTAACAGTGTGCTTTTCCTTCTATTAAAAGACAAAACAAACCTTTGAGAACCCCTTTGGAAAAAAGGCATTATAAAATCCATTCATTTCATCACCATAATTAAATGGCTCCTCAGGAAAAGCAGATGGGGGTTACATTCAGAGGTCCTTCACATCTACCAGTGCCCCCAAAACCCCCACCCCGGAATTTCTTATTTCTTGGACCCTGGCCACGGCTGGATTACCGGTGTGTTCCTGATCTATTCCATCAGTCTGAACCTTTTCTCTGATCTCTTATCCGGCCCCCGAGGTCAGCCCGCTCACAGCTTTCCGGGTCTTTCCACTCTGAACAATATCTCTCCTTCTCTCTCCTCTGCAGTGTGTACTCCATATCTGATTCTCATCCTTGTGAAAACATCAGAGAGGAGAAGGTAGATAAAGAGAGAATGGAAGGAGAGAGAGCGCAAGGAAGAGAGAGAGAGAGAGAGCGAGAGCGAGAGAGAGAGAGAGAGAGAGAGGACCCAACTCTCCTTTACCAAGCCTGGCCCTTCTCTCTTGATGTCTCTTTGTTGTCCTGCTGACTCCTCTCCAAGATCTCTGGTGACTTTCTTTACTCTTTTTATGAAAGAACTGTGAAAAAAATGATAGTGAAGGGAATATTTTACCTGGTGCTGAGATCCTGCAAGGCTGCAGAGCCAGACTGCTGTAACAAAATCCCAAAATTAGGACAAGCATCGTCCCTCTATATATAACCATACCTAATGAAATGGCTACTTCAATAGGCTTGGTAACTGGTGGCTCTTGAAGGTCACAGGTCAGGACGCAAATCCACAAAGTTGCCCTGGAGGTGATAATGGAGGAGGTGAGCATGTGAACGGAGAAACCCTGATCCTAGATCAGCGCTCTTACTCTGAGACTCCCCGCGAACAAGGGCCCTGGCAGTGGGGTTCTGGCAGGCCTCGCTCGGTAAGACGGTCCCTCAAAGTGCACCCCGTCAGATTAACTCTGTGCTCTGTCACAACTCCTACAGCTTCCTGTCACACCTGTCAGCGCCCGCGGTGAGCAGATCTCCACTCAATTACAGACAGCGGCGGGGGGCAGGTGACAACTCCACAGCTGGAGAGGCCCTGACTCTGTGGGACGCGCCCCGGCTTTACTGACCCTGCCGTCATGCGCCCCGTCTGAGAGCCCTGTTAACCCTCCTGGGGTTTCGTCCCTCAGTGCCTGTCCCAATGACAAGCCATGACTTCATCAACAGTGGCAGGTAAAAAAGGTGATTCGATCAGCAAAATGTATTATGTATTATTTATTTATTTATTATAGGCCACAAAGGCTTTTCATATGATGGCTTGACAGCTCAGAATTTATTTTTAAAAGGGATGCTCCTTTAGATACATGATCCAAAAGGGACATTCCCCTCCCCTAGACTCAGGGAAATGCACAAACAGAAAAGTTGACAGGAAAATGCTATTGGCCACTGTTCCTCTCACAAAGAGAGAGAGAGAGAGAGTGAGAGAGAGAGAGAGAGAGAGAGAGAGAGAGAGAGAAACTGGGGAGTCTGACAGAGAAATATAACGGCCTGAAAAATACAGAGACCAGCGGGACATAAAAGAAGATTAGTAGTACCTTACCAGAAGGCCTGATCAGGGCAACTGGTCCCCGGAGGGGCTGATTTGTGGACACATAAATACAAATAAGCACCTATTGATTTTTGTGATATTTTCATTTGATGCCCATTAAAATAGTGTGGATGAATCTGACAATCTAAAATACATCTGGTCATTTCTTTCCCCTTTCAGTCAAGATTGAGCACTTCTGTATTTATTTATTCATTAAATGAGCTTTATTCTGTAAGCGCATATTTCACTTCCTCCCAGAGCTGAGGCAACCAAGGTTAGATATGGCAGAACCAGCCGAGGCAAGATTTTGTCTGATGTATCGTATCAATGCCTAAATCCACCGGGCAAAAAGGTGTGCTGTACAAATTTCATAATCTGGACTGGTATTGTTTCAGGATATAAAGCGTGCAAGCCTGTAATATATTTCATATGCGGCACATCTTCATCCTGGGATGGGGGCAGTTCTCCAGGAGGCGTACCTCTGAATATTGACCATCTGCCCCCACTGATCCCTCCTCAGGTTACCCCCAGCAGCTGGCTCAGTCCTCATGTTTGGCCAGTTTATATTCTAGTGGACCCAAGCCTTCTGTGGGATATTGATACAGCTAGGAGGGGGTGGGGCGAAACACCACAAGGATATCACCACCACCAACAAAATATTCCCCAAAACACCAAATCCAAGCTCTGTGTTAAACCCTCCCATGCTTTTATTCTCTATATCTCAGATCTTCTCTCTTAGGATATCTATGATCTTGTCTCCTTGTAAACCACCATATGTTTTCACCTTCAACTTGCTAAGGTGCCTTTTTTTATTCCATAGAAGCCAAGTTGTTTGTGAGTACCAGCCAGGCTACCTCTGTGTTGTAAAAGAGTATAATTTTGAAGGTGAAAAGTCAGTGTGCAGATCCGCTGTACAGTATGTTATCTGCACTATCAGGTACTCGTAATATGGAGAGGTGCCCGAGGACGCGGGCCTGGTATCTGATGTTTTAACTGATCAACGTGCCGGTACCTGTGGATGGCACTCTGAAAAGCCAACCTTTCCCCAGCCAAGGACGTAGCTAGGGCATCTGAGAGTGGCTTGATTCTATATCGGGTGGAGTTTTATATCTATTTATTGATCACCGCAGATGGCCGTCAATCGATCTTATCTGCTTTCAGCACAGAGTTGTCAACTGCCGGGGGGATCAAATATGGTGGAGGTCTGGAATAAGGCCTTGAAATGTCATCTGAAGCCTTGGGAAGTTCTGTGTGCATATGTGTGTGTGTGTGTGTGTGTACGTATGTGTGTGTGTGTGTGTGTGTGAGTGTACGTATGCATGCGTGTGTGTGCGTGTGTGTGTGTGTGTGTTTGTGTAAGTGTTCTTACGTGCATTTGTGAGTATGTATATTTGTGTATCTTAGCATTTGTTAATTTTTTATGTGTGTGAGAGACAGAAACAGTGCTGTATGTGTTGTATGGGAGTATGCATGCATGTTTACACATATCAGTAACATGAAAACCTATTTTATTTAGATTTCAGCTGTGTACAAATTCACAACTGAAAAAACACAACTGGAAGTGATTAAAATCATCATGAAGCACGGAAATGTCTCAGGACATTTGGAAAGACAATCGTCACTCACATACAGGGCTGGCTTACATTTTGCTGGGTAAAACATAAGCTGATCAAGTCTGTGAGCATCACTACTGCACCACTGGTCCACTACAACACCCAGACCAGGAACACATAGAGCCATCTGCACTATGCACATGCTCTGAGGAGACTCACCCTTCAGTAAAGCCCACAAACCATGTAACTATAGCACACAATTACCACGGAGAATCATGTGGTTCAAAAATACACATTTTTCACAATTCAGAGGAACATATCTATTACATTTTAAAATAAGTCATGGCATATTGCTCTATATATGGTTATGCTACTGTATACAAAGTTATATATAGTACACATTAGGGTTTTGTGAACTTAAATATAGAAAAACAGAAATTATCATGACTTCAGACAATTTTCCAACCACAACTATCATTTTTGGATAAAACCTTAGAAAAAGTAGCTGAGCATAATGGAGAAACATAGTTTAAATTTCATTTCTTATTCCATTGTAATTACGCAGTACTACTGCCAATCAATGCAGAAGCACGTTTATTGAAGTAGCCTACATATTCCTTATCTGCCTGTCTGCTCTAAAGTATAACTATAAAGTATTTTTTATGAGTTGGGGCATTAGATGTACGTGACAATTATTTTTTTATGTAACTGCAATAGTCTGCAAGCCTCTTGAATCCAGTGAGACTCAAAAACGAAGAAATTATGTGTACATGTATGGAAGAAATAAGAACTCATTTTAACTCCTCTCCACAAAAGAGAAGTCTCTTGGCACTCTGAGGGTTAATATTTGTGGAAAATATGCTCAGTAATTTTCAAGCTCAGAAAAATGTTAGCATTTTTCACAGGCCTGTCTTTTTAAAATTTATTTTCCAATAATGTTTTGGCCCAAAAGAAAAGGCATGCACCCCCATACCCTTCCACTATGAGTGAGGGTGTAATAACTCCACAGTCCCCTCAGCCACATCAGCCACCTGTGACTCAAAACATTCCCTCACCAAAAACAGACAAAAATTTCTTCATTCAATTACAGCTGGAAATCAGATATGTATTGTAGCAAACAAGCAGCTAGCTTGGAGCCTGGCAGCGACGCCAGCTTTGTCTTTGGTTCATGCTAGTACATTGTAGCATGACAGTTGCTAAATTTAACTTCACTAACGGTAAAAGGTATAATTCAATAATTTCAAGAGAAAAGTATGCTTCTGCCTGTGATATAAATTAAATGGGAATGTATGCTTCCAAGGATGTGTTTTATCTTGCTCAGATAATACATAATTATACCATTTGCCAAGCCATATGCCTAGAGCTTAGTCTTTTCTCATGTAATGTTATTTTCATGTAATTCTGATTTGTCACAACTGGCTATAACTACAATACAATAATGTCACAAGTAATGGATAAGACAAACACTAGCACTGTAGCGAGAACACGCATATAAATCTCACTGCTTTGTGTGTGTGTTTACATTTGTTTGTCAGAGAGAGAAGAGCGAGAAAGAGAGATCGGAGAGAGAGAGAGATTGCCTAAATTTGTATTCCATTACTGTATGGCAAGCAATAATTTTGCTTTCAGAACACACAGTCTAATTTCCCTTCATTAGCGCCAGAGAACTTCTGCTGCCACTGATTTGTTTGAATCTCCTCGCTGATCAACAAGGACTTTTCTTCGAACCACGGAAAAGGCACACCGCATTAAATTCTAGCTCCGTATTCTAACAAGGTTGCCCTGAGTGGCTGAATACGGGACACGCCTTTCAGACAAAACAAAGACCCAGCAGAGAGGCATGTCCTGTGCAACCTAATGCGCTAAAAATTCCCAGATGTGGCAGAAATGAGGTAATAACAAGTGTGTTTCACCACAAGATTGTAAATAGCCTGCAATCATCCTCCAGGGAAATCTTACAGCTTTACATTATAGATGATGGGAGTGTGTTTAGAGTAGCCGATTACGCTTCAAAGAGGGGCCCTCGCACAATGTATAAATTCATGCCGCGACATTTTTTTTTATGCGCAGGGCCCCAGAATATTTTCTTGTGTTCTGTTTACTGCAAGGAATGTCCTTCTTTAATTTATCTGTCAAGTTTTTTTTTCCCTTTCATTTCAAAACTTTTTCAGGGGATGTATATTCAAATTTAAACCATTGCCTAGACAGGATATTTGGTATGGAAATTAAAGACTAAAATTCCTTTCCCCCAAAAAGTGAATATAGAATGGGTTCATTTAACTTTTTTTCTCCCCAAATACAAGGGCTTTGAATATAAAACACCAATTTGGTTCACGATAACCCCTATCTTATTTGAGATTTTGAGATCGGCTGGTGTGGGTGTCCAGCACAGTGACACACTTCAACTAACCATATTCTCAAATCAAAGCCTTGATTATTTTTATCAGTTGTTGTTTTGGAAAAGCCTGCATATAGCTTCTCATTGAAAAGAGTGGAAGGTTCCTTCACATGATTCTCTGAGTCAGACAGCTCACCAGGCAGAAGAACAAAATGCCATGGAGGATCTAGGCATCTCAGGGCTCTTACCTCGGCAGACGTTCCCATTGTCGGGCTCGAACCCAGCCTTGCAGGTGCAGCTCCCGATGGGCACCATCCACTCTCCATCACCATTGCAGTATAGCTTGATTGGCACATCCACCTCCTCCGAGTTGGGAATGCATATCCCACGAGCGATGACCAGCGAGGTGCTCTCCGCACCAGTCATGGTCTCAGGGAAGATGGCGAAGTTCTGTACAATGCTGGGGCACTTCTTGTAGAAGACGCGTACCGACAGCAGGGACATGCAGGCCCCGTAGTCCTGGAAGGCCAGGTAGAAGCCATTTTTGGAGAGGGGCCCGAAGCTCCGCACCTCAGTGTTCACCTTCATGAGCCGCCCGCCGAAGTCCACCTGCGAGAAGCTCTCGTCGGCCGCGATGGTGTCCACCTTCAGGTAGGGCGCCTCCATCCAGAAAGCCGTGCCCTTGGTGGCGATGACCGAGTCGGTCTCGTAGTAGTACAGGTTGAAGGTCTCCTTGCAGGAGCCCGGCACGTTGGGGATGCTGCTGCAGTCGCGCACGGTGAAACGCATCTCCACGTAGATCCGCTGGGCACCGCGCCGGTCGATGAAGGTGGTCAGGAGCCAGTTGTTCTGGCTGGACTCGAACACGTTGCACACCTGGTAGGTCCGGATGGTGTTGAGGTTCTCGTCGTACCCGCTCACCTCCTCCCACTGCGGACGGAGATAAAACAGATGGGCTGTGTTACTAATCAATCACTCACACTCGAGTAGTGAAACTGCCAAAGCAAGCACGGTAAGCAAAAAGGAGAGACAACAGATAATCCTGGGAGGCTGGTGTAACAGAGCGCTAATAAAGGATAGCGGCGGCTTAAAAAACTCCATTTTCATAAAAGACGGAACGATGATAACATCTGGACAACAGTATCACATTTGACAACCATGTTAATTAAGCACCATCTAAAAAAACAAAAGGCTTAAACATCATTAATGAAAAATGAGATTGTCTTTTTTTGCTCTGGGTGTAATGTATTTTTCAGCTGAAAATGCCAGCCCAGTATCTTACACCTGCAGATTGTTAGCATCACAAAATGGATATCATAGCATCCTGTCATCATAACTATGATTAAAAAGTTATGAACGTAGCCACAGATGTAAAACTGATGACTGAAACAATTTTGCAGCACTGCCCTGCAACTGATTAACCACACTTCAAACTCATCACATTGCATTACATCTCATTGCTGGGCAAAGGACAGACAACCATCTATCATAGATACATTCATTCTACCCAGGAGTCTCTCAGAAGTGTCAAACTTCTTGTCCCATTGTCCTTTACGTCTGAGCAGAATTCTCTATGGACCACATTAGAAGAATCCGAACTGAGAGAGAAGACACAGTAACCAGTGCAGTGTGGGATAGAGAGCCATCCTCAGTGTTGAAAAATCATTACTGTGCATCTGGTTCTGTTAACTGTCCGATATCTTTTCACTTGCAATGTCCTTTTTCTAAAACGTCCTTTTACTCAAAGTTCAGATGCCTGTGGCACCAGGTAGCTGAGCTGTGGAGGTCCACAGTTAGAGAATAATACTGTAGCGTTGGGACTCATCTGCCTGTTTATGAACAACAATGTAATAAATATACTGCCGCTGTATATTAAAATTCAGTTTATTACCTACATAACAAGCTCAGAGTTACTAACAAGGAACACAGATGCATAGGGTTGTGTAATTAAACTTATACAACCACATAACTTTGTTTGTTCTTGTTATCTGGTTGTTCTTGAATAATGTACTCATTCTTAAGCTAATTACATTATTATTACTATTGTCATTATCATTATTATTATCAAACTTTAATTGTACAAATTAATGTCAATATAACGTAAATTATTTGCTCGGTTTATTTTTATCATTGTATTCTTTTACCATGGCCTGTAGGTTTTTTTCAGGGTTATAAGACACCTGCCAAATTCCCAACACAGCTATTCTGAAAATGATTATATCAACCACATATTCGGAACATTTTCATTACCTGTACCTGGCCCTGATCCATCTCAATACAACCCTACAATTATCTGAGGTGTGACACAATTGAAAAGCTATCTTGGCCAGACATGACAAAGCACTGACTTAGCGCATTAGGAAATTTAGTTTTACGGATCCAGGATTATGTGCTATTGAATTACAATTAGAGGGGGAGCAGGGAGGGATGTCTTCCGGCTGATTGGCTGCTGCTTTAATGGAGTCCCCGTTTAAAGTAACAGAACGTTTTAGGACTAGCGCCAGTTGCAAACCAGACTTTTAAACACAGCACAACCCTTCCACCCAACAATTAAAACCAGGCGCTCACATTTGTTTCAAGCCAACGACTTTCAAACATGATACATCCATCGCAGTACTCCAACAATAATGGCAGGAAATGTGAGCTTCTCAGTGGTTAAAAAAAGGAGAAGGAAACAGAGAGTGGTTCCACACAGGAATCCCAGATATATTAATAGTTTCTGAGCCTGAGAGAAGACAGGCAGTGGTAATATCTACAGGCACGATGTATAAAAAGATATGAGTTTGGCCTCGCTCAAGTGCAGTGAGGTCACAGCCATATTCCCAGAGAGCTTTGTGTGTGATTGTGGGCCGGGAGGCTGGGATGACAAACGTGAGTCCAGACCATGGAAGATCAGAGTGCAGATTAATGGCCACACACAGCTCCAACCCAGCACCCTTTTCCCAATGGCCCCCATTATGACACCTCCATCCAGCCTCCCCCCTCACCTAGCCTATGAAACAAACAGTAAACCAAGACCCCATATACGTTACGACTGGGGGAGACTACTAAAAGTTCCAATCCACCATTTATTCTCAAGATGTCTAACACCAGTATGCAGTTTTTTAAACTTTTTTTTATTAATGTAAAACTTGGGAAGGTGTCTGGAAGTCAAGAGAGACCATAATGAGGATGGAGGTTGAGAATGAGAATTTGGGACTTACTCTGCGGCTCAGTGCGAATCGCAGTCAGAGAAAACATGCCCAATATGCCCTTGGTGGGTCAGGGGCTAGAGTCAGGAGATCATTTAATTCATGTTACGTGATGGAAGAATACTCCTATTCAGGATGCCTTTTGGGGCTAATACCTAACCTAAGCGCTGTTATACATTCGTTTAACTGGATTTCTTCCACCAGACAGGTTGAGGTAAAGCACTTTTCTCATGGGGAAGACGGTGGTACGTTTCTGGAATATTTAAACTCCCTAACCCACAGGTTTCGAGTCCGGTACAGGAGCTACTGCACCACGACGCTATCGCTAAATCTCTGAGAGTCACATGACCCAGGCAGGGCACTGGAAGCCCAGCCTGTCGCCACACAGATGATAAAT
Source organism: Albula goreensis (assembly GCA_022829145.1). Lineage (NCBI taxonomy): Eukaryota > Metazoa > Chordata > Actinopteri > Albuliformes > Albulidae > Albula > Albula goreensis. The sequence goes on from CM040756.1 coordinate 21,582,692, forward strand.
ATCCTTGATTAAGTGAAGCTGCCGGCGGAGTGTATTCTGGCCTCCCGTGGGCCACAGGGAAAATGAGTGGAGAAAGGGAAAGAGGGAGGGAAAAAAGAGCAGCCGCAAGCCAGGCTTTTATCATAGTCTTTGCTTCCCTTTTTTACTGAGGTAAAAAAAAAAATTAGGACCATATTTCTTTAAATATCTCTGGAAATCTTTATTTTTAACTGTTTTAGTGTGAAAGCATAACCCACCCAATGCTTCCTGTTTATCCATAAAAAATAACAGACCTGCACAGAACTATATCATGAGGAGATTTTCTTATCAATAGCTCATCACCTCCCACTGTGTCTTGACGTCAGTGCTACATAGTACTGTACATGAAGATTGTAAGTACCTCATTTATTCTCAGAACATATGAACTTGACTTGGGGAAAAGAAGGAGTTAGAAAGGAAAGGTTAAGCAGTTAGAGCCAAAACAAGACATTCACTTTGATCAGGAGCAGTCATAACAGGGTAACCGTATGGAATTGTAATAAAGCAACAACAGTAATGCTGCAGTATTAATGAAGAGATTATCACCTTCCCATTTCCTACTTCCATAACCTGTAACAAGCAAGAATCCTTGTTCACAAGAATAGGATCATCAATCTTATTCCCTGTATAGCTTTTAAGGAGCCCTCTGGCCTTGTGACAGGTGGACCTTCATAATAGTAACAAGGGGTAGTTGTGGTGGTGGTGGTGGTGGTGGGGGGTGTTAAATGAAAAGATGAATTTAGGGAGCGCATCCATTCTTTAAAAAAATAAATCAATATCAACCTCACGCATTCACGAAGCACAACACACTCCTGGGGCCAGCGTGCAGAAGCAAGGTTGAGTCGCATGCGTGGAACGGCAGGATGCCCCGAGGGGTACAAGGTAAGCATTATTTTTTTGACGTGGGGCCAGGATCGGGGGAAAGTCGCGACCCTGATTGAACGGCGCTGTAACCGGAGCAGAAGGTCTTTATCGCGGCTGCTCCCGTGGCGGCCGAGGGTGTGAAGAACTTCAGGAGGGAGAAAGGGCTCCGGAGTTAAAGTGCGATAGCAGAGTGGGAGGGGGGCGTGGGGGCGTGGGGGACGCAGTGGGGAAGGAGACAGGAGAAAAGAGCATGCCGCACGCTGACATGATTAATGAGTTTACAGAAATCCCGGACACAAATTAAACCCTTTTTTCAGCATCACGCCTTCTCCCCTCGCCTCCTTGGCGCGATGACCATTCATCAGCATTAGAATGACCTGTCCCTTTCAACGTCGGGCATCCATTAATACAGCCAGGCCGAGAGGACTCGCCGCTGTCTGCGCCAGCCTGGGGGGACCCTCCCGCCTCTGCCAGTCCAAATGACTGCAATCTCTCAGAACCAGGCCGAGACCAGCACAGACACAAAGGAGCACACACACACACATTAACTCACACACAGACTTGGGCAGCAGACAATAGCATTAATGCCTATGTAAGTCACATGACCACACCCTCACAGGCCCCCAAAGGATGCAGCGGTTGTAGGAGGGCAGACATGTCTTTTTTTGGATCAAAATGGTCTCATAGGGAAGGAAAAACAGGTTTGGGGGCTCAATCGCCACACTGCTGCACATCTTAATTCCTCCCTGCTGAATTGTGCTACAGTCCTGAGCTCCTGTGTTCATAACCCAGCTCACTTGTGTTCTGTGTTTATATAAGATCCTCCCAAACACAAACTCATCCACAAAAAGGTTCTCTTTCCCTCCCCCGGTCTTCCTCTGCCTCTCACCATAACGTTCATTTCCTGTTACCTTTTATGTTCAAGAGAAGCACTTACATACAGGATATCAATTATCGCTGTACAAGTCTGTCCAGAGCAGGTGTTTATTCACACCTTAATAAAAATATCTGAGTATTGTATGATTCAGTTGTGCAGTCTTTACCTTCTCTGCTCCTGAAAGCAGCCCTTACGTAGATGTATAATACTGCAATGCACCGTGAATATGTTCATAGCAGTTTATGTATATGAATCCTCCTATAATAGTGAAGTGTTGCAGTGTTTATTGTGAACTTAATATATAATATTCCTCTATGTTTTGTTTTTGCAGCAGTGATCCCAGCCTCTGCAGTTGATTCATGGTGCATTGCTGTGCTGGGTACTTTGGGCGCGTTTAGCATGTGCACACAGCTCAGTGCACACAGCGGCTCTATAAGAATGGTCTCTCCGTTTTCATCTCCATATTCCCCCCCTTCTCTCTCTCTCTATCTCTCTCCCTCCTCTCCCTCTCTCTCGCTCTTTCTCTCCTTCTCCATACACACAGTAATGATTCAAAATTTCAGCCATGCTTGGTGATGCATCAGTGGTATCAACAATATCCCATGATTCATTTGCCAACTCACACAACGACCCTATCACTCAGCTGCGGCTGCTATTTCACTACCACAAACAAATATTTCTGTCTCATTATATTTTCACAAAAACAATAAAATGAATTATACTCTATTATTTAGGAAAAAATATCATTCATTGTATGAGTCTAATATTCAGCATTTCTGTGTGGAAGAATATAAAATATATTTTAAATTTGAATAGTGAAAGAATACAGTTCCCCTTTTTCAGGGCATTTATTTCCACATACCAGCCAGAGCAAGATAATCTACACCGTCTACACCGTCGCATGTAAGTTGACTATCTATGTATTTCATTTTTTTCTAGAAGCCTCTATTTCTTTAAGTAAAGGTCTTGTCCCCTCCCAAACAGGCATGATGGAAAGAGATCAGCCTGGCATTGTATTCCAACTCCTCTCCGCAGGTAAAAATAACAGTTCATCTGGTGTCACCTGGGAGATAATGGAATTCTTTGCTCCTGATGTCTGTGTGCACCGCAGTGTATGCCGGTAAAATAACTCTGATCACCAGGTCCTGAGAGCGACCCATTATTTACAGCTGAATGTAGCTGGATTTTCTAAGACCGCTGCGCACACAAAGGCCAGACGTGTACCCAAATATAAATGCCTCTATCTGCTATGGGTCTATTTCAGGATGATGTTGGCAGCTGTGTGATTTAGTCATTCTTATTTCTTCATTTATGTGTATTCTTTCCTTTTATCTATTCCATATTGTGAAGACCCATTGTTTGCAACCACTACTTTCCCTTCTGTAGCAGCCATGTTACCAGGGCACAGTTGCCCAGGTGACTGGAGGAGGTCACAATGGAAAGCTGGGAACTGATGCTTTAGCTGGACGATCTGCCACAAATGCCATGATCCTTATAATTACAAAATGCATGGCAGGGGACTCCAGGGAGTTATACACTGTCCTTCTTTTACTCCAATTCAAACTCATCCTGGAAACAGGGCATCCACAAAGTATTTGTGATCCATGTTTATAAGCCAGAAAAGGAGGCACTGTTACCCTGAGTGAAGTGCTGGGTGGAACTTCATCTCTGTTGTGTTCCACTGGTCTGTGCTCTGCATAGAGACTGCACAGATCACATTATCTTGGGAAAATTTCACTGGCACCTCACCAATGGCTCCAGTGAAAAGCGTTTGGTACAGGGCCAAGCACAGGGTGAAAATGGTCAATACTCAGATGTATCTTCACTTGAAATCCACTTAAAATGCTAAGAAATGAAAAGATATTTTTAGTTTTGTCAACATGCATCATAACCTAAAAATGATTAAATTCAGATTTAACTTCATATATGTTAATTTCCTATGCTCAGATTTCTCTGTGACATGTAAGACAGCAGACAGATTTTTTGGAGATCATATGAAGTGAATGGCAGACATATTAAAAGTATACAGGCTCACAAATAACACATATAAAGCCTATGAATTGTATGTATAATAATTCAATTTGCCCAGTGAGAGCGTTGCGCCTTGAGTTCCCGTTCTGCGTTGGCCGTCATGTTTGCTGTAGGCTTTCCTGACCCGTTGAGTGGCATTATGTAAACCCTTTGAGCCAATCCTAGACTCTGTGGGTTGACCAAGCTCTTCTGTGATCTCAGATACTAAGATGTGTCGATGTTTGTGTATTGGAGTGCCCACACACTGACTGTAAGATCTGATTGGCGGTATGCAATATTATGGCATTCCCCTGCTTCCCACACTACCCTTGGCGACACAGCCACCTCGTCACCAGATCCATTGCATTAATTTGCGTGGATTATTTTCACAGGTGAAACTTTAATGAGACAGTGGGGGCCTGAAGGACTGAGCTGGGTCCCCAGAAACAGCTAATAATGAGGTTACAAAACGAACGCAAACGGAACAGCGGGGGAAAAAGCACTCGGCTCCAGACTGAGGGTTTCTATAATTAAAAGTCGGGTCTTTTTGAGGCAGCGGGGGGAGGGTAGTGGAGCAGGGGAGGCTGGGAGTCAGGCGTGGGCGGCTGTCCTCGTTTCGTCCAGGTGCCCCCCTCTCATCTAGCCGGGCTGATTAGAGGTGAGCCCTGTCTGCAGTCAGCCCCTCGTCTCGGACCTGGGCTGGGGCGACCTGGGGGGTCTCTTCTCTCCCCGTCTACCCCTCCCTCGGAGGTGGCGTGCAGACGCCGACACGCCGGGCTCTGCGCAGAGGGATGTGTGATAAGAGCGGATCACTCCAGCCTGTCTGTGGTGTGCTGGAGCAGCAGGGGCGGCAGCTTGTGGAGGCTCAGGAGAGGAGGGGAACCATGGCCTCAGCTCATGCTTCAGGGCCTGTGAGCCTACAGACACACTGAGCCGTGTCCTTACCAGTGCTGCCACCGCACATTCACCTGCTCTATACATTTATATCATCAACTAAACACATAATAATACAACACAAATTACACTGACTCAATTAAAGTAATGCTAACACAACTAAGAACAAGAATAATACCTAAGCCAAAAAATAGGGAAGAAGAGGCAGTAGTGCTGCACAGAGGTTAAAGTACTGGACTTGTTAAGGTTACAGGTTCAGTTCTGGAACTGTATGACCATTGTACCACTATCTCATGGAACTTCTGTAAATGCCCAGATTCATAAATGGAGAGTGTGTAAAACTGTAAGTTGCTCTGGGGAAGGGTGTCCATGAATGCTTGCAATACAAATACATTATGACTTTAGTATATACATATAATTTGAATTTATATAATACGTAAGTAAGCATGTGCTGTAACGCCTGAAGGCAGAGTAATCCAGCCATGGTGGTCCTGCCTTCCTTTGACAGCACCTCACAGGTTCCCTAACTCCTGCCAGTCACGGTGTATATTTAAGTCTCAGCTGTTTCTCTTAGTGGGACAGATTGAGCAGCTTTCCTGATGCTCGAATTCAAAGATGAGTGCTCTCCACAGCACAGATTGGCATTAAAGCAACTTCCACTGAGTGTCTTTCATCTCTGGAGAGAAAGGGGGAAAATGAATGACAAGTACCCCCTTTGATGTCTGTGAAGGAGATACTGGGCACCGTGTTCCAAAAAGCCCTCAAAGTGGCCGTTTCTGAAAGCGGGCCTTCCTAAAACTGTGTGCATTCCATTTGCATTCAGCACTAACCATTTTTACTTCCGGTATCACGAGAGCTCCAGTTATACCAGCCTGCAGCTGGCTATGGCTGTCTGCAATTTGCAGATGATCTGAAGGACCTTCCTCTCCTTTCATTGTCCTAAATCACAGTGTTATAGCACAGAGATTCTAGAAGGGGAACTATGGGGCAGTGTATCATTTTACTGTGTACAAGGAAAAGCGATAGAGTAGAAGCTAGTCATCATGAACACAGTCTAATCTGAGGATCTTGCTTGGTTTCCTAAATTCATTTGGTTTCAAAACAGGCTTCCATAATCCTGTTTGTCCCTCAATGCTCCAAGCGGCCGATGTAAAATAGGATTATAAAGTCAATAACACTAGCTGACAAAGCAAAAGAAAAAAGGAATCGTTCACACCACTGCATCAGTTACTGAAATAAACTGAGTTTTGTTGACAGTAGAAGCTTATCGTTGTGAGACAGTCCAAAGGTAACGCAGACGTGTTTTATTAGCCAAAGCGCTGAAATCTGGTCATGTTGTGGCTCAAAGTGGTGAAACCTTTATTTATGTGTGGGGTGTTTCTACATGTGCAATCTGTTTGGTATTTCCACACATGTGCTGAATTACTGAACTGCAGAACACACAGTCATTTCAGACAGCTGGGCAGGAACCATTCTCTTTACTGTTACAGATCTACTGTGAATTTACAGTAGATCCCTCCATTTGATGCATGAGGCCTTACATCACAGAACTCCCTCCAGCACATTATGCTGCAGATTTGTGTAATGACTACTAATACTGGCTGTGACACTGATAAATTAGTGTTATCTCTGCTCTTTGTCTAACCTTTTTGCATGCACTTTAGTAAGTCACTCTGGATAAGAGCATATGCTGGTTAAGTAAATGTAAATTTAAAGTAGCCTAAAGAAAATCACAGGCAATTTTGTTGTATGTGTTATAGCTGTGCAAGGAGAGGGTCATGGCAATCGGCAGTTTTTAACTACTTTTGAAAAGATAGAAGGTTCCATTCAGTCCCTTTAATGTGTTCTTGATATATTTATATAATTGCTTGATATCTCATATTTACTCACTGTAATCATTAGCTAAAATACATAACAAGCAGACTTTGTCATAGCAACAGGCACAGTGACCTAGCTACATTTAAAGCCTCATGTGTTTGAATTAGCATTTAATGATTACAATGTTCTTATTAGCAACCTAGCTTTCATCTTACATGTTCGACTAAAACAGGGAGGGGGGGTAGTGAGTGACAATGTTTAAACAGCATAATCTCATTCAGATTTCAAGGCCTTGATTCATCGACTCCATGCTATTCAATATCTGATTTACAAAAGACGGGCAGTACTGCAGCCTTGTGAAAATCAATATCCCATACACGCAATATACAGTAGGCCCTATCTGCAGTGAGAATAAAATGCCAATTAAGTTTTTTTCCCTCCTTCCTGACTGGTGAGTGAAATTTTCTTCTTGCTGACAGTTTCTTTATTAAATTGTACACATCCCTTCCAGGCAACATACAGCACAGGTACAATCTTAGCTGTTAAGGTTTGTAATGTGTTTATATTTTCCTTTCCGATGATTTTTCCCCTTTGCTTCTAAAAGCATTTCAGGGAAGGCAACACTGCACTGGGAGCAGTTAAATGGACGGGGGTGTGAGGTGGGGGGGCTTTCGGTGTTCTGCCTTGAGTTTATATGAACAGTAAGTGTAGATTGGCCTCTTTTTTAAAAAAAGCCCTGTTTCTTTCATATGTTATGCGTTTATACACCTGGATCATTTGAATATTCACAGAGAAGCAAAAAAAAAAATTTGAGCAATTATTCCACCTGACTGGGAATGAAAGGATGGGAATTCACAAATTTATCATCACCAAACATTTTTAGCTCAGGGACAGAAAATGAACAATTTTAATTAACTCAGCATGCTCTTCTCCCTCAGAAAGACAGCTTGACACTAAATCACCTTGGAATTGCCTTTGCGAGATGTAGTTTCAAGCTGGCGGATAAAATAAGAGACTACACCCTCCGGATAAATACAGTATTCCCACAATGTTTCTGTCACCTTGTAGTAGCACACACAGCACTGTTGCGCAGCCATTGTGAAAACATCTTATCTGGGTGAGGGTCATATGGCAAAAACCGCTGTTTCCAATAGCAACACGGCCTCAAAGACTGCATCGTTGAGAGGCTGACGTTTGTGGTTTGTGAAAACACAGGTGATGCGTCTCGCTCTGCGAAACGGTGCTTTGGAAACAGGCGATCTGCGGCACCGTTTTTGTAATACGTGGCAAAAGAGCTTATCGGCCGGGAGCGGAGCGGAGCGGAGCTCAACAGACTCAGCGGGGAGAGGGAACCCGTCATCCAGTCACGCGACCCTCCCCCGCAGCGCAAAGGACAGGTTTACAGAGAGCACCGACAAAAGCGGCCGAAGAGAGAGAGGCGCGGTATGGAACTGTATTAGCGGGCAGCGTAGACTTGGGCGGCTCAGGGAGGTGAACAAAAGGCAGAGAGCCTCCAACCTCAAAGCAATTTCAGCCGACACACAAAAAAAAACAGGACAAGGACCAGGAGAGCATGGCTGGGATTGAGAAAGGGAGATGAAGGGAGAGAGAGAGAAAGGGGGAAGGGGGTCCTGCTCTAACCAACCCTGCCGGGGAAAAATAGAGAAACCACCCTGGGAAGAATCATCGTAATCAAGAAGCATTATGGAGGCCCTGATTCCACACACTGCCTCAGATATTAGAGGTAATTTGCACCCTGACTGTGAGAGGTGAGGCCACTAATGTTATGTCTTTCTGAAGCACAGGTAAGGAACACCAGGGGGCCTTATGCATCAAACTCAGATTTGACTCTTACAAAAAAAAAAAAAAAAAAAAGGTATTATATCAAATAATACGATGTCAGAGTCCAGCATCCTGCTGTGAATACAGACAGAGTGTTTCAGCTTGAGAGGCACGGAACGGCTTATCCACACAGATTCGCCACCCGGGTAGTGCTGGGACCGGTCTCAGAGCTGACAACTCAAGAATGGAGACTGCGAGTTCCATTCAGCAAGCCCCTTTGTCACTAAACACAAAATCCCACCACCCCTTATGAAAATGAAACATAATAATTACATAAATATATTATATATTATAAAGATACTGAATCACTAGTTTTCAGATACTTTTTTTTAAAGAAATGCATGACTGTGAAATCCTGTGCATGGCAGTTTCCAAAGCACCATCAAAGTGTTGGCTTTTTAATTCATATCAGTTTTTTTGTCAACTGTAAAAGTTAACAGGACAAAGCACTAGGCATCCACCGCTGGCTTTGCTCTGCTGACTGAAAAGGATCTCTGTGTGAGTACGAATCTTACTCTATTCAATATCACTGTACAGCTTTCATACTCATCAGCAAGAACCCTGTTCTCAGATGTACAGCACCAGGTGAGATGGAATTAATTTTCTTTTAAATAATCACAGCAATAACTGACATTTCAGCCGACATTTCAACTGACATTTCTCTGATTTTCTTTGAGTTATACAACACTGTCAGAAAATGACTATGAGACTGAGACAGGCTGAAAGTACAAAGCCACTGAGCCATGCTTCTTGTAGTCTAATAAAAGATGAACGGATCTGTTAATTTCATAAAACCTTTATTATTATTAATAAACATTTAATTATTCAAGCCGCACTTTAAAAAAACATGTTATGTTGTACACAAGGTTGTGAGGTTGTTTTTGTTGGATTTTACCACTACTTTAAACATAGTGCTTTTCAGTGGGCCTTATAGACAGTCCCATGTCTATAAGGTTCATTTCTTGTAACCTTCAACAGAAAGAGTTAATTGTTTCTGTTTAAACATCACAATTCGCAGCAGTGATGATAATGACCATACGCATTCAGACATTTGCATATTCTTAGACCCGTTAGCTCTTTGGAAATAGCATCAAAGTGTGTTCCTTTGTTTGATTTTGATATTTATTTATTTTTTAATGGAAAGAGTGATCTGTCTTTAGTTCCTTTTATTTTTGCATCAGGCTCTGAGATTCTCTGTGTTCCACATCTCTGAGCTTCTCATGCACATCTCCATGATTAATCTATCAGTTGCTACTTTTCTGGTGATCTTCTGAAACTTTATCATCAATATTTATGTTGCATTAAATAAAGCATAAAACCCAGTGATTCGTCCGACAGCTGTACTTCTACAAATAAGAAATATAGATACATTTTTTTTTTTTCAAATATTGCAGGATACAGAATTAGCCTCTGTCAAAGCATGGTCAGATCTTTGTAAAATGTAAGCAGAAGATCTTGAAACAGGGACAACCTTGATATGAAAGAATCAACCAGAGGATTAGGAGAGCACATACCCACCAAAGGGAAACCCCCTTCTGACTCTTCTCAGCCCCAAGACCAGAATGCAGCTGGCCTTCAGGATGCACATTAAATGTAATGTAACACACATCTGTGCACATACACGTACCCCCAACACAAACACACACAAACACACACACACACACACAATTGCAATGAGTCTTTTCCAAGCACATCAGAAACAACATCTATGCACCCACCCCTCCTTCCACACTCTTGTGTTCAAAAAAGCAGACTATCAAAACAAGACTGGAAACAGAAACCCCCACCCTCTTCCTTTTAATAGCGCAGACTTGTCAAGTTGAGATACCCCTGGATATTGAGTGTTTTCACCCAATGCCCATCCGCACTCACTCTTTTCCCCAGACCCTGCTCTCCCCTCACCCTTCCCTCCCATGGACATAATTTCCCTTACAAGACCCTGTCTGACTCTGAGAGGGCCCACTGCTCCCCCACTTTAAAAGGGAGTATAGATTGAGGTCCTCTCCTGCCAGGAAAACGATATCCCCTGCTGGCCAATTTCTTCGCTCTTACAGCAACCCCTGTGAACCAAAGAGAAATATTTACAGATCTAAACGTTCTGGATCTTTCTCTGCAATGACCAGCGTGTGATCTGTTTTTAGAGTGCATTGTTTAAAAAAGATAAAAAAGACAAAAAGAAACAGTTTGCACTCACATTGGTTTTTCAGGTTCTCATTGTGTCTGGCCCTAGTCTGGACTATGTTACATTTAGGGTTTAAGGAGACTGATCCTTTCTTCCAGTTGAAAGGAAATGAATAGATATCGTTTATGTCATGACTCAAAACAGGGTGAGTTTAATAACAAAGAATGAGGAGGCATCAGGAGGACATTAAAACATCCTGTCCTGAATAGCTTTTTTTATCATCATTATTTTTTAGATTAATTAATTTGACACTTTTAGTAAGCAAGCATTAGCACGGAGCCCTTTTTTATGTAATAGTGTGTAACACTTTCACTCAGGCAGTGTTAAAAAAAAATCAATCTGTTATGTTTTATGTAATTAATTGGATCAAAATGATTTCCCAAAGCAGAATGTTTTTTGTTATTATTATCCATAGTAAATTCATTTAATTAATCCATCTACTCATTTCCATCATACCCTTTTGCTCAAAAGTGGGTGTGAAGGGCATGAGATAGGAAAAGGCCAGCATTAGCGTAATAAACACTCTGTCATGTGAGCTGGTACAGCCTCATTCAACACATCTAATCTCACGTATTCTAAAGCCATTATGGCCAACATGCCTATCACAAGGGTCTTTCCACTAGGCACACACCACTTATGACAGTTGAGTTAACATTACATTTATTAAAAAATGTAATTGTTCTGTTAATTCTCTTATATCTATCTAATAGTCAGTGATCATTTGATAGACCTGTGATATGTGCCAGCTATAAGATACATAGCTCAGAACCGCTCATATCTGTGAATCAAAACTACACCAGTTTTAATAATTAAATCCATTCATTGATTACAATTACTGCTTGCATCACTGTATCTTTATAATATCAATAGGATACTTTCGGTGTTGGCTGAAAATTTTAGTTTACAATAACTCACAGTTAAACCAATGGTAAACTTGGTTCCTTCAGAATTTTTTTACTCTGTCCATCATTTGGGCTCATTTCTTGTTTGCTTTTTATGCCCCGCTGAGTTCAGCAGTCAGTCCATAACTCAGGTTTGTATTTCTGAGGGTGTCCTGTATTTTCATAGATATGTGTTATTAATGTTGAGAATGTAAAGCACACAGCAGATCAAACACACATAAGCGATCCACTGAAGCTGGGGGGTCCTTACTGTAGCTGAAAGTCGTGTTTATTTCTAAGAGACTCTGAGCGGCTCAGAAATGAGATCTCATCTTTATCCTCCCCTCTGTCTTGTTTATGGGCAGCTCCTGATAGAAAGCCAATAAAATGCCCAGCAACACCAACCCCCCTCATAGGCTAGCGTGAGTTTGAGCAGACAGCAGTTCCTCCCGCCCTGCTGTGTGGGAGCCCGACCCAGTCTCAGAGCAGCACGAGAGAGAGAGAGAGAGAGAGAGAGAGAGAGAGAGAGAGAGAGAGTCTATCCCTCCATCCACACCCTTATACTTCACACCCTTCTACCCCATCCAACCCAAGAGCTCCTCCACTGCCCCCCACCTCTCAGCCCAGCAGGGGCCCTGCCCCACCTCCTCTCTCTGACCCATTTAGTCACATGAGCAGAGATTGCCCTGGGTCAAGCCGTCTTTCACACACAAACGCACTTCTACCATGCATGGTGGCCTTTTCCTTCACACAGTCTCCATCTCTCTCCCTTTGTTTTATTCTTCCTCTCTCTCTCTCTCTCTCTCTAGCTCTCTCAGCACTGAAATGCTCAATCCGTTATTCTTCTCAAGAGGGTTCGGTCTCAGCAATTACCTCCAACACCCGCTCACCCTGCTGGACAGTAGGGGTCAGAGGTTCCCTGCTTTACCAGCCCACTTTTAATTCCTCATCACTGAAGACAACTCAGTGTGTGTGTGTGTGTGTGTGTGTATCAGTAGGATCAGTAGGATGTGTCTGTGTCTTTTTGCATGTGCCTACATATGTTTGTGTCTGTGTGTGTACACATTTAAATGTGTGTGTCTACTAGTAAGTGTATGTGTGTATCTGAGCATATGTGTGTTTCTGCTTTCTGCTGCTTATGATTGGATTGTCTTATATCCAGACTTTTTGATTCAGCTAATGTACCCAAATTTCTCTAATGCAATAACTTAGGGAAATATAAAATGATGTAACCCTTGAGGGGGGCTATGCATGGTGAGGGAAGAGAGTTTCAGAGCAACTCACTGGAGTTGTGATCGATAAGGTCATTGGCATGGAAACGACTATGTTCTGGAACATTTCACATGTTCATATACACATTAAAATTACCATTCTGCCAATACTGGGTTTGGTTACTGGGTTTTTAGAGCAGATAATTGCAATCTCACCAAGACATGCCCAATAACAGTGGTGTTAAGAAAACTGAGGTAATATGATTGTTCTCCATACAAACTTCATTAAGGAAGTACTCATTTATAGGCATGCTAATCCCATGGAGGTTGTTCCCATTAAAACAAAATGTTAAAGTTTACTTTCATTTTTTATTTTGTTCATTAAATATATTAACCAACAAACAGGAACTCCTGGGTATCACAAGCTGGATCATAACATAGCAAAGGCAGTTTTTTGTTTCTTGAATCTCCTTAGGGGAAAGAAGTTTGGAATCAGATGCAGGAGCAGAACTTGGGCAGAGGGCCAGCTGCTCGTCTTCCATCAGCAGAGAAAACGTAAGAGTCATGCACCTGACTCTCTGAGCTCATGTTTTTGAAGCTCTCAGACGTCTCTGAAGCCCTGTCTTCCCTGCGATGGGAGCTTAGGTGCCTTCGTCTATCCCAGCAGCCCCTGCCGCCCGGAGCCAATTCCGGCCTCACGCCTCAGACATGGAGATCTGGGGGGCCGGAGGGCCCGGGGGCCTGGCTGAGGCTGCAGACGGATATTTGGCTCTGTCTGTAGATAATAAAACTCCTGCTCACTCCCAAAAATAAAGAGTTACCAAGCTCCACACATTTGTGTGGGGAGCAAGGAAACTTTTCACAAACTTAAGCTTTAAGACTGTAGAGCTTGGGGAGGCTAAGACTGGGCCTCTACCCTTGTGGTCCTGTCATTACATTCTCAGCCATTCGGCCGTGGGGCTTAAGTGAAGCGAATGAGCTAAATCTTAACCCTCTCAGGCGGTAAGTTCACACTGAGATAAGAGGGACCAAACTTTCTCTAATGGAGGCTCATTCGGCCGAGTCAGAAAGCTTGCGATCGAAACGAGCTGCTCCACTTCTAGAGAAGGTGTCTCCTCTGTTCCCCACTCTCATGCTGACATTAAGGCCAGTATGACAATTTTCCAGAAACTTAAAATGTGAAATTATAACATGTGTTTTACAATATACAGTGACATGTGTCATCTTAAAGTCACTCTAAGACAGTCTATGAATTGAATATGGGTCACATGTACTCCCATCACAGTAAAATTTACTGTGTCAGAGTTAACACTGAATGGTTAACTGTGTGTTGCAGTATCTTAGATGCTATAGAACACCATGGCCCATACTTACGTGTAATAACATGTATTTTACATATGCATGTGTGCGTGCGTGCGGGTGTGTATGCACGTGTGTGCGAGCGTTTGTGCCTCCTTGTGTGTCTCGAAATGCAGTGGTATGTAAAAGCTCAGGCATACATTTGAAGAGCTGTCTGCACTGATCTTTCTCCCACACAGATACTGTACATCTTTTCATGAGGATACGAGACACTTGTATCTGTCATTCTCATTGTGCTCATCTCTTTACCCATATGGATTGCCACAGTATCTGTGCAATACTTCAGAAGTGATTCAGAGCTGGCTAACACCCAGCGTTCTCACCATAAGCAGTGCAGTGATGATTTAGCAGCCTGGCTGCGCTGCTGCAGCATTAGAGACACACTGCGCGCGCTGCAGGTCGGCTGCCATGGGCTCCATTTAACGGCGCTCTTCGGCAAGAGACAAATCAAGCTGAAGAGCGACTAAGAATTTAGAAAGAGCTCTATGTCTGAAAAAGGTGATCTCTTTTTAATGTCACAAGTAAGGTGACACAAAATCCCATATTCTCTGTCAGAAATCATCAACTGTGACAAGACTCAAGGCATAAGCAAACCAAAATAAAAAATGTAATAAATATAATTCAAAGGCAGCGAGATGACAGCATGGAGCAAACAGCGCTGTGCTTTACTCCCCTCTGTCAAAACAAAGACATTTGCTGCTGTCCTTCTCTGCGTCTAACATGATTGTTTTCCTTCTTCCGATATTGAAAGAAGTCGGGTCACTTCACAGGTCTGTCCCATCAGAGGTCACCGTTTAAAGTGGGTGTTCGTGAATTTCGTTATGATTATTGGTTTGACTGATGATTGTCAATCACTGATTTCCGATTCTGTCACACAACATTGCAGACGTGTACTATCTGATCTGAAGTATTCTGTTTGTTTTAACCCCCATTATATAATATGAATGATTTAACACAATTTCATATTTCATTTTTGGTCCTCTATGTGTTCAGCTTAATACAGAGTTTGTGAAAATATCCGAAAAAAAAACTAAAATATATTTTATTTTGTTGAGAATCTTAAATAACCTTTTCGATTTTGTTCGATATCTTTCAACTTAATTGCCCACCATCTTGAACAGAGGAAACTTTCCTGGCTGTGCTCTGAGCCTGTACTTGTGTACTCTGCTGCAGTGCTTGTGGAGGAGGAAGGAGGAGGCAAGCCAATAACACAAAGCAGGATCAGGAGCTTGTCTGTTTATTCTTATCCTCCATACAGCAGTGTGTCATTCGCACTGTGATCCCCAGGCCCTGCATCGATGCCACGGAAACGTTGGAACCGTTCCGTATTCTCTCTGTCTGCGATGCGTCAATATGGAGAGTTGATTTGTTGTACAGTATTCAAACCATACGGAATCATCTTCCGGACTTGCCACATACGGTTTAGATTGTTTTCTTTTTCCTTAATTGTACAATATGCGCTGCGTGTTTTATTTGCGGTGGCACATAAATGTGCCTTAATCGCGTGCCTGAATCAACGTTAGCGCTTTAATTAATGTTTTGGCAAGCTTGAAATTAGAATCAGAAGTCTGTTCAAACTAAAGGAGATCCTGTGGGTATACAGATTGACAGTGTAATGTGTCATTTCCTCTGATTACAATGTAAATTAGAGGAGCTCTCTCTGTCTCTCCAACATCTTTTTAGAAAATGGCAAAAAGTAAAGACTCAGGGTTCTGAGAGCTTCAACTCAGATTTCAGTAAAAGAGATCTCGGATGGGAATCTCGTGTCTTTCCTCACTGTATTCAAAGTTCAATCAAGACTAGTTTTTAGTTTTATCCTCACGATAGAACAAAGAACTCACATAAACACAAACACATACATACACAAGGGTGTATATAGTAAGTCTTTCATGTACACATAACTTAAAAAAACAGTCACAGATCTAGATTCCATCAACAGTTTTCCTCTCAACTTTGGTTCACAATTACATGCAAGTGTTACATTTCACAATTCACAAACGCGAATTCAGTAACTGCCAAAATGACTTGCGATAATTTGCGAAGCAAAAAAACATGTGCAAGGTTTAAGCAGTGATTTGTGGTGAAGGAGAGACTTTGAGGAAAGTCCGATAGACTTTGGTTCTCCCTACTTACGGGCTAAAACAAGGATGGGAAAACTCTGTCCTGGAGGCCAGTGTGCATGTAGATTTTTGTTCCATCAATTTTCCTGGCTCAGCAAACTAATTAGCTATATACACCAATGCTTACTGACACATAGATTAGGCTATGGTAAAAGGTTTCTTACAGGGGCACACGAAGAGGTTCACCAGTGTTCACTGAGGAACTATGGAGAAATGTAATTAAAATGTCAGATCATGTAGATGGCTGAGCTAATCATATAATTAAGAGCAGAAGTTTGCATCCAGAAATTGCCCTCCGTGTTCACCCCTGGGCTAACTCCTCACCCGAGTAGCAGGGAGATTATAGCTGGAGCCGGCAGAACTCTGCCCCGTTTCTCCCTGCCCCCCCTCCACCACCGCCCCACCCCCCACCCGCTGAGTCAGACGAACTCTGAGAATCCGAACACTCCTACAGCTAAAGGTCAACCCGTCACTTCTCCACCGGCTTCTAGATGATCAATGGAAACGCTCTGCTTCAGCTTCATTAACACAGTGGAGCTGGAGAAGAGCGCACTGCCCATCCTTAGAGTACCTCCATCTGAAAGTGGCCCTATTAAGTCTCTTCTGAGAACATACTGGGGCAGAATAACACCAATAATTATGAAGCCTAAGATGGGGAGGGTGGGAGGGGGGGTGTGGGAGATGGTTAATTTTTAGTAATCCACCGAAACGCCCTCACACAGTAAGATTTGCATCGATCACTTAATTTGTTTTCTGGGAGAACGAAAGTAAATATTTTGCAATTATTTTGCAATTTATCCTCCATTGATCTGTTTTACATTCCTGCTTTCATTGTCAGTAGTCTCCCCCTTGCCCAGTTTTCTGCTTTAGAGAGGGAAACAGGTGGGGGGAGGGGGAAGGGGGGAGGTGTGATCTTACCCCAGAAGCAGGATACGCTGTCCAGCCCAGCTCTGCGGTGGCTGTCCGTGTGTCCATCACTGTTTCTGTACCAGACAGAGGGAGACAGAACACCAGACATTCAGAGCCAGATCTACACACAAGCGGCCATGCAACATCAATACAAATTGTCTGTCATACACATATTGCTGTGGTTTCAAATCTCAACTACTGTTAATTTCTCTTGAAATGTATATATAAATATACATATACATGCATGAATGAGTTACAGAACATATAAGACAGAACTCATAGGCATATTATGGCATCACTGAGATGAACTGATAGATAGAACTGGTTGGTAGGACCCTTTACATTGTTCTCACTTCTTCTGTGACAAACTCACTCAGTTGAACAAGTGGCATTCAGAAAGCGGTTCAGTCTACCAGCATACTAAAAGGTATTTGAAGGGCAGTTTAGGAGACAGATTATCTCTTCACCTGAACGACCCGAGTCACACGTAAACCTGATCATTTACCCACAAACACCTGAGGGCAAGCCATGAAATTCCTGCATGCTTTCATGGTGTGCCATTGGAAAATACCAATCCCTTCTCTGTTTGCATGTAAACATTTAAAAGTGCGAAACTCATGTGTTGTGATATTATTAAATACATATTTTCACCCCTTACCACTCTATTTCCAGGGTTTCACTCCATGCTGGGAAAGTTGACTAAATGAATTACGAGAAAAGCCAATATTAACTCTGAAAAAAATGAGTGAGAGTCTTAATTTAATAAGTGCCATCTATCAGCTGTCTACCTGTCAACTCATTCCCAATGCTAAATATATCTCGATGAATTTGTTCTAAAGAGATGTTACTCGCGATTTCCCACAAATCAACGTCTCCAATATCCCCTCCATTAGATTTATCAAATGAAACCTGACAGGCTTAAAATAACAAAGAAAACCCTGCTGACACCTTCATCTTTCAGCAATACGGAGCACTTTCAAATAGCTATTTTCGCCCTCTCTCTCTCCTATCTCTCTTTCTCTCTTCTTTTGCCACAATTGTCATATCCATGGAGCTGTATCATGAACAAAGTCTGAGAGGGAGAGAAAAAAGAACAGTCGTTCTCCGTCTCTAACCAGCTCAGACAGTAGCAAGATATATCGGCATGGCAATACTCCAGCAGAATTTGTCAGGACATTTTTGATTAATATTTACAGACTCGCCATGTCGGCAGGGAAAGCTGATATTGTACCAGCACAGAGAAACCGAAGCTTTAGGTCAGATTTACTGCTTTTCGACGACTCTTGACACTGCAGCAATGTGACAGGGGACAGCAGAGTGCAACACTGAAAAACCATCCTCTGGGTTTTAATAGGAGATGGTTCATTTTCTGCCTTCCGTGTACCAGCAACTGCAACAAAGTCAAATTGCCCTGCTTCGAACAATAAGGAGCAGAAAAACACCAAATTCCAGTCCAGGTGCAATTTCCATTTCCACAGCAGATCTAGGGAAGACATTCCCACAGGGCCGAAATGGGCCATATTGCAGCTCTCGACCTCGGTCCACACTGCAATCCCCCACAGAACAAAACACAAAACGAAATCTGGATGCCAAGTGAAGGGCGACCTTTCTCACTCGGCTTTTCCTCTGAATATTTATAAAGCCAGCGTGCCACGGGTCAGCGTCCTGTGACATATTTACGTGATCGGCATGGAGGAGTGCGGGCGGAGCGCGGGCGGAGCGCAGCCTGTGAACCGTAAAAGGCGGGCGCGTCTGAGACGCGGCCTACAGGGCGGCGGGAGGTGGGAGGTGGGGGATGGGAGCAGATGGGGGGGAGCGTTGAAACGTTTAAAAAAAAAAACAAACACCACCGGTAGCCGCTGCTGCTTGTCGAGCACGGCAGCTGAATACCTTCCCATGCAATCGTTTATCTTCCGCCAGTCACATGTATTGCTGTTCCTGTCACACCTCACCTCAGAAAATAATGCATACACCCTTTTTTTTACACAACAGGAAAATGCAATTCTTCCTAACACCGCACGCTCTACTTGTACCCATCTGAGCCAGTCATGTTGCTTCCCCCATGAGCCTGTACTTCTCAGGAAATGTAATAGCCTTGAGTGTCTATTTACAATGAGAATTGTGTCCTTTGCAGGTTAGCCACAATGGGACATCATGCAAAACAGACACATACCATTCAAAACACACACCTGTGGAAGGTAACAATGTGCAATATCTGAGCAAACAGACAGCAAGAATTTGTCAAGAAAAAATATAAAACTTAAAAAAGATATACATTTCCCATGTGTGAGATGAAGTAGTACAGCAGCATTGACATTCAGCTTTCATTTTTTTTTTTTTTTAAACACTGACTGTTTGCTCGTTTTTGGCTAGTTTCCCTGCAAAATGTTTATTTTTAACCACAACTTGGAGAGAAAATGGGGGAGGATTAGCAAGCAGGCTCGTGTCTTGACTAGATCCTGATCTGAATTCATCAATAGACTATTAGGGTGTCTAACTGCAGACTGAATAAGTTCTCAGTTTCTACTGTTGCTTCATTGTGGTGATGCGGACGCATTAAAGGGACAAATTAGTAAATTAGTTGAGCTTTAAAGATTTTAATGACAAGCCAAGCTGTGCAACACGACAGCATTGCAAAAAGGATATATTGAACCAGAGCACTTCTAATACATTATGGCAGTTAAAGCAACACTTCACTGAAAATAACTAAATTCATTCCTTTTTTTCTTCCTCTTCTTTGAATAAAGTCAAACATAATTAGGATTTCTTGCTCAAGGAAAATAAACATATGCATCGATCCAAGAAGTTGACTGATTAGAACCAAGAATATCTGGAAAGATATTCTCTGGCTCCGCCTCTTTGTTCCACCAATCATTTGTAATCATGATTTTGTCACCAAAACGATTTTTAATTAAATTGACCTTTTCTCTAATTGTCTAAATAGATTTAAGACATAACCACACTAGATTATTTCTCAGTACCTTCTCCTGACCTCCTTTTTTGGTATGTGTTTATGTTTTTAACAGCATCATTGAATACAGTATGTCCATTATGTACTCTTTAAAACAAAATGTAGCTATTTTTGGAATAAATGAATCTTTTCAAACAGCTCAGTATGGCTGTCATTATCTCATAACTCAATGACAAACAAAATCTGTTCAATGCTGAGTGTGTATGTGAGAGAGTGTGTGTGCATAATTGGTAGACAAAATAATAAAAGACAGCCAGCCATAAATCTCAACTTTTTACACAACTCACAACATTCCATTTTTTGAGACTGGGTCACAGAGGTCTATTTTCTGTTCTGTAACAATTTTTGAGGCCATTGTTTGTGGCTTTCAGCACAATATCCTGCTAAGTGTCCATCTATCCCTGTCACTGAGTTTCGACCTTTCCTTTTTCCTGAAGCAGTTCCCCTTGTTTTAACATATGTCATTGTGATTTTCGACACTGGTCTCCTTGCTACATTAAGTAATTTATCCATTTATTTCTGCAACTGATGCAATTAATGCATTTTTGGCATTACACTATTTGACCTCTTTCAAAACCAGTTAGATTTACTATAGAAAGCTTTAGAAACTTCAATACATAAATGTTCAAAAATCTTTTACAACAATCAGCAAACAGTATTACTTTTACCATTTCTGGTGCAAGTTTTTGTTCATGTGATTTTTCCATTATTTTGTCTACAGTTATATGAGCATACACATGCTTAAGAAAACTTCAATTAGTCATTCAATTGTAAACAAAATATTAATATGAATTGCATCCTGTTATTCTCTAATTATTTCCATTTGAAACCTAATTATGACAGAATTTGGCTCTGAGAGCAGGTTTTCTGATCTTAGAGGATAAGATGTACCTCATGGTAGCAGAAATCCGAGTGAATGAGGGTGCACATGTGACTGAGACTCAGATAAACAAATAAGCCTATGTACAACTGGAGCATAGAGGATTATCTTCAGCAGCTCAGTCTCGCTGTGAAGTTTTGAATCAAATACATAACTGAATTAATTACTGGGGAGAGAAGGAGAGCAGATTTAATTTACGATTGTCGCAGCCGAATGCAGCACCGATGCGGTGCAGAAATTGAACCAATTAGACAGAGCTTTGCTGTTAAAAGCAACAGGGGAAATAAACGAGTGCCCAGAACAGGAACAATCATGCAGGTTATTTTTAAGCACCGACAGCATGTTCTCTTTGGGTTCACATCATTGTAATTCAATTCCTTTCAGCATCTCTCTCTTTCTCTCTCTCTATCTGAAAATAAAAATAGATTAGGCAAAGCCAAGACTATTACAACATACAAATATGCAATGATTACATTAAGTCCTGCCATTTCCCAGAACATAGATGTTAATGTGTCGTTTAATTATCACTGGGCATTTCATTGGTGAAAATACAGTATGACATTGTAAAAATGGAGAACAGCACTGATTCAGAGCTGGATTGGTTGTCTTAAGCATGATTGCATCATCTATTTCAGAGGATGCTCATAACATAATGAGATTCAGAATTATTATTGCAAGCTGAAAGAATATTGTTTCATGAAATGAAAAATATTGTATGTTACCATGGAATCCGGTGACCTGAAACAAAACTAGTTTGTTTTTGTGGTGAGCACAACATTTTGATTGGCTCAAATCACTGATTGACAGCTCCACCCAATTGAGGTTTGTGACGCCTCAATCTTCCATCATCATAGCAGGCAGTAAACTAGAGAATTTGTTCATTTATAATTAACTATTGTTAAAACAGACTATCTTGACCAATGGCATGTTGCCATAATGAATATATGGGCATACAAATGTTTTTTCATTTATTTTAATTTGTTTATTTTTCATCAGGTTTAATCTATTAAAAAACGATCAGTTACCATTAAAAATGGGCTGTTTGACGTAGGTCTGTAGCCGAGATTCCAGTGAAATACCATCCTCATGGTTAACAAACACAAAGCTTCAGCACTCTCATGCCGGCCCTTCTGCACAGCCAGCTCCTCATTACTGTAATGTCAACTGCATTACTGATTATGCACAAACAGCTCATTATTGTGCTGTAGAAGGGTGGGGGGTGGGAGAGACGGGGTAAAAGTCACAAGAGATCTCAGTCTGGGAAATGACCATAAGCTCCCTGTCTGTTCAACCCACCCCACCCCCACCCCCCCTCCACCCCCACACCCAAATAATTATGCTCACAAACATGATGGACAACAGCTTGTTTGGCAGCTATCCCAACCTCTGCTTCAAAATGCGGTGTTGGCATTTTAATATGCAGACTAACACGCCTAGCGCCTCGTGTTAGAGGCGTGTTGCTGTGGGCTGCTGACGTCTCTTACTTACCAGCTCCCTATCTCCCACTCTCAGACTACGCCTCTGTGTCTCCCAATATGACCACATCTCCCTCTTTCTTTTTATTGTCTTTCACAAAGGCCTGAACTGTTGGTACATGGAGTCTACACATAGGCTACATGGGCTAGGGTTTCTTTCAAATCAAATAATTTCTCAGCTAAAAGTGACAGCAGCAAACATATTACTCCCCAGGAAATGAAAGTAGTATGTGTTCTGCAACAAATGCCCCTTAATTATTCTCTCTTATTACACTCTCTCTCTTGCTCTCTCTCATTCTCCCTCTCTCTGACTCTCTCTCTCTCTCCATCCCCACCCCTATATTCACCATTTCATCCGCTCCCCTCCCATCCCATTGTGGCCTGTAGTGTCCCTCCCTTGGCTGGCCCTGTTAGTTCTGACCCTGGCTGGTGTAATGAGGCCCACACATGAGATGCACTACTGATAGGATTATTAATCTCAATGGGCCTTCTGGGTAATAGGGTCTCTGACAGCACACAGCACAGGAAAGAGAGCACCTTCTGGCCTTTTGCAGGAATCCTATCAATCACCCAACCTGCCTGCCCGCTGGACAGATGGAGAGGCCCTTGAACCCTCCCCAAAAAGGCCCCCACCTCAACCCCACCACCACCAGTCCCCTCCCTAAAAGTCCAAAGAGGGGGCATCTGGACGTACCCAAACAGTGGCCAATCCAAAGCAGTCTTGAGGAAACAATGAAATATTTTCTGCAATGACATGGGTCAATATATCACAGTGAGTGGTTTCAGCAAACTCTGCATTAAATATTGATGGCCCATAGTAAGAGGGTCCCTACTCCATGATTCCAACACAGCACCCTGACATGCGCAAGACACACAACACATCGAGGGCAAACCCATGGCTCCAGCACCCACAGGCACGCGGATTCACTCCACTGTGAAATGAAATAAATAATGCCAGCAAATTCCCGGTTCAAACTGCCACATGCACGCTTCTTCATTAGGCACCATAGCTGTTGCTGCTGGATTTCCAGAGGCTGTAAAATCCTTTGTACACTGTTGCAATTTCCTTATGAGTCAATAAGTCCCACGGGAATGCAGTAGCCAAGTCATCACTCGATACCGCTCGCAGTTCTCCTCGGGGACGGCCCTCTCTACACCGCCGAACAGCCAAACAGTTGCGCCGAGTGAACAGTCTGCTGATAATGGCCTAAAGGGGTTTTTCACATGCATGCGCTATACAGAGGTGTTTGGCACTTGATTTGATTACTGAAGTATGTCCATGTTTAGCTGCTCATACCTAGAAACATTGCAAAAAAAAAAAAAAAAAAAATGAGGGTCTTTTCCTGTTATGATTCAAAATTAAATGCTAAAACATAGTGGGTGTGTAGCATATGAAAAAGTTTTCAAACACTGCCTTCATTTTGTTATTGAAGCTCTAACTTGATTTGTGCATTTGAAAAGAGCCCCTGGTTGTTCTTTGAAATATGATTTTCACACAGCTGTCACTTGTAAAAAAATATGGTGGTTCTTGCTTGCAAATTATCTCAAAATGCGACTCTATTGAGAGAGGAGGGAAAATTCAAGGCATTTAAATATGCACTGAGCAATTACTGTGAAGTGATGAAGCCTTCATGGCATGCTGAGTCTCGCATTTTAATAAGCACCGAAACAGATTACGACAAAAAAGATTGTATTGTTTTAAATGTTAATCAAACAGAAACTCTTGGGACACAGAAGAGAGAAGAAATATGCATTTTCAGGAACAAACCAAATGTGAATTTACTCAAGAGTATATTCCAATTCAGTCTGTACTAATTCTGATTCTCATCCTGTTATTGTCCCGGCCATTGAGGAAGCCCCAAGGAATATCAACTATTTTCCTCAAGGACCATGGGAGATGAGCGCTGTGTGACAAATTAAAATGTTTTTGGTAATTTTTTTGTGTATTAAGAAGCTCTTTGACTCCTATACATGAGTTTTAGTTGACTTACTTTCATTTTTCCTGAGCGCTGGGTTTTTCCACCACATAATTCGCTAAATGTAAGTTGTTGAGCATACCTTTTTAGTTACAGTTTTTTTTTTTTTTTTACAAGCACTTGAAATTGTTTTAAATAAATGAATCTTGCAATGTTTTTTCCATGCCCACAAGCAATGGGGAGTGATGGGCTCTGTTCATTTGAGCCACAACACATGGGTTCCCGTTTGAGCTGGCGGGCTATTTTGATTAGCACATCTTCCTCAGCGTTCTTCAGGCCTGACATTTGCAGTGCGAGGAGTCATGTTGAAATGAGACCTACGGGATAGCTACAACAGAGGCAGCAATTACCATGCCAGTCATTACCAAGTCAGGCAGGCGTACATTAAGGAGAATTCACAGAGGGGCCAGAAACTGCATCCATCGAGGAAGAGAAGCAAGAGAGGGAGAGAGAAGGAGAGAGCGGGAGACCCTTTGCTTATAAAACAGAAGAACGAAGAAGAAAGAATGAGAAAAAAAAGAACTCAATGAGCCAGAGGATATTAACATCTGTGTTCAGTGTCTGGTGTAATCAACTGCAGTGCACAAACTGACACACTGCCTCCTGCCAGCACTGCTGTTCAGATGGCAAATATCTTGCAGCAAGCAGCCGATACAACCATACAACAACAGCAATGCAATTTAAAGAAAAAGAGAGAAATGGAGAAATCCAACAGAATGGCAGGTCGACACAGGAAGCGCAAACAAGACTGAGCAGCTGCAAGGACGAACATTGGAAGATTCCCTGCTCGAAAATCATCCAATTTTGCATTCGATTTGCTGTTAGGGCAGCGAAACTACTGAGGCCTGTTTCATGCCTCATCTTTCGTACAAAACGCACTCATTAATCTCCTCCCTGTCTCACACGTTTACTGTTATGCGCACTTACTATTTCTGTGCAAACGGTGCCGTAAAATAAATCAAGCCGAAGACATAGCGGGCTTTTCATTAAAGAGGCCGGTTTATGCAACTGACACGCTTGGGCTTTCGTCTGTGTTTTCCTCACGAATGCAGATCAATGATAAATCATATGAAATGCCAGAGATAATTGTCTCTAAAGTGGCAGGCTTTTTTTGTGTGTATGTGTGAGAGTGCAAAGGGAGGAAAGTCTATCAGCATGCAAAGTTAAAAGTGTTTGCTTTCCAGTGCAGCTGTAGATGAGATATCTCCATCTCTACAGACCCAGCTGCTACAGACCAGCATATGCAGATGGTGTTAAAACATAACAGACACTTATCGCAAAGTCAAGGACCCCTATTACTCACCCTCCTGGCTGAGAGAAAATGAATTTGAGGTGTAAAGAGTAACTGAATCGCCACCTCTGGGGAGGGGTGGGCTGGGGGGTTGTGGTTAGAGACTCATTGGTGAAAGTAACACACTGCAGAGCCAGCTTCAGGGAAATCAAGAAACCAACCAGCGTGTAAGTGTCTCTGGAGCAAGGGGAAGAAACTCGGAACTGGCTGAAAATGGCCTCTGCAGAATGCTCTATCTAGCCTTCTCTTGGTTCTTTTCATTGGGACAGAATGGGGGACTTGCTCCCGGTTGTTTGAGAGAGACTCCTACACCACTCCCAGCCCTCAACTTCCATTTTGGATTGAACTGCAGGCAGTACTTTTATGATTAGGAAGATTTGATTGAGTGAGGGTGTGTGCATGTGTGTGTGTGTGTGTGTGTGTATGTATGCACACTCATATATGCATATTTATGAGTGTTTGCATGAGTATGTGTGTGTGCATGTGCATGAATATGGGCAGGAATGTATGTATATATGTGCGGATATATGTACAGTATGTCTGCATGTGTGTATGCAAGTGTGCACGGATGATGAATGGAAATGAGCTGAATGAAACCAGTGTGCAGGTGGGCTTGTTCAGTAAGAGCAAGTCTCCCAGGGTGTTTAGACTTAGGCAGGACATGCTCGAAGTCTTCTCCTTTCCTCTCTGCTGATTGAGTCATCGCGCAGGAGATAGCAAACACCGCAACAGAAAACAGATGCTGATGAGCCGACTCAGATTCTAGTCACTCGGTCGGATTCCGCGTTGGAACAGGTGTCGTGCCCGCCACTTAAACCCCCTCTCACACCCCCACCCCTACTCAGGGTTTGTCTCCTCAGCCTGCCTCGAGACACGTCCTCTGGTCAAGACAAACGATGGCGCGTAATTAGCATTCATTAACATTGCATTAGCCGAACGATCTTTGCAGGCAGCGCGAGAGAGTGCTATCTTTAATTCATCACCTCTTCTTTTCCCCTTTTATCAGTGTTATCATTATTCCGCTCATTCGGTCGAGTGCCAGGCTTCGGAGGCCGTGTGCAAATGGCTGGCTCTCCATCTGCTTCCAGGACATGGAGTCCAAAGTCCAAAAGGTGGGAGAGAATGGCACACACCCTGTGTGTGTGTGTGTGTGTGTGTGTGTGTGTGTGTGTGTGTGTGTGTGTGTGTGTGTGTGTGTGTGTGTGTGTGTGTGTGTGCACATGTGTGCAAGAATATTTATGTGTGTGAGTGTATGAGTGTAGATGTATTTGCGTGTGTGAGCGAGTGTGTGTGTGAGCGTGTATGTGGGAGTGAGCATCTGCAAGTGTGTGTGAATCAGTGTGTGTGCGTGGGAGTGAGTGTGTATGAATATGTGTGTGAGTACAGATTACTGAGTGTGTGAGTGTGTGTGTGAAGGGGAGAGAGAGAAAGAGAGAGAGAGAGAGAGAGACAGTGCCCTCCAGCCACACTGCACTTGCACCAGTGCTCAACCTTGTGCTCTTTCTTCCCTCCAAGGAGTCAGCCCAGCTCCCAATTAGAGAGCTCATTTCCAATAGGAGCCTGCTCCTCTAATTACATTTATAGAGGGCTCAGCTCCCTCCAGCCACAGATCCACATTCACACACTTTCTCTACTGAGGCCTGCTTTTAAGAAATAATTACTGCTGCAACCAGCTTTTCCATTCTTTAGCATCTATTGTGCACACTGCACAAAAAAAAAAACATGAAAGTAATCCCAACCTGACACCATGGCACAGACAGAGCTGCATCTTTTGTGTTTGTTTGTTTTTGTTTTTTTTTTTTAATATGACCCTGAAAATGCAGATTTTCAGCCTATCATAATACCACCCCTTCACAAATAGCATGTGGTTTCAGGTAGAATTATGTTAATTCAGAGAAGTCTTTCATGCTGTGCAAAAGAGCTGTCTGCCCATGCTTCTCTCCTCCTGTTTTGTGCCTGAGTGAGTGCAGACAAACGTGTGGGCCGACAGTGGATTACTGTTATTCAAATAAACGTGCGTCGCATTTATCATTATTGAGAAAATGCGAAGGCGCCGCAAACTACAGCCGCACGGTTACTCCTGCTTTCTTCCTTGCTTGTCACTTCTCCGCGAATGCGGTTACGCCCATCGGAGACAAATTCTAACCTTGAGACAGGAAGTGGACATGTGTAGCATGGTACTGGTGTTTGAGCCCTGTAACCCGTCCCTGTAAAGGTCTCCCTGGGGCACTGATCTGCTCGACCAGAGGTAGCATCCTCAGTGGAGTGGATTTCAACACTTTTTCATTGTTGCAGTTTTGTGTTGTAAGCATAGGGAATGACAGACCTGAATTATCCTCCCTGTCAGAAACAATGGTTAGCCTTGGATATAAATACCTCTCAAAAATCATTCCAGATCAATCCAGGACCGTACTGCGAAAAATGGACGTTGAGGGCCAAACACACCCCCTCCCATATCATTTAGAATTGGAAAAAATAGAATATTCCTGTTTGGCAGAGGGGGGCTTTGTTTCATCACCTGCTTAATGGCGTTTTCTCCATATGTCTCTGCACAGTACAGATAGGAAATAAGCTGACTGTGCCTGGCCTGCTAAGGAATGAAATCTCATCAGACAGACCAATGCTTCCCCTGGGGTGGGATCAAAGGCAAAAACTTTGACATTCCTGACTGCGTCATCACCATCCCTACACACACACACACACACACACACACTGTACTTTATTATTTTATTTAACAGGGCCATGCCAAGCAGTGGGCTAAAATTAGCTCAAGAGACAATTTTCAACCATGGTCCCAAGGCAGAGAAAACATTAAAAACTAAATCACGACGCTTGTACAGAATACTTGACAATAAAGCATGGAAGAAATGCAAAAGTAAAGAAAGAAACAAAAACAGTCAATGAGGCTAAGGATCATCGTCACCCCTTCACACACACACACACACACACACACACACACACACACACACACACACACACACACACACACACACACACACACACACGCACACACACACACACACACACACGTACACACACACATTCATATAAACATAGTCAATGAAGCTAAGAATTTATTCAAGGGCATCAGAAGAGGAAAAGGGTTTAGTTGGACTGAACATGAATTTATCAATCAGTCCATGAAGGGCATGTGTCACACTTTGCCCTGGTTAAATTTTCAAACACTTATTGACTTTCCTCTACAGGGCAGTCAAGTAAAGTCAATTTCAAGCTGTAATAAGATAGATAGGTTAAAAGATAACTCGAAGCTAAAGTATAGATAACCTTTCAGGGAGCAACCTTAGTTGCAGGATCTAATTGCACGGACGATACTTTCCTGAGTCATTAAAGGCAATGGTTTAACAATGCCATTTAACAATGAGTCTCAATTACAGTCTTTTACTAACACGCTTCAATTCATAAAGAGGGTTCATTCAGTCTGCCTGTTTTACATATCTGAGTAACCTCACAGTCACGATTTACCTGGCGAAGTTATTAGATACAAGGCACTGCTATGATCTTGTAGCTTCCACCCACCTACTCTCTCTCTGACTTGTAAACAGAACACACACATACACACAATGGCCACATATAACCTCTCTTTCGCAGACACACACAAAATACAAACGGAAGCAAAACATACACAAACACACACGCTCTGGGCAAAAAAAAAATGAAAAAGAGGAAAATGAAATCCGCAGAGACTCAGTAACCACCTTGCCAAGACTGTTCTGCTCCATCCAGCTGTTGTGCAGAGGGAGAGCCCCGGGAATCCATTATTTCATCAGAAGCTCATCATTTACTGTTTGCTTAGTGGCAACAGTCACACCAGCGTGTCGAACCCACACGGTCCCCGCCGGCACACACACTTCTCCGCATTGCCAGACTCCAGACATCCCCCAAGGGGAAACAAAAACAGAAAAAAAAAAAAAAAAGAAGGAAAAGTGTGCTCTGTGTGATCAGAACACACCTTATCCAGCAGCACAGCACTCTGTCTTTTTGTTTCCTCTAAGAAAAGACTGTCTGGCATGTATTCCCGCGCATACTCCTGGGGATGAGTGTTAGGGTTACCGAGTTAGCGTAGGATTTTTTTATTCAGGGCTACAGTAAAATTCACAAAGCTTTGCTTGAGCACAACTCTAACAGAGTCAATAAAACTGTAACACAGTCCAGTGGAGATAAAAACAACCCTGTGAGCAGATTTGGCAGTTCCATAAAGATATATATTTACTTAGAGATGGAGGCCTTGATCCTGAGAAAAGGACTCAAAAAACATTCCATTAATGAGAGGAAAGGGAGGGTATCATTGCCAATGTTTCACCATTGCACCAAGGGAATGATCCAACCCTACTGGAAAACAATCACCTATGCAACATACTCTAGTCAACCTCTACATTTTCATATGTGATTTAACATTGAGCGTTTTGCTCTGGCACACATTCAGAGGTGTGCATTTCATGACCTAATTCAATAAGCTGTTTGGCAATTAGAGTGACAATGCAAATGCCGATTTTGGTTTCATTGCAAGGGCCCAACAATTAGACTGCCCCTTTTGTTACGCTTCCATCTCCTCCCTATTACACAGCCAAAAGCTCAAGTCGACCAGCACTGACTGAGACTGAGGGAGATAGGGCGAGTCACTCTGAGATAATTGTCTTTGCTCTGGCCCCAGAGGGAGACATGATAAATGGCCACTAGATCTTTTCACCGGGGAGCGGAGCATGCAGCGACTGGTGATGTCGACCGTGGCATCAAACGGCAGGTTGGCCGGCTCGCCGTGAGCATGGCCAATCAAGCGCTCGTCTTCGCAATCGTCTCCCTGCGACTGTTCACTGACTAAGTCCTGAATATCTGGTTTGGAAATAAAAATAGGGAAATGGGATCTTGGTTTGAAAAACAAGGCAAAAAAACTACATGTTATTGCCTCTGAGCTCACAAATTCAGTGCACTTGATGGAAACTGAAGTTTATTCCAGACGCTCGAAGCATCTGAGCCCCCATTTGTTGGTACCTGAATGTCTGTAATCATTCATTTTTCTCAGAAATTGTGCTCTGGTCAGCTATAAATAGTTGTTGTTTTCATATGCTATGTTATGTGAATTATGGGACTGCTTTCACTGTCTGCCTGTGTGTGTACATGCCTTTTTGCTTACCTCTGTGTAATTCTGTATAGATGTGTTTCTGTCTGCATGTTTGTGTGAGTGTGTGTGTGTGTGTGTGTGTGTGTGTGTGTGTGTGTGTGTGTCTGTGTGTGTGTGAGTGTGCCTGTATTTCAGTACCTCCATCTGTGTGCGTGTTTGCTTATGTCCATCTGCCTGTATTTCTCTCAATTTTTGTCTGTGTATTCATTTATCCATTTGCAAGAAAGTATGTGTGCCTACCTGTCTATATGTCTGCATGTCTGTTTGTTTATGTATTTGTGTGCTCTTGTCTGTCTGTGTATTTGTGTACGCCTGCATGGACATGCAGGCATGTCTGTGGGCATAATTTATGTATATATGTGAATATGTGAAAATGTTTGCATGATTTTTCATTTCTGTGTGTGTGTGTGTGTGTGTGTGTGTGTGTGTGCGTGAGAGAGAGAGTTTGTGTGTGTGCTTTGTGTGTGTGTGCACGTGCACGTGCGTGTGTGCACAATTGCGTGTGAGCGGATCAGCCATGCACTCTGCCAGCACCCTGTCTTAATAACAAGGAAGGTATCCAGATCAGTATGTTTGGACAGCCACCTCACAGGAAACTGCTGGCTGGAGGTAAGTTTCCACAGCCTGTGCTGTTGTGTTTAGTTAACGTCCTCTGTCTGCATATCCTGCCACACAGTGAGTGGATAGAGATCGCTCTCTCCTTGCATCCTCTCCTGGCATTCCCGCTAATGAGCCGTTTTGGCGAAGCAGGCGGCTGCGTACTATCCACCAACACAAAATAGCCAAAGCCTTGTGCGCACACAATGGAGGTTAACTACCTGATATTTGAACAAAGGCCCTTCCAGCAAAGTTTTGAAACATTTACCTTCCTTTCCACTTAAAAAAAAAAAAACAATACATCGAACATTGCTTTCATTCCCTCTAGTTAAAACAATGAAGGTTATCCTACAGAGGTTCTTATTCAATTCTGTATACAGTAATTACCAGGTAAGAAGAATATAACTGCAGATGAGAGAGAATTTATACATAAAAAGTGTCCAGCAAACAGAAGGTGGGAGGAAACGCATCCTTGTGCATTAGCCAGTCTATTCTCCTTACACAACACATCCAGTAAAAAAAAGCGCACAGATTAAAAAAACACAGAATGGTATCTACTCCGGAAAGGTCAATGTTGCCGTCTAATGTCTCCTTTCAGTTCTCTTCAGCTTTCATCCTATTAGAGCGGCATTGCTGTGATTCACTGTTGTTATTAAGCGCGAGCGCATCATTCTGCCCGTGGCTGTGCAGTGCATTATCATAAAGGATGCTAACAGTCCCACACCCGCGCCCTCCACCACTGCTACCTGCGATAATAGAACAAGCAGCCTGACACCCGCCATCGCGTTCCCTCACCCTATCACCGGAGGAGGCATTAGCAGCTTTGTGCTGACGTTTGTGTGTGTCTGTGTGTGTGTGTGTGTGTGTGTGTGTGTGTGTGTGTGTGTGTGTGTGTGTTGGGGCTTGAAACCATTCACGCTGTGCCATTTCTCCCACTGAAAGAATATCCAAGAGATCATTTTTAGCGATTCTGCTACACTACATAACTGAAATCCTTCTCTTAAACTTAACAGTATGACGTGAAGACTGCCTGTGTGTATGCATGCCTGTGTGTGAGTATGTGTGTGCGTGTGAAAGTATGAAGGATCTGCTACCCAACATTATTATCATTATCTTCTGCAACCTAAAAACATGAGTGTACATGCCTACATGATTTATATTAGTGCATGCATGCCGTAGGTAATGATATCTCTTTTATGATGAGCATCAAAATAACAAGTATCTTCCATGTCCCATTTATGAATAAATATCAATTTATACAGCAACAACAAGTCCTAAAAAGAGATGCTTTCATGTTTGTGGGAGCAGCCAGTCACACATGAAATAAAGACTGCTGAAAAACATTGGCTAAAGCATGGACACAACAAATGGAAAACTGAGGGGACGGGAAAGCCAGTGAGAGACGAGAGTGATGAAGGGAGAAACAGGTGGGTGAAAGAAAAGAGGAGGGAATGTGTGTGTGTGTGAGAGAGGGAGACAGAACGAGAGAAAGAAAGAGAGAGAGATGCGATGCGATGCGAATAATAAGGTGTAGAGATACTTGCTATGGTATGAGACTGCATTAGCTAGCTGAACCCAATCATGGCTTACTTACCCAGCCTTTCCAACAGTGTTAATTAAACAATTATTCAGCTGAAGGAAACACCGCTCTCCCCAACTCCCAAATACTTATTAACAGTCATTTGAGTTTTCCAGTCACTTTCACTTAACGGGGCCCAGGGCGGTGACGCAGCAGTGACGCGCGGCTAGCGACGGGGTAATTACAACCTTCGCCGCGCTCTGTCTCGTCATGGGCGACAGGTTTATTTGGATCTCACATGCAGCAGCATTTCTGCTCTGTTCTTTCGGGGAGGCACGTTCACAAGCTTGTCTATGTCCTCATAAGACTCTCATTTTCTCTGTCTCTTTCTCTCAGTGCTTAGTGTTCCTAACTGAAGTCACAGTGTGTGTGTTCTGCTGTATCTTTGAACAGTAAATGCTCAACAGATGTAGAACCCGGAAAAGTAAAGAGTAAAAATACAGAAATTCAAAATGGAGGAGGATAGCGCTTCAGTGAAACATGAACAGCATGTGGACTCATTTTAGCTCACATGTCAGGTCAGTGGGTTGATGGGAATCAGGCAATGTTTCATCCACACCAATGACAACACAGCTGGAGAGAAGTGGCACATTCGAATTAAGATTCAAACTGGCTTCATTAGCTGTAGTCTGTGCATCACACACCGGTAATAGAGCCAAAATGTCCACATGATTTATCCACAGTAGTTAAATTCGAGTGCCAGAACTCTTCCATTGAGAAACTGTAAATGTGACTTGAACTCACAAGTTGAACTTTGGTGGAATTCCAGGTGTGTAGGCTCCCATAGGATAAAGTGTTTCTGCATATATGTTTTTAATGTCTTTCCAAATATATTCAGTTTTTTTCCCCTCTTCATTTTACCACCCAAGGTGACTTTTAACCCACTTAGCCCACGCAGAGAAAATTTTATGCCTTTAATGTTTAATGTCTGTGGTTTATAAAACCCAAATATGGTCTTTGGGGGCCGCTTTTGTTGAATGATAATGGGCCGAGGTTTGGCCACAGCTGATAAATATGATAGCGGCGTGCGCGTCTCTCGCCGGCGGGGACTCGGTGTCCGTGTCAGAGCCCTTCCTCGGGTTCATCCCTCTGCTTGACGAGACTGACAGGGCTGGGGTGGCGGAAGGCGGGAGACACAGCAGGGGACTGGACTGGAACCTTCCTCAGGCTGTCACCCCAACTGTCTCACAGATGCCCCAGCTCCAGCCCTCATCTGCATCTGCCCTGTGTACCTGCCAGCCCAGAGCTGGGGTAATACACGCCTACTGTCACCATGGGGATGGGGACCATGGACACAGAGGAGGCTTTAACCCTTAGAGCTCCAGGGTGTTTCTATGTTTTGCTGAGATTTTACTCATTTCATTCATGTATGAGCAGTTTCTTGTATCTACATAGTACTTTATGCAATGTTCAGTCTTTACTATATTGAGGAGACCCAAGTCTGTTCCCACCATTGTAAATAAATAATAAAAACACTACAACTGATGCTCAGGACTACATTGAATCAGTTCTTCTGAGCAGCAACTGGGAAAGATGCAAGTTAGAGTCACCAATCCAAGGCTGTTATAATCACCGTGAGGTAAGGATTGAGCCACACTTTTTAAAGGCAGATAGCTGTGGCCAGCACAGAGATATTAACTCCTCAGTCCCATTGACCCACAGGTCACTGAGACTCATGAATTTAATGGCCTGCTGAAGGTTTTACTGCTGGAGGCAGTAGAAAGGGGGAGGGAGAGAGAGAGAGAGAGAGAGAGAGAGAGAGAGAGACATAAGCAGAAGATGAGGGACAGAGGAGAGATAAAAAGAAGGGAACAGAGAGATGTAGAGACAGAGATAGAGAGAAAATAAGAGACTGATGTGTAATTATGCAGCGCATGATCCTCTTTTCTGTCAGTTCTGCTGATGTTTCAGTGCTTTGCAACTAAATGCAGACAAGTAATTTTCACTTGTTTGCATTTTTGTGAGCACTAGAGGAGCATGGGGGATTCTCTTCAGCACATTAGCTGTCTGCACTCTTTGCCACATTGGTAACAGGGCAGGGCGTTGAATCAGAGCATTGAGAAGACTCATCGTGAGGAATCATTTCCTCTTCTTAATGAGGGAGGGCGGATGGGGTGACATTGGTGGGCGAAGTCAGGAGGGGGGGATCACTGGTGACATCATCACAAATAACAGGGATAGGAACCATGTTGCCATTTAACCTCTGAGAACAGTGGAGCAGCTGAAAAGACGGCTTTTATCAAACTCAATCCTTCACCAGAGGGGGCTCCTGAGTGGTCTATTTGGTTTTCATTAGCTCTCCGTGCCACACCTGTGATTGATTGCTTGGTGCTATAGAAGAAAGAGAGAGAGAGCGAGAGAGAGAGAGAGGAGGAGGAGGAGAGAAGCCCAGGCCCCGCTCAATATCTCTCCACCAGACCCCATCACCATGGCTGTGACTGAGGACTGATTCAGCTGGAAGAGTCATGGATCACAAAAACACTCAATGAAGAGAGAAATGCCTGAATACTCTAAATTATACTGCCATAGTGAGTAGTCTGGGTGTGGGGGTTGGTTTTGTTAGGTATTGGGCATAAATGAACGGATTATAAAAGGAAACACCACCAGTTAACCAAAAAGCTACCAGATAGATCTCATCTATACAATATGACAAATATATTTATGACCCGACAGATTACAGACATACAAGCTGACATACAAGCTACATAACTGACTTCTGCTAGAGAAATATTATTTGTGATCTCTGATGAGGCATGATCTGTCTACACATATACAGTACACAGATATTTGTTTATGAGCCAAAAGGGTTTCCAGTTTGACTCCTGAAGTCATACAGTATAATGTTCAGTGTGACATTTTCTCTGACAGAGAGACATTTGAGCCCTTCTGGACTCATATGAACTATGAAAGTTACATAAACACTGAACATTTTTTTTCTGTGCAACCTAATAATAAAAGGAAACTTCTAGTTAGGGATAGGGGGTGAGAAAAATGTAACCAATCATTGTGGTGTGTCCTCGAAGCAAGGCTGCAAGAGTACAGTGCAAATGGCAAAGAGAGAAAATGCTACACTGCTATGTTCCACAACACTAATAACTTCCATCATGGAGTTTTTTATTAAAATGCATTGCAGCATGGTTATGACTCCATTACGGCTCAGCATAAATTACAGACATGTAACACACTGCATGTATACATACTGAGAATGCACATGTATCAGGCGAAGGCTGTCTATTCCTCACCAGGCCACAGTTCCCATTATAAAATTAGCAAAAAAAGGCTGTTTTTGGTGCCAGTAACAATCACAAAACTGTGGCACGAGTAGTGTGACACTAAAAAAAGTGTGGAGCTGCCACCCTTGTCTGCTTTTATTTCTTCCCAAAACTAAAATCCTTGAGTAAACTGATCTACATATTGACTTAAGGTTGATTAGTTGATTTAACTAATCGGGTGTTTTAGTGCTAGGTCCCTTAAAGGAATTCCAAGAAGGGTACAGATCAGGTGTGTTAGCAACAGTATGTGTTAGCAGCGAATCATGTGGCCTCTGGAAGCCCCGCCCATTACATCTCCCCTTCACCAACACTACAGCAGGGGGAAAGGACAGCAGCGGAAGTCAATGCTGACATATTTGCTGCATTAAGACATTCATTCCAACAAAACCATACAGCAAAGGCAGGAGTATACATTATAGAAGGAAATCAATACGATTCAGTACAGTGCAATACAATACAGTACAGAGAGAAAAGACAATAACCACACATCCCAGCTGAGACAATTAGACTCAAGCACCCAGAGCTTTCGTTAATCGAATGTACTCTCCAACCTTTGAAACCTACAGAATATTTATATATTTCATGACCGGTCTAAGAGAATACCCTGACAGTATGCAGTCAATCAAAACCTGGCTAGAGGGGTACAGCTGCACAACTATAGGCAAATCAAAGAGAACATCTGTTTACAGAATGCTGAAGGAGAAAGCCATGCTCATGTGCTTATGGCAAGAGTAGACAGCCAGGAAAGGAGAAGGGATCGGGCACTGTGAGTGCCCCTCTTGAGTGCCCCCTCTTGAAACTGTGTGTAGATAAGTATGACCCAGGTCACGGAAATACAGGCCAGGAGGCAGGAAGAAGACAGGCCTGTAATATGTCCATCCCTCCATATTACACCCAACTACTATAACTGCATTGTAGTTTTAGGGTCATTAAAGTGATTTTCTAGAGCTCATTTCCTCAACCTGCTCATTTAATTACTGTGAACGCCCTAAATTTGAGTTCCAAATAGGCAGAACCAAATTAACCTCTCCAAAGACCAGCTGAGCTCAGCAAGGACGAACGGCATTATCAGGTAATGCTAAAGTTGAGTAGTTACTGTTGTTTGATGTTACTGAAATGTTCTTTAATGTAAATCCCTCATTTTTATACCAGCAAAATCCAAGCAGGAAAAATCATATTTCATTCATCAAAGCGCTCCTACCAAGACACATAATTAAAATTTGGTCCCTTAAAAAATATTGGTGTCCGATAGGTGCGAACAGAAATGGGATTAGAAGTAATTGCCAACATCGATCTCTGCTGAAGCACCTTATCCGGTATCCCAGAGGACAATCCTGAGAGCTAGAGGGAAGTACACACTCTCTCTCCCTCTCTCCCCCTCTCTCCCCAGCACCATCTCCATAGCAACCTGCACCCTTCTACACCTGCTCCATATCACAGGCATCCACCCCCAAAACCACAAACCCCCCCCCCACTCCCCACATCCCTTTTCTCTGTTTCTTCCATTGACTTCCTCTCTTTTCAACATCTTCCATTCCCATGTACAGAGGCAGCCATCCCATAATTCAGAAGGAGCATCAATAACTTTCATCTCTGTTCTGTTGGAGGCTACGCCAAACCAAAGGCACTATTGTAGATACACACTCAGCTAACTTAGCAATTTACCACTCAGTGTGAACATGCAAATCGCTGCACAATGCACACTTCAGGCAGAAATTGCATTTCATTACCCCAGCCTGATGACTAAGTCCTATGATGCATTTGCTCTGTGTTTGGACTTTGGATTGGTTTTGGTTTTGGCCTGAGTACACAATCAATACAAACAGGAAAGGCAAACTAAGAAGAGCAGAAGGGTTTCCGGGCTGGTGGTCACGGCCGGGAGAAACGCTGTCTTACAGCTCGAAGCGTCTGCTGTAAAAAGACAGAGACACATCTCCAGAGCTCTCCCCGAGGCCAATAGGTGGAGGTATATATGGAAGAGAGTGGTGACCCAAAACAGCCACTCTGCCAAGTGTGTGCGCATCGCACAATGACAGGGAGGAGGGCTGCCAGCCAAAAAGTACCGATAAACACAATGGTGACTGTGATTCGGATGAAAACATTTGTTCCAAGGCATAATTCCCATGCTTCTCACAGGTATACACTGACATTACAAGAAAGAGACAGGGGCTGAAAAGTGAACATTTCAGCTCCAAATGCCTGCCCAGCATCACTTTTTCTTTGGTAGCTCTTCACAATTTGTGAGCTTAAATATGGCTGGCTTAAATATTGCATTTCATTTGTTTGCAAGAAAAAAATAATAAAATTAAATCATACAAAAATAGAAGCTGATATTGTGTTTCTTTGAGCAATACCATAATTTGTAACCATAAAAGCAATTTTCTTTGAAGAAATAAGACAGGCCATGACTGTCAACAAAACCATGACAAAGATATTCAGGTTCCAGCCAGCATGGTCAGTCCCCCAGCTCAGTGCTAATATTGGCCATCAGCTGAAAAATGTCAGCTATTCATACATCTATTTATGTGACATCGATTTCATATCGTGTAGCATATTGATATAATCATAATATCCAGATAACTATGGAGATGGAGTTTCAAAGTGTGCGTGTGTGTGTGTGTGTGTGCATATGTGTTTATGTGTGTGTGTGTGCATATGTGTTTGTGTGTGTGTGTGTGTGTGTGTGTGAGAGAGCACATGTGTGTGCACATGTGTGTGTGTGAGAGAGTACATATGTGTGTGCACATATGTGTGTGTCTATGTGTGAGTTTGTGTGTGTGTGCGTGTGTCTTGGTGTGAGTTTCTGTGTGTGCATGTCTTGGTGTGAGTGTGTGTGTTTGTGTGTGTGTGTGTGTGTGCGCATGTGTGTGTCTATGTGTGAGTCAGTGAGGCAGTGAGGCAGCAGAATTGTACTGTATATGTGACGTTTAATTGTGTGGCAGGACTGGCACT
This sequence comes from Albula goreensis, assembly GCA_022829145.1. Classification (NCBI taxonomy): domain Eukaryota; kingdom Metazoa; phylum Chordata; class Actinopteri; order Albuliformes; family Albulidae; genus Albula; species Albula goreensis. The sequence goes on from CM040756.1 coordinate 21,621,810, forward strand.
GTGACTGGAAATCAAACCTTTAGATCCCTTGGACAACTTTAAAAATCAGGCCGTACCCTTGTTCTCCTCCGTCAAAGAAAGGCTTTCATAAGATCAGCTTTACCATCCGATGGACTTAAGATCAACCCTCGCTTTCATGTAGCTGCTGACAGCGAGTTTTCTTCAGATTTTAGCACACTCCTCAGGGAAGCCATCGATGGAGCAGTGCCTGGCTCTGACACATAAAAGAAATCAAACTTAATTGTTCTTCATTAAAAGAAATGAGTGAACAAAATAACAACTGCTCTTTAGTCCTTGAGGAAATCTTGTGGACTTTAAGCTTTAATGCGTCCTGTTGTTTGGCGGATTCTCCCGCACCCCTGAGATACCCCGAGAGGAAGATGTCCAGCCCTGCTTGATGGTAAAAGCATTACTTATTTAGGCATTCTCTCACCATTGGTGTCCCGTGCATAATGACACTCTTTACAGGCTTCCATTGCCTGGGCACAAATGTGTAGGAGATTAATTTAATTGACTGAATATTTCATCAAAATCCTGCAGCGCCGGCAGAAGGACTGACAAAAAAACTGGCTTCTGTCAGCACGGAAATAAAATGCTGGTGCTCATGTAAATTTGAGCATGCCGTTAACAGGACTGGCAGCGCACAGAGTCGAGCGGGAACGATCGGTCCTGCTGCCTCGTCTAAATTTCGCCTTGCTCCCTAACAACTTGGCTCGCACACTTAGACATAGAGAATGTCTCCATCCAAACAGCAAGTACGTGATGGGAGTTGGTGGTTTTAATTAGTATTGTTTTGATTTGTTTTGTTTTTTAATGGACTTCGTTCTTTTTTTTTTTTTTTTTTTGAAGGAAGTGGGAAGTCCTATAGTTGCATGTCTGAAAACTGAAACGATTTGCCTGGGGGCAACGGAGCTGGCTTGAGTTGGGGTGAATCGGAAAACACTCACTCAACTCACAAGACTTGTGTATGCCACTTGTACTGAAATGGCAGGCTTTGAATTTAATTACCAATTTATGTATTGGTATGGGACAATCTCTTTCTCTTTTCTTTCTAAAATTAGGCAAAATATAAAACAAAATTTTAAAATTTGTTTTAGAAAACATTCATGTATATGGAAATGCAGTGAAAGTGATGGAGGTATTCACTTTGGAAGGAGGTTATTTTACAGGAAGCGCAGAGGTAAACTATACAATAAAAGGTGAAGAACTCTTATTGTATCTGATTCTGAAACACACACACAAAGGCATATTTTGCATATGTTTATTTGAAATATTGCCCATTCCTGGATGTTAGTCAGCCACCCAACAGCTGGTTCTCTATGCAGTCTGGTCAGTGCATTGATACTGAATGTCTTTACCAGGTGGCTATTTCCATTGGTGGGGTTTTATTTTGTGTAGACACTACTCTGGACTCTGTTTGCTGACCCCCTTTTAAAATATTCAACAGCATTCTGCTGAGAGGGGCTCATTTGACACTAGAGAGCAATTTAGCACAGAATCACAGTTTCTACACCTTCACCAAGCTCTCCCCAAAGACACCCCACGGGACCCATTTCTCACACTGACACAGGCATATTCCACCATTACTGCGTGTTCCTATAAAAACCTCAAAGGCACAAATCTATACAAAATAGAATCTTTCAGAACAAAATTGTCTTCTTTATTTTACTTCAAAACCTCTCTGTCATAAACACGGCAGGAAAAACGAAAACGGTCGCACTTTTAAAAGAAATGAAAATGAAGTACGTGGCTTGAGTGACAGGTGGTAGCATTCCAGCGGTCTGCGGGCAGAAACACCATCCAGCTGTAATGAAGCCGTAAGCATGTTTATGAGTGTGTGTTGGTTTCAGCCACCGCTGGGGCTGGCTCTTCCCCAGCAGGTGGTGCTCTGTGGGGGGAGGCAGGGAGGGTTAAAGGGGCTCCCATTCGTGGAATCGCACGGTGCAGCCGCCAGGGAGGCGGGGTGGAGGGGGCTGAGGAGGTCATGCAGGCTGGAGGGCAGCTGTCAGTCACAGAGGTGGAGAGTCTGACTGAGATCATACTGGGAACAGCTGGCTTTAGCGTAGAGACAGGGCTGGCTGCACTGGCTTTTCAGGTTGACAGAAAAGCAGGCGGTTTGGAACGTACAGGCAGGTGGGCAGAAGGCAGACAGACAGACAGGTAGACAGTGAGACACGATGGCAGGTAGAGACCAACACGCAGGAAGGTAGCCTGTATACAGATGGACATACAGTCTGGCAAATTGAAGGAAAGACAGACAAAATGTCAAAAAAGACAGGCAGGCCGTTCAGTAGACTGACAGACAGACAAGTGAGTGGGCAGGTAACATGGAAAGCAGCAAGGTGGGTAAGCATGCCCATATTTCCAGGGGCAGGGAAATATATATATAACTTTTAATAACTTTTGTTGCAACCATTTTTTTCATGTCACTTGTTCAAGTTATTCTCCCACACCACCAAAATAAAAGGCCTTTTCCCCCTGACTTACTCACTCACTCGCTCACTAACTCACTAACCCATTCACTTGCTTATCTCCCTTTTCACTGCTTCTCTCTCCAGATTCTTTTCCACTATTTTACAGGGTCACAATTATTCACTCTGGGTTGCTCCTCTCTGCACTTTCTTTCTGTTATTTGCCAATCGACACACTAAGAATTATCTTTTTCACATTTATGTCAATGTCAGTTGGTTATTGACCGCTCCTTGTAGTGGGGTTCATGAAACTGCACTCTGATCATACTCAACAACACAGTCAACAGTCAACAGGGCATTTGCAAAAGACCCTGAATTGTTAATCTAAAGTCCCAGCCCAGTGATTTAAGCAGACTTGTTAATCAATAAGTAACTAAAGATTGTTTTCCAATATAGCTGTCATTAAAATAAAGCATCGAATAAAAATAAATACATGAAACAAGCTGCTGCATTTATCTTTACTAGCATGATGTGGTTTGTGTAAAATTCCTCCCAGTGTATTGTGGGAAATTGTTACTTTCTCTAATGAATGAAGGAAGGATGAGGGATGGAAAAGACAGAGAGATGGATGGATGAGCCCATTCCCCCAATGGGCCAGCCCTCCCCTTTCCTCAGGATTCGGTTTCCTCGGCTCTTCATTTAGGTACCCCTCCCCCCTTGGGCCCCAGAGGCCCCTCCGTGCCATCGATCAGCGCTGACAGGCCCCAGGGCCAAGGCAGGCACGGGCCCTCGCACCGTTGTCTGCTCCAGACTTTTAATAATACACCATTAGCAATAAAGAGGCTGTGGTGTTTACTGCTGCAAGGGCCAAACAACACCCTCTCAGAGAGCGAGACAGAGAGAGAGAGAGAGAGAGAGAACCCATAAACACGCTCGCCCGCGCAGGGATCGATCCCGCCCCGGCCGTCACGCAGGGATCACAAGGAGACCGCATCAGACAGAATCAGGACGTTTAGAGCACAGCACAGTCACCACTCACTACAGAGGAGGTTATGCAGGACATGACAAGAGCACTGTGGTGTGTGTGCACGTGACTGATTCTGTTTCTGTATGCATATACATATGTGCATGCATATATGTCTGTGTGTGCATGGAGGTTTGTGTGTGTGTGTGTGTGTGTGTGTGTGTGTGTGTGTGTGTAAAACTGTTTGTGTGTTTGTTTCTATGTGTGTGCATGTATGTGTTTCTTTGTGTGACTGCAAGCATTCAATTCCTTTTGTTTACAGGGGAAATTTGAAATGCCAGTCAAACTGAGTGATGCATTTATTCCCCTTTATCTGACACCTGCGTTATCTGACTGCAGTCACTCTCATCTAACGCTAATGCTAATGAAGTTCAGGCTAACCTTTTACATGACAGTAAGTGATTATCAACTGTTCCAGTCTTGTGTATCCACCGCCACCAAATTTAACTCTACGGTGCAGGATTAAACAAAAGATTTTCCACAATATAAACCTCCCTTTGATTCATCGTTTGATACTTACAGCAGTTCATATCTAACGTTTCCAAACCCAATTTTTTTCTGCACATCAGATTTGATGTGTGACAGTTATTAATTACAGGATATGGTACACAGGTTCTTCTCTCACTCAGTTCCCAGATTAATATGTTTTATGATCTGTTTCTAGTGCTTATGTGTGTAGTTAAGCATTCTGAACCATGTTCTGTGGAATGCCGAGCACCCAACCCTCCACTGCAGCTCTGCAGACAGGCCTCACTGTTGGTGAAGCTTCTCGCTACAGTGAATGCTATAATACAAAATTCTCATTGAATGTGCTTTTTCCACAGACAGCAATGTGAATACTTAAAAGACACTGAAAATCATGTGGGAAAAACCTCTTGTGAGTATTCCCGTGCTTGGGTTATACATGCTGACAAATTTATGGTTTGAAAATACAGCAGTGGTAGATTTCTGATTTTATGTACTTCCGAATGTTTCTGTTCTTTTTACGACTGCCGCCGCTGTGAATTAATGCTGACACAATCAGTTGTAAACTTTTAAAAGGAAAACAAAATGTCTCCTTTTTCCCATGACCATATGCTCAAAATGTCAGAGAAAGAAACAATTCCAGTTCTGATGGATGCTTTACAGTAGTTTACACAAGCTATGTCTCCCTAGATAATACACCTACAAGGCTAACTCCTTGCCCATTTGCTAAGCATAGCATGGATCATTAAGTTTAGACCAAGAGCTAGTCTGTGATGCTTGCTCACATTAATGCTTAATCTTCCATTAGCTTAGGCGCAAAGGCCATTCCATTCATGAGATCAGATGCCATCAAGGGGGTTTGACTCCACTTAATTGCCTGGAATAGGATACTACTGAACACAAGTCAATCTGTTTGCATACATAAAGCAAGAGGTGATTAAACATACAGACTAACACCTACACAACAAGACCTTTTGTATTTCTCAGGTAAGATAAGAGAAAAAAAAATATACACCTGAGAAATACATAAACCCTACGTTTTAAAATCAAGATTCCGTTCATGCTGTTTAATGTTTATGTAATGTGAGCCCCCCATTGCTCCTCTCTCTGCCCCCATAAGATGGAGAGCTGTTCAAATGTATCATTTAGCAAACTGTGCCCCCGGCAAGCTTATACAATGAACGTTTCAATGTAATGGAAAGAGAGAGACGCATTTTCATACAACAGAAAAGCCTGCAGATATGGTTAAATATAGGATGACATTAAGCGTCCTCACAGTCAGTTGCATAAATTCCCTACCTGACTCTCCAGTTAGCAGCTCTCTCCAAAAAGTAGTACTTGTGTGCGAAAAAGGAGAAATAATAACTTTCAGAGGAAAAAAATGGTCAATGTTAAGTGTCAGTATATGGCATCGCTCTCTCCTCAACGCCCACACGCACTCATCGCTAAATCCGCGTGACATTACCCTTTCCGCTAAACACAGCGCTGCAGACAGGTGCCGCCCTCGCCCACACTTTCTGCATCCTGCGCTCCCGGTTCCTTTGTTCCGCACGGAACGCTCAAGTTTTCAATACAGTCCCCGTAACCTTACAGGGGTCACAGCGTTTCAGAGGCAGCCTGCTTTGAAACGACTTCAGACACCTTGATCTGCAAACCGAGATGCCAGCCATGAAGAAAGACCAAAAAAAGTTCTTTTTTATGTACTTAATGAATTCAGTCACCAGTTTATATTTAATAACGCTGTAAATGACCTGACCCAGCATGGTATGATGGGCAGTGTTTTCAGAGCGTATGCTATCATACAATGTCAAGTAGCGGCTAATCTAAAGCTGCCAACATATAATGTAGGCCCAGCATGAAAGCAATATTGAGGTAAAATGAACACGCTGAAGGAACATTGCGATGTCGAGCACCAGCTGGGGAAAAGGAAAACTGAAAAAGAAGGGCACAAAAAAAGACTTACGTCTCAATCTCAGACGCGCTGCTCTGAGCTGGTAAGAATGTATTCTGCCTCTTAGCTTTTCGCATGCAGGAGGCTAAAGGGACAGCAGCATTCTGCCATTACAGACAAGAGCACTGACACTCCACTCATTCTGAGAAGTGTCACACACGCAAAGCCGCCGGAATCAGTCAGGAGTGAGGACCGCTTACTAGAGCTACACAGGGATAACAACCAAAGCTGCAGTTTACCCTCCGCAGATCGCCACACTGCCTGAAACAGGCAAACGGCCTGAAACATCAGGCATACTTGTTTCAAAAATTTAAGTTGATGCAGATAAGGGTGCTGGGATATTTCAGATAATTATTTAAGTAATAAATATGTGTGGTTGCCACTTGTACTTTCCTTTAATTAGTCAAAGTTTCCAAAGAAGTGCTTGTCTGGCTGCAGGAGTGCTTACTTTTTCACTTTCACATCCTTATCCACAAAAATACATCAACAAATTACGCAGCTGTGAAGATGGCTGAGATTGCTATGCCGGCTGTGGAAAAATTGAACCTTAAAACTCTGCATTTTCAATTCCATTTTTTCATTTTACCGAGAAAAAGAAGAGGAAAAAGAAGCAGAAGAGGAAGAAGAAGAATTGTAATAGCTCACTTCCTCTCTCTCTTTTTTTTGTTCTTAGTGAAACTCCAAAAATGGGTCGTATAAGTTCCCCTTCGTGGTGGCGGGTTTCCAAAAAGCGGGCTGCCTCCTTGCCTTGGCTCCCCAATCACGGCCCGGTGAAGCCATAACTCAGAGGCACACGGCAGTGAGGAGGTATGCGATACTGTATCCCTCCTCTCTGTAATGAGTGGATTACGCCGCGATATCACCTGCGTGTCATAAATCAGCTTCAGCCAGAGTCCACACGGTACCCAAGCTCCCCTGCCCGCTGGGACAGACTGTTATTTACACACCCAGAGTCACCATTACTGACACCGCGCATATGCTCAACCTGCCCCGCACTTCGCTGTCACCAAACGCCATTGCTGAGGCTGATTTACTTAACAGAGGCCATTAGCTTGAGGAATATACATGGGTGACCCAGGCTTTCTTTTCAGATGGAGAAACCAGAGAATGTGATTTCACTAACCACTTCTATGGATGCTCATATATTGCCCTTGAATCCTGAAACCTTTACTCTGTGCCATTTGAGACCTCAAGGCATTCTTCTCCTTACTAAGGAACTCAATATTCAGTTTTTAATTTGAAGAAATAACTGAATACTTTCTGTTTTGACGCTTGGTATTGTTTGTGCCATCGTAACCTATTATTTTAAATATCTGCCGAACGTAATATACAAGCTACGTTAATGCTATTAATCATTTCGGAACAAAACCTTTGCCGTTAAATGGCTATTACCTCAACAGACCACCTGAGGTTGTTAGTTGCTGGTGTAGGATGGAGAAGACAGATTGACTAATGTAAAAAAGACACACGAGACAAAACAATGGCCCTGATGATGTAGGAGGGCTATTCCATCCATCCCAGGAGGGGATATTGTGGATTCAGATCCTTATGTGAATATATGACCCCAAAAATCAGGACACAGGGTAGAAAAAATACAGCCCAGTGGGCCCAAAGACCCGGAGCTCCAGCAGGGCAGACTGCAATGAGTCATTATACACTTGAGAGAGTGTCGACAGCCCCCGCGTCCGGCGCGTGATGCAGGAATAACGGGATCGACAGGGGAAGCCAGACCTGAGCGCATTCATTATTTACGTTCCAGCAGAATTCCATCACCACCCAATGTAACACTCCTTAAAGGGGACCTTACGTTATGGTGCCGCATTGTCCCGCAGTCAGAGTTAAATGGCCTCACCGTCGGTTTTTGTGATTGTGTGTGTGTGTTTGTGCATGCACACACGCATGCAAGTGGGTGTGCATATTCACATGCAAGGCTGTAATTTTTCAGACCAATTAAGCAGAAGGAGGACAGCTCCAGAGGAGACAAAGGGCCTGAGCAGAAGGAAAGTGACTCCACCTCCATGAGGTTTTACCTCAGCTTGCCTGTGAGAGCATCACTCCACATACCCATCCAACTAGTAACACCATCACCATTTGAATATGGGCGCAAACTCAGACACATGTTACAAAGGTCAAAGCATATGCAAGCCAAAATACTTCCTGAATGTTACTCATACGCAAAATAAAAATCATTCTCAGGCTCTCTTATCTGCCTTCTAATGCACTTTTGATCTTGCTCTTCTTTCAGTCTGTTTAACTTTCAATAAAAGGAGACTCTGAAATACCCCTCTTGTTGGTAATGGCAACTTTACTGCAACTATATATAGAGTTTGCACAGTTGTTCATTTACAGCAAGGTAAACACATTAAGATAAAATGTCCACTGAGAAAGTGTAATTCACTGTGTAAAGCCTGGAAAAACAAGCAGTTGGTTTATATGAAAACCTGTGCAAACCATGAAAGTTTTTTGGCTTGGATTTTTCAGTTCCGTGTGAAGTTTTTATTGCTGAAAACAATGGTAATTGCCCGAGATAAGGCGTTATTTTATCTGCAAATTAAACAGCTATAGTCACGTTGCAGCAGCCTCTGGGTGCAGCAGTGTGTGGAGCTCGATAACAATCTGAATGCAAAAGCCTGTTGCATAGATAGCATTTTTCTGGGTAATTTCCCTAATAAATGATAATTAACAAAATGGGATAATGTTCCCGCTCTCCAAAAAAGGGGAAAAAAAAGAAAAACAGAAAACGTTTTTGTACAGACGCGGTCATTCAGCTGAACTGCAATGCCAGTGGAAGGACAGAAATGCTCTTGTTCTAAGCAGCCAGCAATGTCAGCATCTCTCACTCCTTCTCTCGCTCTCTCAAACATGAACACACACACACACACACACCTTAAAAGCTGAAGTCAGTCTTATACTATTCGGGAGGATATACTGTAGTATGGTATTACATCATCAACAAGATTTTAGCCAATGTATTTCATATGTATTTACTACAACAATTAATAATCTTCCAGACTGGTACAACTACACCCCCATGACAACATACATTCCACAATCTAAATCCAGTCCTCCAGTCCCTGCTGCACACAGCTGCACAGACAGGTGTCCCTGCATCACTCCAGTCCAGGGCCTGATTTCACTGATAACCTGATCTCCGCACTCAGAGAGCCCCAGAGAGCTGGTGGGGGAGGGGTCCGAGTGCTTTGGGACAGTGTTGTTTTGTTTTAATGATGAGGAAAATTTATAAAAATATTTCCTTGAGTGGTTCAGCCTTCAGGCCTTCCATCTACACTTTTTCTGCACTTCTCGCAGGCTAAAGCTAATAACAAAACATGCAAGATGCATCTAATTTCAACTAACCCAAGAGAGTATAAAACTACAAAAATAAGGGGGAGAAGAGGAACCAGAATAAAAAGATAAAGAAGAAACAGCAGCAAGAGCTATTCTCCCTGTTAAATATCAACGGACCACACTAAATATTGCCAGTTAAGCCAGATTCATTGTTTTCCAGCAATAAGAAAGCACTTTGTTCAAAGAGCTTAACAGAGAAAGAAAATCTCCATTAACATTGTTCCTAATGCTTGACTACTCTGAGAATTCTTTGTAATGAAAAGCTTGCCTGAAAGAAATATGACACTACATCAGGCATCACCTCCTCATGTATATATGTGAGTCTGTGTGTGTGTGTGTGTGTGTGTGTGTGTGTGTGTGTGTGTGTGTGTGTGTGTGTGTGTGTGTGTGTGTGTCTCACAGAGCAGAAGGGAAGCTCATTCCAATGAAATGCATCTTTATTCCCTTACACATAAATATGTGCGTTTGTTCGGTTCTCACGACAGTGTGTGAATAATGGAGATAAGCTGAGTGACGTTAGCTTCCTGGTAGGGATATGGATGTTTATAGAGTGGGATGGGTTTGCAGTCCAGGTGTGCAGGTAGCTGGCAGACAGCCCCATAATTCGGGAAAAAGGGGTGCTTATCTCCTGGATCAGCTCTGCTCCTTGGTTCAGTTTGACTAGCTTGCTCTAGCAAGCTATCATGCAATCACCCATGCTGTTGTTTTGCGTGCGTCGTGTTTTTGTTTTACACATATTTTTCTTTTTTATATTAGGATATTACTGGCACTTCAGGGGTACCACATAATGATGCCAATTTTCTTTTTAAAAAATGATTACACATAAAGTAATTGCACCGCAGTTTCCGAACATTCAGTCTGCATTTGTCTTTTCTGAATAATTTCCATATTAAAACATGGATGGGAGGGGGGTTAATAGGTTAATGGCAGGGAAAGGAGAGACTGGGACACAAATGGAAAGGAAGTAAAATTTAAGAGAAGAAATAAAGCCCACTCTTCTCTCTATTAAATACAACAGACTGCATTGGCTCACTCAGAACGGCAAAGAACTACAAGGACAGTACACCAAACCTGAACTCATTGTGTTATATTATTGTATTGTTTTTTTGTATTTGTTTCTCATTTTTTCCTCAATATGCCAAAATGTAATAATTGGAAGATGTTTTTTTTTTTTGGGGGGGGGGCGCATTCAGTATATCCATTAACTAATGTACCAGAGCAGGCCCCGATGGTGTTCCTCACACTATCATGACCCGGTGTCACGACTTTACGCAGAGAAACCCGTTTAACAGGAAGTAAATGTGACCAACAGTGCCAAAAAGTACCTTAAAGGTGTTTCCGCCAACCGAGGAAACAAAAACACAAACAGTCTCCTCTGCCTTTCACAGAACACGATCAAAACCCAGCGCTACGATTCCTCTCGGCCATTTCCATGAGACAAAGGGCTCGCAGAGTCAGCATGATCATGAGAATTCAGCGCAGATTAACCTTTAGACACGCCACAATCCTCACAAACAATTGTTTTCATGGGAAGTTTTTTTTCTTATGTTTTAATAGCTGCTGCAGGCAGGATGGGGTGTACTGTGTTTTGTCTGAGTGATTTAGGTGACACTGCATACTGCTGCCTTTTAAATAGTTCTGTTTGACTCAGCGACAGGACCAGGAGAAAAATGCCAAAAAAACTGAGAAAAGCCCTGGTCGGTTTTCACATCACACAATCCTGATTTTCTGTAAATTTTGATTGTGCCCTCGTGAACTATAACACACACTCTCTTGGTTCGCCGTTTCGTTTACTGGCGAAATTGAGTTATTTTGAGTGCAAACTTTTTAAGTTCACTGGAGTATAGCACACTGGGGTACTACCTCCGTCAAGAGATGGGGCTCAAGTTACAGCTATCCCACAGCATGTGCATCTACTTTAGAGCAGCCCACATCAACATTTCCCCTGTGTGCTTTCCATCTCTGCCCCCAATCCGCAGGAACCTGCAACATAGCTTTTCTCTAAAACATTTTTTTACAAACTCAACTTATTCAAAATAACAGCAGTTGAGGAAATTGTTTTTTTTTTATCACAAAAGCAGTTACCTATGTAATATGTGTATCATTCTAAAGTAAATCTAGCCCTTCATCGATGGCTTAAAGCAGCGCCCTTCAATTCCTGCAATTACACCCTCCCTCAAAGGACTCCTGTGGACCCATTCAGACTGCCCATGACTGCCGGGAAAACAAATCATTGCCAGAATGCAAGGTGCTATGTAGAGTGTGCGACACACTGCACATTGTGTATCGCGTGTGAGTGCCATCACCGGTCATTTAGCGACAGAATCAGTCTTGTGATTGTTCTTCAATAAACTACCATGTGACCACTAAACCGAAGGGAAATCATTTCCCGGTTTCCAATTGAAGACTCTGGTTTCTCCACTTTGTCGGTAATCTCCAGATGGTATTTTAAATTGCGCATAAGCCAGCGGTTATGGCGGCAGAACGGTTTTGTAGCTTTATTGTTGAGAGTGAATGGCAGAGCGTTACAGCGGCAGCATTGGGCAAAGGAGCAGGTAGAGAGCAATGGGCTTTTGTAGTTGAAGAGCAGCATGTGTTGAATAACAGCTCTGGTGTACGGAAGGCCAGTTTATTTGATATGTTGAGGCCACTGGAACAAGTCACCTAAAACAGAAGGGGGAAGAGTTTGGAACATGCACAAGTTGAATTCCACCCTGACTGGTGCAATTCTCTATTGTTCTTCAATTAATCAAGGGCAAGAATTTCTCTATCTTTGTAGCTGCCTCCCTCTCTCTCTCCATCTACGTATTTGTCTCTGTCTCTGTCTCCATCTCTCTCTCTCTCTCTCCCCCACAGCAGAACAGACCGTATTTCTCCTTAGGTTTCTTCCTGCCAAAGCCTTCCCCACTTACAAGGCTCATATATATTTAAAGAGGCAACCCTAGCCCGATAAAAAGAACCTGTTAACACAAGTACACAAATAAATTGTTTAGACAAGGCACTCTAAATAAACTAATGGCTCTCATAGATGAATCTAACAGATTCCTCTTTATAAAAGCCAACTCAGTATGTCCAAAGTCTCCTCAGTGATAACTTACTGCTCAAATGTGGCATGTTCTTGGCAGTCGGATCACAGCCCCTGAGAATCTGTTTAAGGAGGTTTTGCACATGCAAGGAAGCTGGGGAAGGTGTGGAAATGACTGCAGCCACATAAAAGTGCTTCAGAAAACTGTGAGTCACACTGTTCTATTTGCGCCAAAATCACCACAGACAAGTCCAACTTTTCTCTCGGCACAATAGTCTTTTGTGTTTTTGCCATCACCAAGAACCGAGAGGGACATCTGCCCAGAAACGCTACATCCTCACTTGACCCATGACCTGCCATCTCCCAATTTCCCATCACTGATCACGCCACCTTTCTGCGCCCCTCCCCTTGCCCACCTTGGCTCCCCGACGGATCTCCACAATGAAAGCCCTGTCATTGTTCTGTGACCTAGGAAGTGGGGTGAGGGGGTGGGGCTCACTGTGTAGTAAATAAAGAGGGAGAAACAAAATGTGCACACAGGATGCTGAAATCAGATAGGAAGTAAATGGAGCGGAGACAAGCCCCGGTCATCCTGACCCCCTCGGCCATCCTGCGCCGGAATCTCCCAGACAGACTGAGGGCCAGGAAACCCTCTCGCTGAGGGATGGGTAAGGGGTACAGGGGCAGGGGGTGGGGCCCATGTGTCTTTTGTCATCCTGGTGCTTTCCTCTGAAGCATCACATCTCTCTCAACAAGCCTGAGTGATTGGGCCAAGATGGTCACAGCCTTATGGAGGAGAACAGCCTTGCAGGGGACCCTTACCTTTCCTGAGATCTAAAACAAAACCACTTCCTTGTCTTTCAACGGAACCCACATCAATCTGTCTTCAGGTGATAAAGCATGAAGCAGAGCAGACCTGCAAGACAAGTTTGGACCAAGTCCTGCCCACGCAGAACAGAAGTGAGCCAATCCCCATGGCTGTAGTTCCAGAGGTGGCCAAATTCCTTGGAAGCAAAATGTGTGCCAGCACCATTAATGTGAGCTTCCGTAAGGATCACAGTTGCAGCCATCTTTATTTTGTTTTTCCACATTTCTTCTTGCCTTGGGACGTTAGGGCTTATAAAACAAATGGGAGTACTAGCCTGGAAGTGGCATGCTCCTTGTTTGAGCTAAACGAATTAACCTGTGCCAATGGCGCAGGGAGAAGAACAGCTGGTTTTGGTGGAGCTGTCCCCTATGGCAGATGTGTTCCAGTGGTTTCAGCTCCGGCTCCTGGACCTCAGACACCTCTTCCTCCAGCACAAACAAAGATGGATGCCCATGAATATTCACGTCTTAGCCATTTTTCCACATAATTAGTCTTCAGACTTAGCCCCCACCCCCCATCCCTCTGGTCTCAATATGAGCACACCAATGGAGCTCTCTGTCTTAACGGAGGGGTAAGGCAGGATGGGTACGCCAACACCCACCTGCCCATGTGTGTCGTTAAAATGCTACCCTTTCAAGAAGATAAAATACGGAGGGACTTGGGATCCAGGTCTGCCCCTGGCATCGCCCACATCTGCGGCACATCTGTTAACCTACTTCAGGTAATTCTCTCACAGTGTGAGAGCCACTTACAGCCTGACAGGCCAAAGACAGCCACATCCATCTCCAGGGCTTGTACACACTCTCACCTACTCTCTCAGCCACTTTGGTCTTTAGAAATAACAAACAAATAACACAAAATTACTTTATCAGCATCAATAAAAAGTTTATTTTTAATCATTTTCACATGTTAAAAAAGCATTTCAGTCTACTGTGTTCTGTACTCTGGCCTAAACTTTGATACTAAAAAGTTTCAATAGATGGTATTAAGTTTATAGACTCTCCAATAACCATGATTCAGAGAGGGGCCCAATCTTGTTGTGACATATTGCGTATCAGACAGTGTGGTAGTAGTAGAGGAGCATTTTTATAAAACTGCTTTAGACACCAGAGAGACAGAACTGTCAGGTAAGCCATTGTGCTCTTTAGCTATGCACCTCTTCTAAACTGCCTCTGTAACTATCAGCTTAAATCAATAACAAAAAACAAAAACTATCAACTGAAAAGAAAATACTGACTTTGACTATATATAGACCAAAAACTTGGCAAGTATTACCAGATGAAGAAAACCACATTTTAAACTACATACCGAATATCAGCATTGACACAGAGTATAAAGTGCAGCCAGAAAACCGAAACGCTTCTTTAAATCCATTCTAAAAATATACAAGCGGACCACTGAAAATTTCACAGAAGCCCACAGTGGACCGGCTGATCCCACAGGACATGTTTGCAGGGGTTCTCAGGGTCCAACACAACCTCAGTAACAGGACCGAACCCCCCACCCACCCCCTGGCCCCGGCCTCTACCCCCAGCAGTTTAAAAAGAATTCCTACATACACAGAATATCAATCCCATCATTCCTATCACCACAGATGTGCAAACACTGCACACAGGCCCTCAAGCATGTATTTTGAATGCTGTTTGGATAAGGAACAAAGACAGTGTGAGGGACGGAACACGAGCAGAGGGGGTAGCAGAGGCTGATGGGAGAGACACTGGCCTGGTTTCTGTAGGGCCTGTGAAGGGCGACGCTGCCAGACAAACAGATGTGCCTAAAGTCAGATACACTGTGGGTCTGAGAAGGGTCAGCATACCTGCTTTTACCCTCTCTCTCAGCATCTCTGTTCATGTCTATTGCTCTCTTTATGTCTCTTGTTATTTCTGTCTCTCACTCTCTTTCTCCTTCTCTCTCTCAGTAGATGTATTGCATGTTTATCTTTTATTGTAACAAATTAACTGTGTTTCAGTGAAAGTGCAGTAAAAGTCTTTCTCTCTCATCTTGTCACACACACCACAACATTCTGTCACTGACTTCACCTGCACACACACTGTGCCCCCCAGTCTGACAGAAGCAGCCTTAATGCTCACACAGGGTGTAATCAGTGACCCAATCACCCCAGCAACAGGGGCGAGGTGTTTGGGGGGAGTGGATTAGGAGCTCACGCATCACAGAATGCTCAAAGAGAAGCCCCACCCTCTGCTGCTCTTTGGCTGGCTGCAGACATGTGTGTGTGTGTGTGGGGGGGAGGGGTGCTGGACACACTGGCATAGAGTGCTAGGTGTTAGTGAACATCATCCCCCCCAGCACCAAGATGAGAAAAGACTAAATTAGAAAGCTGTAAAATGTGGAAGTGTTGTTTGTTAGCCTGATAGAGAGTGTCTGTTGAGCAAATAAATCATGCAGTACCATTCTGCCAGTCATCTGTGGCCAAGGCAGCCTGCCAGGCATGCCAGTGCCATAGTTAACGAGGCGGGCCCGCTTTTCTCTCGGCTCGCCCGCGGTGCTGAGGGACTCCGGGCCCCGAACAGCGCTTTTCCAGGAGGCTGCGGACCGCGGCAGCTCCCTGTCCCTGGTGGAGACCGCCTCTTCCCACACGACTGAGCTGAGCGGTGCACTTCAGTGGAGACGCACCGACACGTTCCCGAGACACTTCTCTGAGAGGAAGGAGAGCAGTGCTGGGTGTGTCAGGGCACAGCTCAGTCTCTGAGCCACAATGCACACTGGGTAACCAGGAGAGAAATTAAAATATAGAACAGAGTCAAAAAATGTTTGCAATGCTCCAATGATTGTGAATAAGTGTGTGTGTTAGGTTTAGGTTAGTGTGCGTGTCTGTGTTTTTTTTTTTTTTTTTGTGTGTTTGATTGAGATTTTAAGTTCGTTATAAGACAATGCCCTAACCAACAGGCCAAATGGTGTGTGTGTGTGGTGTGTGTGTGCGTATGTATTTGTTTGTCTCAGTGGGAATGTGTGTGAGAGCATTTTAAGTATAGAACAGTCTTCTGTGTATCTGTGTGCACACTCTAGCCCCTCAGACTCACAACTCCCTGTGCTGGCTCAGAGTATCTAAAGCTCGTGGAAAGCCACGCTCACTCACACCCTTTAACACCTCCGGAAAATAACAGGCTCGTTCGGAGCCAGGGGCCTCCTTATAACCTCAGAAACCCATCAGCCAAACAGACCCTGGCTTCCACAGACTACCTGGGACTGACACGGACTGCCCCGCCCTGACTTTAACGCACTCCCTAAATGTAGCCGCCAGATCAATAAACAATTACTTTCACTCTCTCTCCCTCTCTCTCCGTGGAAGCGCTGACGCTTGGCTCTCAGCGCCCTGTCAACGTGCCCCTGATCGGGCCCGCTCTGCCGTCATGGGGACCAATCTGCATACCAGGCCTGCCTGCCTGCCTGCCTGCCTGCCAGGCACGTCCCAAAGCAGATGAATGAACTGAATGGGGATGCTTGCATCATGACACTGGAGATTCTTCTGTACATGATATTCTATTTCCGTCAAACAGACAGAGAGAGTGAGAGAGAAAAAACAAACAGACAGAGTCCGTGAGAGACAATAAAGATGCTCATTTACTGAAACTTCAGTCCATTCCAATAAAACATGAAAGCATGGCTATTGCACCAAAGCACACAGGAAACACAACAAAAACACCTCACATCATAGCTGTCCTCATCGGCCAAACAAAGCACACCTCCAGCACACCAACATACAAAATGTCTCATTACTGCTGGGCTATCTGTATACTGCAAATTCAACCCTAAAGCATAAGAGAAGTAACACAAAAACAGAGATTACTGTATCATTCAAATGAATGTCAAATGACAGAAAGGATATGAATAGCATATTAAATTAACACATAAAGTGGTTAATATTATTTTATATTAATTAATCAATTTCTACACAGGCACACCCATCATTTGAATACATGTATGAAAATAGCCTAAACTCAGTCCTGAACAGACTGGAGTTTTCTCTTTTGACTGGAAAAATCTCTTAGAAAGAGGAACATCTACAAATGTGGACATGCTAGATGCACAGACATGGTAGAACAGTGGCTGTACAGTACCTGTGGAAATGCAAAAAGGTGTGTGGTTTCAGTCTTCTTTCCTAAGTACATGCACACTGATACACACACACTAACACACAGCATACAATAGAATCACTGATCATCCAAACACAGTATAAAACCCAGAAACAGCTGTCTAACTATGCATTATCAGTTTCAGACTAAGATGCAAAGAGCATAAAGACAGTCACTGTTCAAAATCATTCAGACTGCCAGTTTTCACATTAGGGTCCTCAGATTTTGAAATCATCACTCTTTTAGTTCTGATCTATACAACTTACTCTGCACTGTCAAAGCCTTGCATATTTCAACATTTTGATGGATGATAACATGTAAAACAAGACTTGAGTTTCACATACCATGCCTTCGTGAAAAATCACTGCTTGTAGAAAACAAAATGAAGGGTTTTTTTATTATTCTTCTTTTTCTGAGAAACTACTACATGCGTAATCTGTTCCTGCAATCAAGGGTCTTTGGCTTCACACAAAGGGATTTCACTAGCAAAGCTCCCTAAATCTCTACCAAATCCAGTGGAATTCAGGGCCACCACCTTTGTGTGCTTCTTTACAATGCTTACAGTGCACTCACCTTCAAATCTAATCCAAACCTTTCAGGTAAACAGGGGGAGAGAGCAGATTATACGGAGGGAGGGAGAGAGAGAAGTACGACATTCACACTTACTTTATCTCTCTCGCTCACACACACACGCACGCACACACATACTCACACACACAGTCACAAGTTTATGTCATCTTCAAGAGCTCCATGATGATATGCTGTTCACACATACAGACATGAACTGCACTGCTTTAGACTAACTTAGATAACACAAAGCTGTCAGTCTTACAGAATGTATATTTGTGTGTATCTCAAAGTTTCTTTAGCTCCCATGACATAGATAATTCAATCATTCAATCAAATCAATCAAAACAATCCATGTATACAACTGGATATTTCAATCAGATTAAGTACCTTGCTCAAGGGTATATGGCTTTACTTCTCCTGGGAAGTGACCTGCAACCTGGGAGTACAAGTACAGCTTGTAGCATAGCAGTACAGTATAATGGTTATGCAGCTGTGCCTGTAACTCAGTTTGTATGTAGGCTTGATTCCAAAATGGGGCACAGCCGTACACTTGCCTGTACTTAACCTGGATTGCTCTCGTAAATATCCAGCTGTATAAATGGATAGTGGGTAAAAATGCTGTGCAAGCTAGTCTAGATAAAGTGCTAAATGCCAAATATAGCTATAATGTACTGTGACAAGCCCAGTTCACTGATTGTTATATGACAATATCCTACCAACAGGCCCACCTGTGTGTGTGCGTGTGTGTGCGTGTGTGTGTGTGCGGCTCTGTGGGTGTTGGGATCAGAGGCGGACTGCGAGGTGCTCCTGAGCTCTCTGCATCGATCAGGACCATGCAGCTCAGGTCTCTCATTAGCACCGTGTCTGTCCCAGCGTGTGGGGCTCCGTCTGCATCCCCAGGTCCCCAGGCACGTGTAGCCTGTCTCTCAGAGTCTCTCAGAGCAGGAAATTACACCCTGATCCATTTTCCCAACAAATCCGCCCCGAGCACCAGCCCAACACTGACTCAGCCAGCCTATTCTCCCAGAAAACCTGTCACAAGCACAGATCCAGCTTTGGCTAAAATTTTACATCACAGCAACACAGGAATTGATGGTTAGACTTCAAATTAAGCTGCACCTGTGTAGTTACATTGTAACTGCATCAATAATAAGAGTCTGTGGTGTGCTTTTATTATACTAGTGAAACAGGATCCTTAGTTACCATTACGTAAGCCTTAAAAAGCCTTACAAACCTTGTGGTTTTTATTTAGTGCAAGAACATGTGTCTGTTTACATAATGAAGACTATCATGTAACAAGGCTAGTCTTGTTTGAATATGTAATTAAGACCACCACTTAATCTTGTTCCATATTGCCTGGATTGCAGTTTCTCAGTAATGAACCCAAAACAGTCACAATATGGCTACACTGCAATTGTGTCCCTCTGCCTCCATAGATGTTCTGCTCTCGCTCTTTTCCCCCCGGTGTGAGAGGCCCTTCAATGAATAACACTGTTTTGTTTACACCACCAATAGGAAAGTGGTAGGTTAAAGATATAGAAGCATATGGAAGAGCATGACCCTGGCATTCACTGTGAAGGGAACACAAGGAAAAGGGCGCAAAGGGGACCTCCTCTCTCCTCCCCAACCCCAGACTCGACCTCGTGTTGGATCCCAGCTACATCAAATGTCAACAGATGTTTTGGAAAAGGCTTACATGGGAAGGTTTTCAGTGAGCTCACTCGCTTTTCCTCTCAAAAAAAAGCAAACGGATGAAAGCTTTTCGGAGAAACCTGACAGAAGTTTGGCCCCGATCTCCAATTGTTACCAGCACACATGCGCCTCTCTTAGTGGCCTCTCAGTTTCTCGCCCCTGCTGGCAAGGCAGGTCCACCTGGGGGCCTCTCGACCTCGAGGAGATTATCTCAAAGCCTCTTCCCTCAAGTTGTGACAATAGAGAAAGCTCCCGGGTCCTTTCAGAGTCAAGGACACTCACCATCAGGGGCGTTCCATGAGGAGACCAGAGGCCTGCTGGGGGCACCAGACACCATGCAGATCCACTGACCTTAATATCGCACGGACGTGTCATAGTCTAAACATCTGCGTCTGCTATCCCAGCATCCAGATGACATAGAGATCAGTGTATCTGCACAAAGCCTGATGTAACCTGATCCCTGCGCACAAGCGGAACATGGAAATGACCCTGGGCCGCCCTCGTAATGAGTCAGATGGCAGAATTTCAGTACAGACGTTGCTGATTAAGAGCAACATGAATCAATGTGACTTCTTTTGTAAAGCTTGGAATGGACTCAGAAAAATTATCCCTCTTAACCATACTGACATATTCTTATTTTGAACCCCTATGTAACTTAATTCAAACCTTCAATTTCCTAATTGGCACACTTAAAATAAGGAGTAAATCTCTTAGATCAATGATTTGTCTGCTGTCATAGCTATTTTGAATCGTTGATTCATTCATTGCTCCTCTCTAATTACTGACTAGAACCATAAACTGAATTAGCGGTTCCAGGGTATGAATTTAAAAATTAAATTAAATAAAACTGAAAGTTCAAATGAGTTACACCAGCATACAAATTATGATAGTAACGGTCTAAAATAGATGTTTGAGGCTATAAATTAGAGGGAGCATATGTATCTATTGAGTCACAATATCTATTTCTTGATCTATCTATTGGCTGACTGCGGTGTGTTGTATTTTACATTTTTAAACTTATTTTACTGTTAGTTGTGCCGTAGTTTTCTCTGTGTCAAAGAGCAGAAGATTTGGAGCCTTAAAAAAGCACTGTGAGAGACAGCCATTTTCCCAAGCATGACAACCCTGAGCCCAAAGCTGGAGAAAACATTTCATATTTGCATTTAAATAATAAATACAACGTGCGTGTGAGTCCCTTTACTCTACACCTGTTTACCAACTGAGAATTTCAAGGCAGGGTGAGCAGTCAATACATTGAGTGAAAATTTGACAAGCCATAAAAAATACATTTGAAAAATGGCAAACTAAAAAACACAGTGATTTAATCTGTAGTTAAAAACTGCTGCAACAGCGCAAAGCGAAAAACCATTAGCATTCCAGACAAACAAATTAAAAAAGAACCTTAACTAACATCTCTAATTGTGCCTTGAAGCTTGAAATGAGCATTTCAGTAGCATCATTCAAAGATGCTTGTACTAAAGCACTGAAGGTAATGATACATTCAGAGTGTACACTCAGCTTTCGAGGGAAAGAGAGACAGAGAAAGGGGAGGAGAGGAAGGGAAGGGAGGGGTAGGTCCTTGACTTATTTGATACACGCTCTGAGCTGTGCAAGGGTCCTGTGGGTTTGGGCTTCTGTCCAGGCTCCAGAGAGGTGCATCATGGGTGAAAGGACTGTCCCAGGAGGCCATGCTGCCAGTTCTACACACTTGTCAGTTTGATGTGAGCACCACATGTCACCCAGCCGATCTGGCCTTCTCTCCACAGAGGCTGGCATGGGGGGATTGGGGGCGGGGGTGGAAGTTGGTGCAGCAGGGGGTGGGGGGTGGCCTGTCCACTACAGAAATCTGAACGCAGCTGAATAGGCAGTGGAAGCGGGAGACGTTTGCCTCTGAGAGGGAGTAATTCAAGCGAGGGCGACAGATTTTAGCAGCCTGCTACTGCACGCTTCAGGGCACACACTTGACTTTCAACTCCAAAAAAAAAAAACCCACCAGGCCCTGCCACTATCCCCATCACTGAAGATTAAGATTAAGTGCAGGGTAAATCAGGACTGCGCTGTACCATCTGAGGCACCGCCACTACACGTGTATTACAGTGGACGTAAAGTTCCCACAATGCAGTGGTGGGCTACCAAGTAGTTGATAAACTCATAATGCACTACACTACTGAGTAATGATGTAACCATAACTCAATGGGCTTTGAAGTGATGTACACTACGGCATGGCATACTCCCTTAATGTAAAGGAACCACCCAACAGTTGCCATTGCTATACTGCAGCAAGCTCTCAAACAGGTGATTTTCACATGATTTTTTTGGTCTACAAATACCCACAATCCAATGGGGCCACCAAGCATGTACCATACCCATAACACAGTGAGCTCTGCTATAGGTGATTTTAAATACCCACAATCCAATGGGGCCACCAAGAAGGCAATATATATCCATAGTGTGTTAGTTTAAGCAATAATTCACTGATAAGCTGTTTTGACAATAAAGTGATTGGTGCAAATATAAAGTAGTGATGCACCTAAGAGATCACATACTCTAAACATGGTGGCATATCATTGAGGTTATATTTAGGGAACAAGGTAGGTACAAGCAGCATTTTAATAGGTGCAGAGGGAGGATCAGAACACATCATTACCATTTACCAAAGAGTCAACATGAGTTTGTACTGTATTGCTGTTTGTGAATATGACATTTAGGGAGACCATCAGGCTTGGCAGCGTGAAGTGCAAACTCAAGCAGTGTTTTGACACTTTCTCCTCTTTAAAGGAAAAAGTGAGAAATGAGTCTGATTTTTTTTATTATTTCCCTTCAGCTGCAAGTGCACAAGTCCTCAGATCTTCACAGAACCAGAACAGGACAGAACAGGGTCCGGAGGGCAGACATAGGGTTTATTCCGGCTTAATAAGCTTGTTTACGTGAGGAGAGGGTCTCAGAGAATGACAACAAAGAGGCGCCTGATCAGAGAAGTGCCTGCCGCTGGTCAGATTCAGCTCTCGCATTCTGTTTCAAAAGAAAAACTATTTTCAGCTCAAAAGATTCCAAAACATCTTGTACCACCATGCAGCCCTTTTTGTACAGAACTCCGAAAAGATGAAATGCGTAAATAAAACAATTTTGAAAAATGCTTGCCAGCTTGCCATGACTTGTCTGCCTTTGCATCTTAGGCTGGTTCTCTTATTTGTGGCTTTTATGTATGACTTGCCTCCCTGGTCCTCAGTTGTCATCAACTCAGGGAAAGGGCAGTGAGTCTGTTTAGGGTGTGGCCAGGTTGTTCTGATGGAGAGAGGGAAGCCAACAAACCAGGGCACTTGGCTGGAGCTCATGGCTGCGGTCCTCCCCTCTGCTCACAGATTACTTCTGTTTCTAACCCCCACCCCGCCCACATCCCCCAGCCTCCTCCCTGTCACCAGTGCAGGGGGGAATAGGTTTTAATTGCTTTTCAATGGGAATGACACCTCTCTGTCCACTGCCCTCAATTTCCGTCAGCCGCCTGCCTGACCACGGACTGAAATTGCTTTCCGGAGAGAACGCTCCCCGGAATCACTGCCCTTTCCTGGAGTTTAATGAGAGCTGAGGACCAGGGAGGGAAGCCAT
The DNA here is from genome assembly GCA_022829145.1 of Albula goreensis. Taxonomy (NCBI): domain Eukaryota; kingdom Metazoa; phylum Chordata; class Actinopteri; order Albuliformes; family Albulidae; genus Albula; species Albula goreensis. The sequence continues at coordinate 21,644,864 of CM040756.1, forward strand.
CCATCCTTTTGGCCGAGCGGAGCGAGATGCTTTCAGTTTTGCAGGTAATTGCCATGATGTGAAGCAACCCTCCCATGGGGGGGTTTGGGGTGGGAGGACAGGAGGAAACTCTCCTTTTGTTTCAAAAGGAAGAACAGAAAGAAATGGAAAATAATGGATAGGACAGAGAATAGCACTGCTTACGAGTGTCTCTAATTAGTCAACCAAGATGTATGCTCTCAGATGAACAATGGCTTTTGTGGAAACTGAACTTTTTTTGTTCCTTTGTGTCTTTAGCATTGAGAGATAAATAATACATGTCAAAACGTGTAACGCCTTTCACCTTCATATTCTCCCCTTGGCCCAATGTTTTATAGACAAAACATGGATGTAAGAACATGACCTTTCTTGTCTGCTTTTTTTCTGTTCGGCCTTTTTGTTTGACGCTCTGCGATGGTCTTGCTCTCTGTGACCGCAGGGGGAAACGTGCCGGCGGTATGGTGGGTTTCATTCTGTGGGCCGGGACCGTGGCCAAAGAGCTCTGTTTTACTGGCTGTAATCACTTCCTGATAGCAGGATGCAGGCTCCAGTGAGCAGGGTAGGGTGGCTATGGGGGGGAGGGGTGGGGGTTTAGGGTGAAAAATGACATTCGCAGCATTACAGGAAGAAAAGAGGCCATCGCTCACTACTTGAGGCGTCTCGAGAACTCTTTCCTGCGATAGATTTTTATAACAGCCCCTTTTGATTAGCCACCCCCCCCCCCCCCCCTCCACCGTCTGTGTAAATCAGGAGATGTGGGCAAGGCCCACAAACAGATGTGTCAAGTGATTCAGTCTCACGTTGTTCCCTGGGATTAAATCCGGTGTCAGTCACCACACCCCCCCCCCCCACCCCCACCCCGCTAGCATGCTCCGACGCTTCAAAAAGCCTGAGCGCTGTCACTCCACACCACCCCTGTCCACTTTCTGAAAGATCACCCGCCGAATATTCTTCTCATCCCAGGGCTCAGGACTTTCGGCGGTCCCTTACCTTGGCTTATCAACACGGCTAAAATTAAACCCCTTGTTGCCCCCCCTCCACCCCTCCCTCTGGAATGAGACTGGAAATAAATATCCAGCCACATTGGCAGCAATGAATAAAAGAGCAAAATCTCAATGTGTGAGGTGACAGAAGAGGCCTGAAAGATCATCCTCTGACACATGTTACAAACTGTTGCTAAAGGAACTGATGTGGGTCTCTACAAACTGCCCCAACATTGTGAAAAAAAAACTTTCTTGTCATGTATCTTATTCAGTCAGTCTTATTTAAATTATGCAGTGTATGAATTCCTTCTACAGCAGAGGGTGCAGCATCTCCTACTGCCACAGGTGCAGCAGTGCTTGATTATGTAGGCCATTCTCTGCTCTCACTCAATACCAGTTTATTCCTTAGTCATGCGAGTTCAAAACAATTCTACTTCTCTTGTAGTACAAAATAATCTATGGGTGTCTCCTAAGGACAGTTCATTGATTTGTGTGTTTATATATGTGCACAGCTGTATGGATGTGTGTGTGTGTGTGTGTGTGTGTGTGTGTGTGTGTGTGTGTGTGTGTGTGTATGTGTGTGTATGTGTGTGCTCAGTTTTCCAGCATCAACAAGACTGAAGAAATGTTGCTCTATTGAGATGAAATAGCCACTAAGCTCAATAGTTCTTTTCTCACAAGTAGAAAATTGGATCAATTTTCAAACCTTGTACCTGAGCTCTTTTTTTCGGGTTCTATAAGACCCTCAAAAAAAAAAAAAAGACCTTTATTACAAAGAATTTTTGGCTCCATGTTCCCAGTCTCCCTGTGCTGTCAAATGTCTGCACCAAATTGAAATCACATACAAATATGAGACTGACAATTCAGTCAATGCATGTAGTACACGGCCAGCATTAGCGTTTTCTCTGGATACATGAACGCATGATGTAAAACTTCAATTGTGAAGGTTTTACTATTAACAGATACAGAAAGCTTATCGATAAATGAGTAGTGCAACAATGGGCACATGGGATAGCTGTGAATCGGGATCATTACAAACAGTCAAACTTCTGTGATTATGATGATGATCATTCAGCATGGCTTTCTCCATACTTTAATTGATGAGGACTGCATGTTTTGTTACAATCCATATTTCTGCAAGTACTGAATCCATGACTGCGGCGAAAGTCTAAAGAACAGCACAGGACTGAGCAAGCTCGGCTCACAGGAGCGAGGGAAGCAAAGTGCTACTTTGATTTAGTTTTGTTTTTTGGCTCTTTGAGGCCCTCTCCAGAACTGTGGTCTAATAGGGGGAGTGCACTGAGTTAGCCTTGTGTCTCCTGGATGTTTGTGAAGCATTAACCTGGAGTTTCCCATAGGATCACATCATGTTCTTGAACTGAACTTGTATCACTACCATATGCAAACTGCAAAGTGAATGGAGGGGCATACAATGGACTCCTTTTCCACAAAGCAAGGAGAATATGTTAAAATGTATGCAAAAGCACACTGAAATACATGTACAAAATGTGTACCATGCATACCTTTGCACTATACATTGTGCATGGCATACAACATACTAAACGTCGAAAAGGTATTATATTTACCATGTAAGTGTAATACAAGAAGAAAGAGTGTTTGTATTGATAGATATGGTGTGATCGATGGACTGTGCATGAAGAGAAGTGAGGAGTGAAATGGTTCTTTTTTTTGCATGTGGAGGAGAGACTGATGTGGATAGAAAAAGAGGGAATTCATTAGCCTGTCTTTCGTCAGATGGAGCTCTGAATGCAGAGAGGCTTTAATCTTTTCCCAGACATGTGACTTTGACGATGAAGTAATGTGACTTTGACGATGAGGTCAAACTGCGGAAACATTTTTTTGAAAACACTTTTCTGCACAGTGTTGCAAATATTCTGTTTATGGATGGGGTGAGGGTGGGGGTGGGCGTCAGTGGTACTTTTAGGAGATGGAAGAGAAAATTGCACTAATGTGGTGCCAATCTGCTGTTTTCTGGTGCCACAGATGTCACCAGACTGTCCCAGATTCTTCCACAATGTGTTAAAAAAATTGAGCTGTCATCTCCCCATATACAACTTCACATCCAAAAAAAGTACTACCTGTTCTTCCTTACATCTGTGACAGGAAACTTAAACACACACACACACACACACATCCACACAAACAAACAAACAAACAAACAAAGCAGAGGCCAAACATCAGCTGTAAGAGGAAAACATAAAAAAGTTACAGTAAAAAGTCTATGCAAGCACAAAGAAACGAACAGTAACTCGGGAGCGTACCAGTGTTTTCATGCAGATTACAACTCAACTGATTTGTTCTTACATCAATTTTTTACCATGTTGTCATTTTTAATGTTGCCTCATGTACGTTTTGTATATGTATCAGTGTATGCTGCTTTCTTGGCCAGGCCCCCCTGAAAAAGAGACGACAATTTCAATGCAGTTTTTCTCCTGAATTTCTAAAGCATAAATAAATTGATAAAATAAAAAAGAATGGTGAAAACCGTAATGCATAAGCTTAGTCATTGACTGTGAGGTGGACAGGCTAATAAACAGAAACAGGTGTTTTGCAGAGTGTGAGTGCAGTTCAGGCTCTTCATGCTTCCCTAATCAGCAACGCCAGGCTCTGCTAGCAGCACTAGCCCAGGCCCTTTGTCACTGTGCTCCCTGAGGGTAAATAATATCCGCTGTTTTGCTCATTAAAGGAGGAAATATTTAGACGACGTATGAGGGCTGGCACCAGGCCAGCTTTCAATGACGTCCAATCCTGATCGGATGGTGGAATCGTGTCCCGGAGCATAGGGCCAAACCAGCAGCACATGTGGTTTCAATTATTCTCTGCCCTGGAACTACGCACTTCGATATCAATAAATCACTTAGTGCCCCCCGGGCAGGGGCTAAACGCTAATTCAAGAAATGTGCACTGCCGTCGGTAGCCGTCTGGGACCATTATGCGTGCACACACAAAGGTCGAAGGGCACTCCTAAAACATTACTGTCCCTGCCATGGCTCCAGTACGCTGCAAGCGAAACAAAGAGATTGAATGTAGTGGTCTTCCAAGTTCATTAAAAATACCTAAAATTTTCCATGAGGCCTAACGATACCGACGTCAACCCTTGACAAAAAGGGTATGGGTGTAATTACACCACCGCCCTGAGGTCCTACAGCAATGGGCACCATCAGTACACACACATTTTTTTATTGTCTCCTCTACATTTTGGGTCTGTTTCCACAGAAGAATCCTTGGGTGGTTACGGTTTACGTTGAAAAGCATGTGACTCACTCGAAGATGCCGGTCTCCAGTTCGGTTTTCTCATCAAAGCAATCGGGTTAGGCAGGTTGCAACGAGACCGAGCTTATTTCTTAAAAAGGGGAATGTTTGAACAGCCAGGCCAAATCACAAAGTCTAGATCATCCCCATTCACTCCGCCGCAACTGAAGTCTGTAGACACAAAGGATGTTAAGAGCCACAATGCAAAGAACGGGAGAGGAGAAAACATCTAGATAACAAAGGAGGCTATTCAGGAGATCAAAAACTCAGGTATGCAGAGTAAATGTGATGAGTTCTTTGAAATCGGTGACAGGTTGTTTCTGATTTTCCTTTCACCCCTGTTCCCATGGCTAATGGGCAGCTGTGCTTTGCTCCGCCTCAAATGCACATACAGTGTGGAGATGTTTTCATTTGAAAATATTTTTTTTTTGGCCGGCTGACAGGAGCAGCTTAAAAATGAATCCATAATCAAAGGCAGTCAGGTTTCTAATGACTTTTCTGTAAATCTGTTTTTGCTGTCTCATACCGGGTGAGGTTATTCTCTTTCATGTGGACACTGAGGCAGTGCTCCAGTTCTGCTGCCACACGTCCTGAGTTAGAGAGCTGCTCCCCACCTCATCTGCCCACACACACACACACACACACACACACACACACACACACACACACACACACACACACACACACACACACATACACACCTCTGGCCAAAGAACAGTCAAGCAAAGACACTGATTGTGGAACAAAGCTGCACAGACAAACCTGTGAGGGGAAGATGACAGCAGTCTGGCAGTGTGCCACTCCAAAGCCATATACCCATTAATTGCCCTCCTCAGGCATTGATGAAACTGACGGCGCACTTTCACAGGCTGATGAAGCAGCCACTTTCAGATGTGGATGGGAGAATGTGGAGGGGAGAGGGAGAGGAGAGGAGAGGAGAGGAGGGGTTCCCCTCCGGGGCGGCGGCTTTTATTCTGCTCTTCCATCCCTCCATCCATCCACCCATCCATCCATCAACAGCCCTGCACAAATAGTTTTGGAAAGTTAATTAGTGCTAATTGGATCACCCAGCCACACTGTCACAGTCCCTCAGGGCCCCAGCCTGTTGGGAGGTGACCGGATTAATTCCACTTTGTAACAGTTTAGTATTTGAATGTGCCAGCTTATCCCAGGCAAATCTGCACAGCATTCGTGCAATGTGGAATGGCCAGTCAGGTCCATGTTAACGGCCCACAGTCTCTCACACACACACACACACACACACACACACACACACACACACACACACACACACACACACACAGACACAGACACATCAGAACACACAGTCACATACAGAAGCACATACATGTGAGCGCATTCATGCACACAAACAAAAGTATATACATGCATGCACACATACATAAGTACAAACAGACCACACACACACACACACACTTATGCATGCACACACAGCTGCAGCAGTACCAACTGCAGGATAAACCCTGGGGCTCTCCCTAAGATACCCCCAATACTCCGTCACCATACAACAACAACCCCTGCCTCACCATCAGGAAACCATCAGCCAATTGGGAAGAATCATGAATGAATGAATGAATTAATTAATTAAGGCATTAGCTCACAGAAAAGGTTTGTCACTTGCATCAAATTGGCACTGACTTGCATAGCACTGTCCTGTTAATATAGATTAGCTACCTAACGACTTTCTTGCACTAGTGTCATTTTGTATGTGTATGTGTATGTGTATGTGTGTGTGTGTGTGTGGGTGGGTGGTTGGGGGGGGTGTTTTACTAAGTGTTATCGTACTGTGAAATGCAATAACAATAATAGATTGCATATTTCTGTTATTCTTTTGTATGAAACATGCTTTCACTAGGTGCATCGCTATCAAAATCTTGCTCTTCCAGCTCATTTTTTCTCTTAGCATGACAAGATTATTTTCAAAGTATTTATTTCATATGTTTAAGGGGCTGTGTGCCAGAAGAACAAGACTCTTAAGATGATTGGCACTCTGCCACCCCTTAAATTGCAAAACTGCTCTTCCACAAATTATTTCTTATTATGCCTGCTAATGTGCTGATGTCAACAGCAAAACTGGAAGAGGCTAGAGGCAAAGTCCCCCATTAAATAGCTGATATTTGTGAGTGTGTGTGTGTGTGTTTTGTGTATGTGTGTGTAAGATACAACAGAAACATGTAACAAATCCCACAATGCCTGTGTGTGTGCATTTGTGTAGTACAGGAAGTCCATTTCAGTCTCAATTCCATTTTCAAGCCTTATTCCATCAAAACTCATTCACACCGCACAGACCCACATTATGAGGACATAACCTGTAACAGTATCCCACTAGTTCTCAGATGAGATGTGATTGTGGTTGATATGGAACACTAATCTGGGCTCGGCCCTGTCAGATTGTGTTTCTCCCTTACAGTCAACAGAGTGCCTTCATCCAAGCAGCACACTTCCTCAATAACTCAAAGAGGAACCATGGAAATGGTGATTGACATTGTAGAAGCTCCTCTAAAGAGAAGACACTGGAGTCAGCCAACGTGCACAACTTCAGCAAGCAGAAACTTGTTTGGTTTGTCCCCCCCTCCTCCACCTGTGATTGTTCATGTACTTGCTAACTGTTAACAATGTCTGAAGCTAACAAAGCTCAATTTGAACACAAGTGAAGTTGAAAGTCATTCAGATCCAGAGGAAACGTTCTGTCATATTTTTTTGCTATTCTGATTCCACTGTCAGGAGTATGCTATTATGACAAAAAAAAAATCTTTATTCTGTCAGAAAATGCCATTTTCAACTCATCAATAACTGAATCCTTTTTCAAAACAAAAGCATGTAGTGTAATAGACAGGAAAACATTTATTTACAAAAAAGCATGATTTTCGCTATGGTGCATTCCAGAAGGAGGAAAAAAGGCTTTTCAAAAGCCCCACTACCTGCTGTGTACAATGCAGGCGCCAGTTGGTAACGGCTGCTAATGTTGCATATTAATTACTAGTAGAAGCCAAAACAAGAATACCATAACTATGCACATAACAAAAGCATCGTTCTTTTAGCATATGTAATTTTCTTTTTTCTTTAAACGCATTCTTAAATCAAAACCATCCAATCTTCTCCTTCATGCAAATTGTTGTGGGAGTTTGGGCGTTTAGCCTTTCAGTTTACTTTTGTTTTCTTTGTGTGTTTTTCTCCTACCACTTCATAAGGAGAAAGAATGTTTGATATTTCCAAAAAAGAGTTGTTAGTGTTTTAATGGTAGGGGCTGGATGAAAGGGTGTAATGCGGACCATGAGCTGGTGAAGCGAAGACGCACGCTGCGTCACCCAGTGTATGGCAGCTCAAAGATTCCTCCCTTTTCCATAGCCTTACTCTCAGCAACCACGACCACCCCCCCACCCCCTCCTCACCATGGAAACTTTGATAGAGCCATTAATTAAAAACTTCACACAGAGTCGAACTCTGTGTTCTCAAAACCAAAACCAGAAACCTGGCCGCACGTTACTGCAAAACCAACACGCAGAGCAACACTCCCTGTCACTTTAGCAACTATAAAAGGCATTTGAATAACCCTGTCGATCAAAGCACTGAACTTCTGCTTTTGCACACCACAAAACCCCAAAGTAGCCCTCAACATGAGGAGATCTGATAACAAGCTAGTCTTGACTCCAGGACGCTCTACCAAAGATTTAGTGCCTGGTTAACTTCTATGGTCTAGGATTCCTGCATTCTGATTAGGTGCTCACAGATTTCTGAGGGTTGACTTGGTTGGCTTAGTCAGCTTATCATTTCAGGACAAGTAGTGACTATGGTTTTTATTGACACAATTGGTTTAGATCTAGACATAGATATTCCATGTCATGGGGAGAGATTAGTCCATTTTATGAGCCTACAAGGTCTGTTAGTTGGGTGTATGTCTTGAGAGAGAGAGAAAGAGAGAGAGAGAGAGAGCGAGAGTGTGTGTGTTTGTGTGTGTGTGTTTGTTCCTGCATCTGTAATTCTGCTTCTGATGTTACTTATGGCAGCTGACTCAACAGCTTTGCTAGCTCTCTCCCATTATCCACTGCTACGGACCTGGGACTTTAACTTGGCGAGTTAATCTGCTCAGAGGTCACGCTGAGAGGTTATGAAGGTCATGGGTTCGATCTCCACATGGACCACGATGGTTATATCGCAGCCATGTGACTCGGATACTTGAGAGTGACTCTAATCAGACTGCCGAGGTCACTCAGGGCTAGGGGCATTCACACACACAGGGAGTAAGCAGCAGTGTGCACTCATCGTGTATGTGATTCAACGGTGGTGACATCACTTCCTCTCGTATCACCCCCCTTCCCTTGTGGGAGCCACTTCATATAATATCACTGCCTAAGGTAGCTAGAGAAATGATGACTCCTTCTATAGTCTTACTATGTGGTTAAGGCTGTGAAGGCTATAAGTTCTCACTTAGACCATGCTGCTAACCTTTATAGTTACCTGCCTTTAATGTACCAATTAAAAAGGATGTTCAATTCTTGGCACAATGCAGTATTAGATAATCTCTACAGTGTAGGTAAATGATGGGCCTGGAGGAGCTGAGTTGCCTATTCTCATCATTATGTATTCTCATGTTCTCATAGACTCATAATTGCCAACTACATAAAGCCTGACCTTCATTCTTCACCAAAGAAACTATAAAACTGATTTATATTCCACAGATCATTGTATCAAAGTGGTTGAGAAACTGAACTATCCTTAACCCATAAACGAAATACTGAATATATAATGTTAATAACTGCAAGATGTTATGCGCGTCTGGGTATAAGGGCAACTAAATTAAAAAATAAGCAATACTATGAATTATTATTGCTTATAAATGGAATATTGAATCTGTAATGTTGGTAATTGGAGAATGTTATGTACATATGGGTATAAGGGCATCCAAATGAGAAAATAAGCCATAAAATAAATATGAATAATTCCAAATGACAGGCCCCCAGCCATCCAGTATGGGCATCAATGGCTGTGAATGTGATAATATGTGTGCTGGCTTCTCTATCTGTACAAATCAAGGCTGTGTTTCAAAGTCAATTCCACCAGGAATCAGGTTTCTGTTATTCCTCCCCTGATCTGCTCTGGCAGCGTTTCTTTGGAGGGTTGACAGATCATGTTCAGTCACTCAGATACCCTGGGTCGAACAGATATCTCACCTACTTATTCGGAACAGGACATAGAAATCCACAAACTAACCATGGTCCCATGAAGACTGGTGCAGGAATGATCAAAACCCAAACCAAACACGGCTGAGATCTACATTTTAATCAGTACCCCGCAACTGTGTGCAAAACAAGGTATTCCTGTTTTATCAACCCGTCATCTCTCCTATTTATGAAGAGATTGGAGGAGGAGGAGAGACCAAGCAGGAACGCACAGAAGGGCGATGTGTTTCAGGAAATGCGATCGTGTCACTGGGGGAGGGCTAGTTATCCAGCAGGAACGGCGCTAAACGTCAACAATGCTTAAACAGCACGCCCACGTAGCCGCGTGTAAATGCTGGCCTGTCTCGTATGCAGTCATCCAGAATCACAAACCACATCGCCGCATTTGACTCACAATGGGATGCTGTTCGCTTTTGTTTGCTTTTCTTTTTCTTTTTTTTTGCTTTTTCTGTAAATTATAGGCTTAATAAAACAGCCTATTAATATTTTATCAGCTCCAAGGCCCCCGACGTGAGAAAGGCTCTCTCTAACCTGCCTTTGGCTCCCGAGGGAAACTTTGCTTCAGATGCACTGGAAATAAGTATGAAAAATTTATATGTCCATGTACATTAATGTATATGTTCATATATATTAAAACATGACACAACAATGAGGTATATTAGGCATATCAGATGCAGACAGGGCATAGTACAGTACCACATTTATGAGGAATAGTAAAGTATACTATAATACCATATTTACTATAAGGAATTTAAGGAATACTAAAGCCCCACAGATGCCTTGTGGGTGGACTCCAACTCCATCCAAAAAACACATGACTATGTGTCAGAAAAACACAAATCTTTCTCTTTTACTTACTCCATTTTTCCTACTTTAGACAGTCTCGTGGTTATAAAGTCAAAACAAAACACGTAAAGCGTTAACCGGGACTTTTAAATGACCAGGCTGAAAGAGTAATGAGACACATAACAGCTTTATAGCCCTGCCTCTCCGTTTAAAAGGAAATAACTGCGGAAAGCTTTGATACATGCTTTCAAATAACAGGTCTGTGAATGTGAGTGGAAAAAGCTCGGCGGCCGTGTGGTCCAGCGCATGTTTTTACACCCGGAGGACCGTGGGAGCTGCGGCCAGAGCCAAACAACACAAAACAGTTTTTCATTTCTCATTTTCAGTGACTGGGGAATATATGTGAGTTGAGATATTTTAAGGGACTGTAAGCCAATTGGATGGAGGGAGTGATTAGAAGAGCCATGTGTGTGTGTATGTGTGTGTGTGTGTATTTTCCTTACCTGCCTTTTTTCTGCTGTCTTGTATTATGTGTAGTTATGGCTGTATGTATATTTTTCTGTGTGTATGTGTGTGTGTGTGTGTGTGTGTGTGTGTGAGTGTATGTGTGTGTGTGTGCTTTTTATTTCCATGCTTTGGCACAGTCAGGACATTACAAGGGAAATGTAGCTAATAACTCCATGCGCTAGACTGATGCCCAGGACGACGTGGAAATGGAAAATGAAGGTGGCGTCCAGCCGAGCGTTAACCGTGCCACACCTGTTTGGCTTTAAATGCAGCCACATACCAGACACGCGAGGGCGCCGGCACTTCAGAGGGGCGCCCCGGGCTGGATCTACCCCATTAATTTTTGATGGTAGTAAAGTAGTCCCCCCTTTTTAGTAGGAAAGGTTCATTACCTACTTCCCTACTCCTCCAGTACAACATGGACACACACAAGGGAGTTCAGCATTACTGAGTCTATGAAAACAATATTAATCTGAAGAGCAGAATGGTATCAATGAATGAATGTCATGTAGATATCATTTGTGGGGCTTTTATGAGCCCCTGTAGACCGGAATTGGATCTGGGTCATGCCACATCCAAATATGGCTAAAAAGAGCAGCGCTTAATTGACCAGAGAACCGCCCAGGGAGGGTGGGATTCTCTTCACTCCCCGCATCATCAATCAAAAACAACTCCATTAGTCAATCAGGTCCTGGCAGGCTTCATGTGCCTGCTATGCCAATACTGTGTGCACCCCAGTGCAATGACCACACCAGCCTGCAGGGGACCTGTAGAGTGAAAACAAGAATATTCTGTAGAGCACAGGCAGCAGTCTGTGCTTTCCAGAGGATAAAAAGATGTTTGAAACGGTTTATGAGACAAGGGGTTAGAATGGCATAAGGCCTAGGTGCTGCTCCACAGTTTTACAGTAGGAAATACAACAGGTTCATCCCACTGGCAACACCCCAGGCCCAGCTGTTACGACAAAGCACTCCTATTATCAAGACAAGATGGCTCATACACAGGCCCCAAGCTTCCGCCTGTTGATTTTCGTATTCATAACCCAAGAAAAGCGGTCTGAAGCGAGTCATATCCTGGGATCGATTAATCGATCAGAAACAGGCGTTCGAATTTCGATGCACTACGTTTCCAAGGTCAACGTGTCCTCTGGCAATGTGACTGCCTCTGAGCTTCCTCTGAAAACACAAAGTCACACAAGCTGGATGCTGCCCAGATGAGGTTCGGCAGCGTTATCAGATGATGATGAGATTAGCTTAATTCATATGTACACACAGCCAAGTCGCAATAAAATAACAACATACAGACCGACTGGATGGGGGATTTTGCGTCCCTGATAAATATGTGTTTACCGAGGATTTCAGAGAGTCGCTAGAATTATCAACACAAAAATATTAAATTCTAATTAAAAAGTAACCTCTGATTTCTCTCTGCATTTTCTAAACAAGCAGTGCTAATCTGTAATTATGCACGGCAGCGACGATAAACATCAGCCATTTTGTCAAATCTGTTCCTGGGACGTAAAGATGATACAGTACCGCCAGCCCCAAAGTGAGATCGGCCTGGCTCTTGAATGTCAAGTTAAATAGATCACGGTCAGAGAGACGTCAAGCTGGAGAGAGGAGACCATTTGTTCCCCTGCGCTGTGTTTTAGCCCGACGATTTGATGTGATTCATTGTCTCCCGTATGCTAACCTGATCTGAACAAGAATGAATGGCTGTGAAGGGGTTGAGAGGATTTTTATCTGCCTCTGACACGGTATCTGTCAAAGAGCAATCCCTCCCTGCACAGGCCGACCAGCACCCAGCCCTCTCCCAGCCTTACCTGCACAGGACATAGTAGATTTTCCCTTTGTAAAATTACTGCCAAATTTGACTGCAATACACTGACTGGCTGGTGATTTTTTTCCAGTTCTCGTCCCTTGGCTGGTTGCACTTTAGCCCCTGCACGCAACATCCACACAACATTGCTGTGACATTGTAGTTATACTACAACATCGTGGTAATTAATCCAGCCCTGGGGTGCTATGGCTGCCTCTAATATGACCGCAGCAGTCAGAAAGCATGAACACGCACCTCACTCTTTAGCGCACTCTATCCCATCAGGCCATTCCTCTCACCTGGTGACAGCCGCTGTAATTAGGGGAGGGGCGTATCATTACTGCTGCTTTAAAATCAATACTTAATTACCTGAAAATGCTTTTTTTTCCAACCTTTGGCTCTGCTGACTGCTGGTCACTGCGTGGGTCGGACGTGAGCATCACGCAGAGAAAGGTCATTACCGCTTTCTCCACTTCATCAACATCCCCTTCACATTCCTGAGTCCCTGTGTATTTTTTTACTCTTTTACTTCATTTTATTCTATTTTTTTTCTTCTTCAGCTTCCCCACTCTTTGTGCTCTTTAATAACAGAGTGGACTTAATGGTGGTGCACTGACAGAATGAAATGAAAAATTCTGACATGCACAGCCCAAACACAAAGTATGACCAATTAAAAAAGTTTCAAGTTCACTTTGACATTGGGCTTGCGTGGGTTTTCCCATCTAAAAGCTAATGCTGTGATATCCCATAAAATAATACAAAGACAAATACATCGTTGACAAAACAAGTCTGAAATGGAACGATGAAGAACTACCTCTGCCATAAGACCTGGATCATCGTGGCTTTGTAGAGAGTGTGAGCATAGCTTTTTTTCCCTCCTGGGGAGTTAGCACGAATACAAGGCCGAAGTGAAACCAGTAAAAAGGGTCCATTTACAGTCAGGTTTCCTCACCTCTTTTGGGCCTTTCACTTCAAGGGCCTATCATTCCTCCATCAGGTCTTTTTACAGTCTTGATCAGGGCCCGTATTCATAAAATCTCCATGAAGAGTGGAGTTGCTGATCGAGGATCAGTTTTCCCTGTACATATCCAAACCTTACTCATTATGCGCTCAAAGGAAAAGCTGACCCTAGAGCCCATAACACTCTAAGCATTATGCCATGCTCATAGGCTGGTCTCAGCAGGAGAAGTCACAGGAGGGGATTTTGTAGCTATGATTAGGAGGTCCATGTTTTTGTTGGGGTGGGGATGGTGAAAGCCAGTCAGCACTCAACACTCAGACTCTTTGTGAACACAAGTCCAGGTCTGCTACACAAGGGGAATATCCTCCAGCCTTCCTGACTCTCTCCTCCCTGTTACACACCAAGCAAAGCCTTCACAGGGGCTCCCAGAAGCCCCTCTCCACATTCCATCAATCAGCTCATCACCCGGCCTCCAGCCCGGCCACATCCCGCTCAGGCCCCGCCATCAATCTCCACGCTCCATCGGAGGGGCTCTAGCCCACCACCCCCAGGACACCCCCACATCTCCCACTTTAAACCACGTCCTTTACAAAAAAAAAAGCTGAATTATATCATTATGGCAGAAGCCCCGAACCAGATTCCATTGAAAGAATAATAAATGAGGGCCTTTGTTACTGCTGGCTCCCACAAATCCAACCGATTTATTTTCTCTCCCTCCCTCGGCTTCTCCCTTTGCCCCTGCTCTTTCCCCTGTGTAAATACTGAAATGGATTCATATTTCATCAGTAAAAAAAAAAAAAAAAAAAAAAAAAACAAAGTAAGTTCAAACTTCAGGACTGCATTCTATTAAAACCAACTCCCAAAAAAACAAGCAATTACTCCTCTGCTGCGGAGCTTTGGAGGAAGAGGAGATGATGGCCACTGCTACCGCGGCTGGTTCTGCCGCTGCTGCCACCGCTACAAACTTTTAATTACAATGTCTTGTTTCTGAGAAGAAAAAGAATGAAAAAAACAGCAGCGAACTGGACTTCGGTCCAAGCAGGTGATGTGAGGGAACAATGAGGCCTTGTGGGACCTGGAGGCCCTCGGCTTCCCATCCTGAGGTATTTCATTAACTGGAGAGCGGTAAGGCTATCCGCGGTGGGAGCGGGTTATTTCACCCCTGCTATTGGCTCAATAATCAATGCATTCTGCGAAGTCCCTCCCCCCTCCGAGGATATTGGACAGGCTCGTGTTTCTTGCTGAGGCTGCTTTTGTCACACTATACCACGGCCCACAGCAGAGACGAAACGGGCCGTAAATCTAAAAAAAAATAAATAAAAGGGGGGGAAGAGCGGAGGGAGGGGGGAGGAGGGGTGAGGGGATTTGATCAGTCACGGCGAGCTTGGACAGACTGCAGGTGAAAACCCACAAAGAATCATGGGGATTCATTAGGGAACATGTTGAGTTAATTACAGCACTGTGGGGTGCGGTCAATGGTTTGGCCGTTTTAAACCACATGTGTTGTTTGCACAGATGAAGACATACACCAGGAACCATTAGCTCAAAATCTAAAGGTTGATTTAATGTATTTATTTTTTTCATCCTGTTAATTAAGTGAGGAAACAGAGACAAAGCGGGGACATGGAGAAAGGTGTGCATGCTGGGAGTTTTAGCTCCAGCTCCAAAGAGATTTAATCAAGAGAACCAAGGATGAAAACTCACTAACAAGTAATTCAATCGATTCAAGTCCCTTTTCCCAAACTAACTCACTGAAACTCCCATGATGCACCTGAGAGATGTGAGAGTCTGGATGTCCCAGCAGGGGGCTGATCTCCCCTCCCCTTTTCCCATTAGGCAGCTACAGATCTGACTGTCTTTCTCTCTGTTCTGTGTCTCACACTCCTCTTTCCCATTCGCTCACACACACACACACACACACACACACACACACACACACACACACACACACACACACACACACACACACACACCCATACAAACAGCTAATCATAAAAGTATACAGAATAAAACAAAGAAAGATACTCATTCAAACAGACACATAGAAACATGCTTACTGATAAAAAAAAGCAGGCACATACACATAAACACAAACAAACACGCATAAAGAGACACATGTACACAAATACATATATGCACTCACATACACTCCCACACACACACACAGTCCCCACACTCCTCATTACCAACAGGTCTGTAGCCACTCTCTCTCCCTATCCCTCTCTCTCTGTCTCTCTCTCACTGGTAGCATAGCTGCTTCAGATTAATCACCAACTCACAGAGAGAGGCGAGTCGATACTCACACGGAGGCTACACCGCCTTCTCCAAGGCCTCTGCACAATCACACCCCCCAGAGTGGCCGTGCCACGCCGCACTGCACCGCGCACTGACTGACGCCAGACAATTTGTAACTTTAATTTCTTTGATTATTTTAATCATCATTTTAGTTTTTACTCGCATCTTTGCTTGGGTTAGCCTGACATTGTATTTTTTCCTCCTGACTTTTTTTTCACCTTCCTGTCATTGCTATGTCTTCAAACTTGTTCTCTCACTTCCTCCCTCACCCCTCCCTCCTAACATAAACACAGCAAACAGATACGGAGATTCACAAAATCCCAAACGCACATGAAACCCTGACAGCGACCCAAGAGATAAGGACCCCTGTAACTGATTTGTATAACAGGGAGAGAAACAGGATAAATGCAAGGTGACCAGAGTGGAGGAAGAACCTTTGATGTAAGTTATAAAAAACATTGTGTGTTCAAAAATAACAAGTCAAAAGACAAAGAAGCAGCCACGCCCACAATCCTTTACATCCAGTCTGGTTTGAGCCCACAAAGTGCCCCGCCCCCAAGAAGGAAGGAAGTTGAAAAGGCTAAGGGGGGAAGAGGGGAAACGATGACGGAGGGAGCATCCCCTCCACTGGCCGCGGGTCGGCGGCGCGTCTGAAAAGCCGCCAGGGGGTCTTTCACAGGTCACGCTTCATCTCGGAAACTCCCCGGGCCAAACCTCACAAACACATCCTGCAAGGCAGGCCAGCTTCCAATCGGATTTGGCCGCTGGTCTCTTTCTCCATTTCTGCAAGTCGTGGACCAATTGATTAACAGGCTCGTCATTACCATGGCTGATGATAAGACACACTTGGCAAGATGCTGAAGTTGTTCAGGGAATGATCACTGCCACTACTAAGCACAACCTTCACAAAGAGCCTTCACCTACAACAACGCAGGAATGACCTCATCCCGATCTTAGGACGGGGGCGTGGGGGGGGGGGTGGCATATTATCACCTAGCAACATGGCCACCATCTTCAAGACCACCTAGGAAACCCCTAAGAACACCAGAGGGATATGAATCCATATTCAAAGTGAATGATTCAAAGGGCCTTTGAATCATTCAGGTAGGTAGCTGTTGTAAGGCCTACTATCCCAGATGGCATATCTGAATGGCACAGCCACCAAGAAACAGCTGCTATGTAAATATCCAGCAGTAGAGGACTGCCGCACATGTACGCTTAAGAAAAAAAGAGAGGGAATTCACATTAGAGTTCTTTGAAAGCAGTTAATGATGTATACATAATCTGGCAGCAATGACATTGTGTGTAATGGTCCTTTGATTGTGGAGTGAAAATAGAGTTTGTTTAAAAAGTGTCTGAGGTATTAGGACTGTTTTAAACAGGACATTGTAATTAAAAGAGAACATAAGACCCAACAGCTGCATGATAATGTGTTTACATGTACCTGATTTTAAAGAAATGGCTTTAATATATAATTGTATTGAAGGCAACAATTTAAATGTGGTTTTTTTGCTCAAGATGCATTATGGGTGATTAGGAGGCGTTGCTTATGACAGTATGGTGAGAAGTGTCAAAGAAATCCACCATGGCCACTTTGCAGCCAGTCCCAAGCTAATAGTACAACCAGCCAACTATTCAAGAATGCCCACACAGCACAATAAATTAGCCTTTTTGCATCATTCAAGACTAACATATCTACCCACACAGTCCCCCTGGAGCCTCTCTCAGAATCTGCACGAGAAAAATAAAATTAACATGGCGGAGCAAAAAGGATAGATTTTTCAGAAATTAGTTCAAGGTCATCCTTTGGTGTTTAATAATAGAAAAAGCCAAATGTGATTAGCCAGGCTCTGGACTTTATGATTCTGTTTGAATTTGGTTCATTTCACTCTGTGCTGTGTAAAACATGGGGTATTCCCATGGCATTTGCTTCTGTGGAGTATTATACCTTCAGGATTCCCACTGTGAGAGCTGGTGTCATACTCTTAACCTCACCATTTGTGCATTTCAGATTTATGATTTGTTCAGGTATTCATGACATCTTCAGGATTATGAATTCAGATTCTGAGAGAATGAGTCTCAAATCTTACATTCCCCTCTAGTTATCCAATTACACTGACCAACAGGTTCACCACAACCAGCTCATCTGTAGGAGTGGGCTTTGTGTACTAACGGCCAAATGCATAAATTACTGTCTGATACAGCACACTGCAGATGAATTCATTTTAGCATAAGAATAAGCTGAAGAATAATAAAAGGAACAATAGCTCTGTCTCACAAAGCGACTGAAGCAAGGCCAAAAACATACACGGTGCAGTATGTACAAAAGCAACTGTGAAAATCACATTCTATTTCAGGTGTTGTCTAATTCAGTACCATCAATAATAGAGTGTAGCATAATCTGTATGCTAATCACATCACAGTGAACTTCCCTGCTATTTCCAACAAAACACCAGTGAAATAGACGAGCTGGCCTTTTCTTATTCCGAAGATCCATTTAGAATGTCTAGCGCTGACAAGAGATCTCATTTTCACCTCCGCTGGTGATGGTTACTTTCACCTGTTGCTTTTCTCAGCCCAGTTAAATCCAGTTCTCTGCCTCCACCGGCAAAAACCTCATCAACCGCGTTATTGGACTACAGTTTCTTTTAAGCAGATCAATGCTTTTCCAAAAAGGCTGACGATAACGCAGTGGACCATGGGTACAGCAGAAAGAGGACTAGGCCCCTGATCTGAATTAGCTGGGGTGTCCCATGACTCAGCCAAAATCAGTGTGTCCCGTACAGGACAATATTTGCACCCAGCTGTTGCGGAAACAATGTTCTCAAGCTCACAGCTACAGAGGACCATGTTTACAGTTTTTTTAAATCCTGCCAATTATTACTGCCTTACTTGGTTCACTTACTCATTCAGGCTTATGCATGTAATTTGGTGTTAAAGCAAAAATATAAGTGACGGTTGCTATTTAGACAACGTAAACAACCCATTTCACCTCATATGGATTAAGTGTAAACCTTAAGGACTAAAGTAGCAAAGGATGGAACCAATTATCTAATCAAGAGCAGAGGCTGGGGTAACAACCAGCCTACACTCACCCCTCCCACCCCCAATCCCCACTGCACTCAGTTTGACACCTCTACCCCTGGGACTCCATACCCCACAGCAACTAGAAAGCCAACCATGATCAGAAGAGGTTATTAATTGTACACTTTATCTAATTCTCAGTGGTGGCTTTAATATGTTGGATACTCATGCTATATGAGGCGTCTTTGTGATTGTTTTTTCCTAGTATTACCAAAGCATTACCACAGTAACTCCTCACTGTGCTGCTGGAGTAGTAATGGATACACAGAATGTGGGTAATGACCCTCACAGAAGGGTGTTAGCTCTGAAAGAGAGTGGGAGATGGGGGCTGGGGGGTACAGGCAAGTCCTGGTGCCCTTTTGATCAAATAAACACCCCTGATTAGACCGCATTAGTCCCAGGCATGGTGCTGCCAGAGACACCGTAATGAGAAGATGCCAGAAGTACATCCCGATTTTTTCCACTCAAAAGAAAAGAGGAAAAAAAGCATTAGAGGTAAATAAATCAGGGGAGAGGCACAGACGGAGAGAAACAGGGGATTTGCATGTTGTTAAAAGCCGCTCGCTGTTCGCCGTGTCACAGGGATCATTATTCACACAGACAACTGTGATTCCCCCTCACCTCTCTGACGCGTCGCTCATTTTCTGTTTGCCCCCAAACCAATTAAAGGCAGATTGGCCCACCGTTCACCTGACGCCTGGGATGGAAAGATGAATGACGACAGGGGGGAGGCAGAACACGGGCGCGCTGTAGCACCCAGACTCTGCTACCAGTTATCTCTGCCGAGTAAATTGAGCAGGGACTGATTGTTTGGGTTTAAAGAACATTAATAATCAGCAAAGAAGTGGAGGAAAACACTCAGAGAGAAAGAGAGAGAGGGAACGTGGAGGGGAGAAAGTGATGGGGGGGAAGGGGGGGCAGGGACTGGGCTCGTTAAACCAAACTGCTGATTTAATCAGAATGCTCTATTGTGTGGGTTCCCTGCATCTGAGTTTGGAGGACACTTGTTAACCACTCAGAAAAAGCACTTTGAAAAGTTTGAAAGTAAAGAACAGAGAGAGATGAGAGAGTACAAGTGAGAGGAGATTGTGTGTGTGTGTGTGTGTGTGTGTGTGTGTGTGTGTGTGTGTGTGTGTGTGTGTGTGTGTGTGTGTGTGTGTGTGTGTGTGTGTGTGTGCACAAATGTATATGCATTTGTGTATAGATTTAATGTGTGTGTGTATGCCCTAGGCTGTAAACACCATGGAGCCACTACGCAAAAACAAATCTGCTTTAATTAGTTAATCACAAACTTCATTAAGCAACGCTACTTCCCAATAGCAGACACTGCTGGCAATTAGCTACCTGGTCAGCTCCAGCCCCGCGGCACAGCCCAGAGGATTGATAGCCCCACCACGAACACAGCCAGCCAATCTACCATCCCGGTGACTCCAGCTCCCAGCTCACTGACAGCACTGCCATTCCCACAGATAACCAATGCCAAGCCACGTTAGACAGACACTGACCCAAGAGGTGTGTCTCTCCCCATTTATTTTCAGAGGGTAAGGTTTGTCAGTGTCATTTGGGTTTAAGCTTAACAGGAGGTGGGCCCAAGTGTATTGTGGCCCAGGTTCCATAAGTACAAATGGTGTGGGGGGGTTTAAATAGAATGTAAGGTCAGTGTCATAAAAACTGGGTCTCAAAAAACTGTTTTATTGTTTCATGACATTAGACTTTCAGGTTTAGGCACAAGGTGTTTTAATACACTTTATTTTAGTCACAGAGTCATTAAACATTGGCAGCATACAACTCACGATGCAAGTTTTCTATTCATGTACCAGACTGGAAAATAGCAATATTTTATCAACGCCAATGATAAATGTACAGGGGCTTGCAAATATAATTTCAGTGTATTTCAAACCAAGGACACCCAGCTGAGCAGACTGCAGTGCAGAGAGAGTGAGCTGAGCGGGAAATTCAGTATGCACAGTACACACACGCAGGGGGTGAATGAAAATCAACACACGGCCCGGGCCCGAAATAAAGTCCAACACTGATTAAACAGAGTGATGAGGACAGAGCTGTCGCTATGGCACCTCCGTCCTCTGTTTGTCCCACTCTGTCAGCCACCATTAAAACTCTTTCACAGCGACTCAAACACAAACAGCCCTGCCCCTCCACTCTTCAGCTCTAGAGCGAAAATAAACATTTGTGTTGTTTGGTATTATAACAGTGAGAAATCAATAGTGTGCTCTGTACACAGCATAATGGGCCTTAGATAGTCCCGATATCACAGGGCTGTCAAACGCAGTACCTGGAGGACAGCAGTGACTGCAGGGTTTTTGTGGATTTTTGCCTTCAAAACAAGGTGTGTGCACCCTCCAGCCTTGACTTAAATTAATCACATACATGCTGAGGCACAAAAACACAGCAGACACTATGGCCCTCCAGAATTGGAGACTGACATCCCTATAGTTCCATCACATTGCTGACTCCAGACGAGCAAGGCCATTGCCACAGGCCCACTCAATACAGTGCACACAACTGTACTGGAGTTCACCTCTATGGGGCAGCGTGGAGCCGACCTGTGGCTGATACCGCGGCGGCGTCTGCCGCAGTGGAGCAACCGACCCTCAGCCCGCTGAGGACCAGTGAAACAGATCCACTCCGTTCCCTCGCCAAACCTCCCCTCCCTCCATCCTGCTGACAGATGGGGCACGCCGAGCCCCCAACACTTCCACCATCTGCAGGACTGCAGCCCGGCCCCCTGTACCCCCACCCCCCAGCCCAGCCTCCCACCTTCTTCAGCTGGCCTGTTCAGTGGTGCGAGTAGGGCTTAGTGCAGACAGGCACCGGGGCCCTTTGAGCACAGCGCAGCACAGGGCAGGGCAGGGCTGTTAGCCAAGCGCTAAGCCACGGAGTCCAAGGACCGGGAGGCAGGGGGTAGCACGCTAAATTGGTTGGAACGTTTACCGGGTGATGCACTGCCTTTGTTTTCTGTGTCACATGAAAAAACTGAGAGATGGAGAGAGAGGGGAGGAGAGGGATGATGGTGGGGGGGTTGTTGCTGAAACCCTATAACCCACCAGACAAGGTGGCCTGGGCCCTCGCACTAATCCACAACCAATGCTGTGTGTCAGCACTGCTCAAGAGAATTCACAATTAATCCAACATTCCACACAATCTATTTTTAAATGTTGGTGCATTCAATAGCTCATTAAAGTAAAAGTGAAGCCCGCATAGCCGCACAATGTAATCAAAACGAGTAGTGGACAAGTGAAGGAATATGACAGGAATACTTGAGACCAAAATGAACACAATTCTTCAAGTGACCAAATGAAAAACTGGATAAATAAAAACAATGTGGAAATTATATATTTATAGAGGCAGATTACATGCATACACTGTAAAAAACCAAAAAAAAAACCCGAACGGAGATTATTTTAATTATAATTCATCTGATTCGCATAAGGCGTTTCGCTTCTCAAATTCCTTGCTGCGCTCGGGTTCGGCTTTAACTGACAGAAGTAAAGGCTACAGCAAGAAAACTGACCAAGAACAGGAAAATCGCACACAAGTCCTGAAACCCTGAAGCGAATTGCTCGTGAGCACCACAAGCTGAAAATGCACAAATCCAAGAACGCAAAAAATGCATAAATAATAATAATGCACATATTGACTATGCGCAAATATGGTGAGCTTGAACAAAAAATAACAGAATGTTCTTCAGATTCGATTCAATTTCTCTGGATAGCCGAAATTATTTTCACTATCCGTCATGAAGCGTAAAAATGCACAAGTCCATTTAGGCACCGTAACAGAAGAGTCCCGCTAATTGCAATTTTCCGAGCAGGAGGGCAGCAGACTCTTCCCTCTCATGCACACTCTCTTTCCCTGCCAGACGGCGGATTGTGCGCAGCACGACGCCTGCGATTTCCCCCTGAGATCAAACGTGCCTTAAGCTTTCTTCCCTGAGCTCAAACCTAAATGACAGTGTTAGGGATGGAGAGCAGTAACGAGTCATTAGTGATATTTTACAGTGATAACATTCTCAAAGTTACGTTGCACTTCGCTCCTTCGGGAGCTGAAAAGGAGACTATTTTCAAGATTACATACGTATACTAAAGTGAACATCTAAAAAACACATCCTCTTTGAGACCACGGGTGGTTTACCGACAAAGATTCCACTTTTCCAAACCTGCGACAGGTTCTCTCTGTGTTTCTCACTAAACACATAGACAGCATTTTTACACCTGAACACCAGTGGCTAATCTTACTTCACATGCTTCTCCTTTTTAAAGATTAGCATATCGTTTTCCCTTGAGATGGGCTGTATATAATTTCTGCCTCTTAGAAACGTGCGTGTTCTGATTAAACTGCAGGAGCAGAAGTAAAAGGAAGGAAGCCAGTGGGCTGTTTAAAGGGATGAAATCCCAAGTGCCTTCATGAGACTAAATACCTGAACTGTTGGTTCAAATGAACGAGTTTCAAATGAATGTGACATGCAATAATTAGTGTCCTCAAGAATCAAGTTAAGTGATAGGAAATAAAAAATAAAGTAGTTGCATTTTTTCCACAATTCCTACACCCTGTCAACGTTTAACTATGAACGTTAGGTTTAACGGATTGTATCACGACAAATACCTGTTGGAGTATTCACATTTAATTGAGAAAAAATAAACGATATGGAAGGAAATGGTTATGGTTATTTAAAACGTTTGAAAAAGTGATACCGATATCAATAAATTGCCTATTGCCGAGATATTGTCATTCAGTGCTAGATGTGTAGATTTTATTTCCAGGCGATAGTTCAGTCTTGTAGGATATCATGAAACATCAAACTGTTCTTGGTCCAGGCTTATGTATTGTCCAGCTACAACTCTCACGTTTTAATGTAATTAATCGTTAAATCTATGCGCATGCACACTAATATGTATTATTAAGACATATTTTGCCCAAAGCTACCGGAAATGATAAATGATTAATGAATGGTATTACTGCTCATCTTGATAACTCATGTAAGTACAAAAAGTAAGCTCGAAGTATCAAGGGAAGCGAACAGGAGCAAGGGAGAGGTAACCTAATTTTGCGGGGTATACATCGTAAGAGCGAGCAATTTAGTTCCTACCCGTGGTCCAACTAAACACCAGACTGCATTGCAGCCACACAGAATCAGTCTCTATGTAGGGCATTTGCTGATCAACGTCACCTTAATCGTTTTAAGAGAGAGAGATTTAAAAAAAAATCTTAGTTGTGAATCCTATATCGGTTGCATTAATTAAATTATACAAATGAAAACTTCCACGTGTTTGTTCTCTGCTCTTTATAGAACGGTTCTCTTCCACCAGTTGTACATTTTCAGAAATCTGAAATTACATGGTATTCCCCATGATATGAAGTGGCAAACCATACATTCCACACAGCAGTCAAAAATCTAGAGACAGAGATAAGTCCAATCATTACCTTCCACTGCAGAAACCGTTGTTATTACACATAAAATCGCTAGAAAATCCATTGTCATGGAAAAGGTATTCTCCTCTTTCTCTCCCATGCTGATTACCAAGAGACGCGAGCGCAATCCTTCAGTTGTCACAAAACGATATTCCTGTAGTGTATATTTTGAGTCACATTTCAAGCCGTAGTAAGTAGTATGAGAGGAACTGTTTTAGAGGCTGAGGTAGGGGGAGATGAGGAGGGTGGACGGGGGGAGTCCGAGAGACCCCCCTACACACACACCCCCATATCACACCCCTTTAACACCTTGTAGCCAATCACAGAAAGAAAACTGCGAATCGCAAACCTATCGCTACAGAGCGCCCCCTCCCACCAATACTGTTAGTGAAAAAAAAACTTTGGACTGGCCTATTTGAGCCAATGTTCGCGCTTGAGAAAGTGAAATGGCGCCCACGTGTGGTTATTAGCAGATGGTAAATTCAGGGTTTCAAATGGCGAAAGATGTTCTTTCAGTCCGATTATATGAACAAAATTAATAGTTCCCTCAAGCGGTGTGATGGCATCTTCGCGAGCTACACCGTAGGATAAATCTTGAGGTTACTGGCTCATCAGTCATAATCTGTATATGTCATAAATATGGTGGTACATTCAGCTGCCTCTTGTATGTCAAGTTTGCCGATCGATTTATCAGAAACATATTCGTTAGGATCTGAGCTGGCTACAAAATACACATATGACTGCTTTTAGTTTTTCTGCTTTATGGAGAAATGTCTGTCAAGTATCTAAAAAAGTAGGCTGTGCCTCAGTGTTGAGGGCTTAAACATTCCAACAACAACAGTAAAAAGGTCAATTAATCACAAAAGCAAAGGACAATTTGCTGTAGTAGAGAGACCTTGGTAACAGAAAAAAACATTATCAAAGCCCACTTCTGTTCATATTTTGAATTCCTCATTTCATTTTGCTCAATGAGAAAGTCAAACTGACCATGACTCAAACACATCACTACATTGGCAATTACGGACATTACAGACCAGATATGCGAGCTGAAGACCAAGGACTCCATCAACAGTTGTTCTAAATATGGCCTATCAAGTAAATGCAGGTGAATCTTAACTTTACAGATATAGGCTATTAAGCAATGACCAAGATTAACTTTCATGAAATTTTAAAAGATCTCTTGCATTTATTTGAAGGTCACAGGTAAAGACAAATGATTGATTGATTGATTGATTGATTGATTGATTGATTGATTGACTGATTGACTGGAAGATGGCCAAATGATTAGCCCTAACACTGAATTATGACACTTTCCATTTTGTCTGTTTTCCCCAAAAGTTGAAAGGGACATCACTTCTGTCGTAAGCACCCCCACCCCCCTTTCCATCACTATAAAAAAGAAATACTCCCTGCCTCCACAGTACAAAAGAAAGCCATAAGTGTGAGTGTAACACATGCGGTGGGCAGGCAGACCTCCCTGAAGGCTGGTCACTGATATGATCCTGCTAATCGCTGGCCCGTCCCCCAGGGCAGGCTATGCCTGCACCCCTCCCCCAGGCTCTCTCCACCTCCAGATTAGGCATCAGGTGGTATTACCTTCCCCCGCCTTTTTTTATTCGCGCACATTCTGTGTCCACGGCTCCGCAACAGTCCTGAATTTGCATGGAAAGTGTCCTTTAATAGCCTGGCAGATTTGGTACATTGCACGGGCATTTGATTATGATATTTGCAGGCTGCTCCCCGCCCCTGCTCCTCATTGTGCATGCCTACCCCGACAGATGGCAGAAACAAAGGCCCCCTCCCCCGAGGCGCGGCACGAGCGCGGGCACGGGCTGGGCCGGAGGGAATGATATTTGCTTATCAATAAAGCGGTCACCACACCTGTTTCTTTTCAATTACCCCTACCCCTCTGGCAGGGCTGGGGCCGGGGCCGGGTTGGGGGGCCCGAGCACACTTAATCAGGGCTAGTCTCTGAGCCTTGGACAGCTGCAGCAAGATAACACAGCATGCCTTACCGTTTCCCCTCACTCACGTCCAGTGTCCTTCCTTCTTTCACAGCCGCCTGGGGTGACACAGAACCTGCGCTGGGGAGGGAAGGAAAGAGAGGGAGAGCATTTAGAACCTGGTTTCTTTGCCATTTACACTCACTCCTGTCTGACTTACTTCACCCTTCAAGACTGCATGATTAGAAAAGTATTAAGAGAAAGAAGAGAGAGAGAGAGAGAGAGAGAGAGAAGAAAGAAAGAGAGGGAGAGAATACTTTTGGAGCCCTGCACGCAATGAAATTCAGAACAATGGAGAGTTCAGACAGTAAGTGATTCAGGGTGGTCTTCCATTTGAGAGCATTCCAAACTCCTCCCCGCTCTGCATTCATGCGACTTGTTGCTGCAGTCTGAATATATAATAAACCCTGGGATACTTCTTCTGCTCAGAGTTTATCCTGATTTTATTTTTCAGGTATCACTCTACTTCAGACCTGAATTAGCTGGCATCAACACCAAACCCAAAACCCCCAAAATGGCACCCAGTCCATCTTAGTGGCATGACCCCTGATCTATTGAATCCTCCCCTTTTCCTCCCATTCTGATGAGGTCACTAGCACCCATCCACAAAGTGCTGTATCTCAAGCACATGCACTAACAGCTGATAACCTGTTAGGGATGTAGCAGTGAGTCATATGCCGCAGTAACCCAAGAAAATCCAGACAGCTACCTGACAGGAAACCTACGGGAAAAAATCCAACTGTGACCTGATGGGGCAGACGCCCGAACAGTCAGTCAACAGCACTGCTCGCACTCACACTAGCTATGTCTAAGCTGTAGGGCTCAGTCTGTAAAAAATTCCCCTTTTCTGACTAAATCAATAATAGAATGATTGATTTAAACTAAGTTTAACACTTACTACAAAGGGTAGAGGCAATAGCTACCCTGCGTATAGACAAGACGCCATAGCCATGAGGCCATGAGGCCGGTCAAGGTGCACAAATAGGGTTGCCAGACTCTCAAAGATGTGCAGAGGCAGTGAGAATGAGATACGCTATAGACATCACCGAACACGTCAGACTTCACAAGCTGCGTTTGCTCTGAAGGTCAGACTCTCTGTGTGGAATCAAACCGCTGAATTTTAAAGCCTCGCTTTATCAGGTATGTATCTGGCATCCTCAAACTTGAGCTCTTCATCCAAAATCGCCTTACTGTCTATCCAGACACTGCAGCCTGTATTCATGAAGCATCTCAGCAGAGCAGTGCTGATCAGGGATCAGACATCCCCTGCCCATATTATAATATTAGCTATTATGAGCTAAAGGACCAAACTGATCCTACATCAGCATGTCTATTCAGAGATGCCTTATGGTGTCAGGAATACAGGCCTCTACATTTGTGTATATGTTTGTGTGTGTGTGAGAGAGAGAGAAAGGTGTGTGTGTGTGTGTGTTTTTGTTTGTGTGTGTGTGTGTGTGTGTGTGTGTGTGTGTGTGTGTGTGTGTGTGTGTGTGTGTGTGTGTGTGTGTGCGTGCGTGTACATGCATGTTAAATAAGATGTGAGCAGGGATTTGACAATTTTATTTACTACAGATTATTCCAATGCTTTTTTGTATCACCAAAGTGATCAAGGAGAAAAAAGAAAAGAGAAATCTTGATTAGAAAAGTTCCTGTCCAACAGAACTACTGACAAGAACTTTAGACATTCCTTCTTTCAGGAGGACAGCAGACAGCAGAGAGGAGTGGTAAGTGGTATGAACTGAACCTCCACCAGGGCTTGCTGTCTTGCAGCATGCTTGCTGCAAGGCCCGATGCCCTCTAATTGATCTGGCTGAGAGCAGCAGTGACTGACAAGACCTGATGCGGGAAGAGGCATTGAAAGGAGAGAAGAGACAAACCCGACAGGCTGTCAGCTCTAAAGAGCCGCCAGAGCCCCGCCAAACTCCTCTCTGCTTGTAGCGTTGGCACGCATATCCTCTGTGTTACCCATAATCATCCTGAGCTCTCGCTGGACCACAGTGAAATGCTCAGTGTTAATTCCCTTCTATGACCCTGTTTACACTTGGTTTTAAAATGCATTTCAGTGATCCGAGCACAACTGGACAGCTAAGACACATGGCCGTTCACACCTGTGTCTATCATGTGTCTCAAAGGTCTCTGGCTGACCGCTTATGTTCAGATTTCGTTATTGCCCACGTTACTTCTGCTAAAAAGTAAAAGGGTTAACTAAGACAACAAAAATGTTTCAAAAAATAATATACATGTATGGGCTATTCCAACAGTTGAGAATGGCAGGGAAAAGTCATTTGTGTTGGCACGCTGTCACCAAAACAACCACCACATCCTGCATTGATGACGGTTTTTTTAGGCCGCGTTTACACTAAAAAAGATATGTAGTCAAATGCGTCCCAGACCACCTCGGCAAGTGGTTTGAGTGATCGGATCACAATGCGTCTTGGTGTTTATTTACACTTGTATTTAGCACTGTCCACTTGTGATCCGATTACCCAAGACGCATTTTAAAACCAAGTGTAAACAGGGTCTATAAGCCAGTAGGCATCACATTTACTTTAAAATGTAAAACGTACTTCATCAAGAGTTGACTTATCATTGATAATTTTACACTGGCTAGGCAGCCAAAGGGCTCATAACTAAACACTGAATCAGGGCATGTCTTTTTCTTTGCACAACACCTATTTTCTCACTAGAGAATGTTAGGCCCCAGAACACAGGTTACATTTTTTGCAGTTGTCCAAAGACCACAACTGCTCTTGCTACATACTCACATTTGCGCTAAACACACGCCCAATCTCTATCTCCTATAATTACCCTGAACACCCACCAAGAAAGAATGCTGGCACTCCAGCTCACCACAACACATACTTACTGTCATTCAAACAGGTATTTAAACCAACAGGGAGCCGTGGAATATATTGTGGTTGTTTAAACTACAGGATATGCTGATAGCTTGTTAGGTCATGGGATTTCACTCATAGGAACAACTATGTCGGAAAAGCATGAAGAAACTTAGAAAGAAAACAGTGCCAATTCAGTAGCTAACATGGAAAAATCCATGCGTTTTCGTAACTTGGGACAATTGCTTCGATCTTGAGAAGAACGGGTTAACAGGGAGTGCTGGGAAAAGGCAATGTTGTTGGCCATCACCAACAGTGGACTTTGAGCTATAACGCTGAACCAAGGCCCGTCTGGTCTAGTTTGACTGAAGAGAGTTTAAAGAGCTTTGTTTTTTGTTTTGTTCTTTTTTACCTCATAGTAAATTGTTGCTGAGCAGACAATGGGTTTTGACGTGATATGAACAGACCCCAAATCTCCGAAAATCTCCAAAGCCCATGCACAATGAAGTCCACTGGGGAGATTCCCATGGATTGCAATATTAGGGGCTGAAGCAGCAGTAAGGTATTAGCAGTTGTGCTCATTAAGTGAGATGCTGTGCTTTCCACTGAAGCTTGCCTTTACACTACATTACACTTTTACACAAAATAAATAAATAAAGACAATAAATAGTTCACCAAATAGCTTAAGGCGTTATGTGCATGACGTTGGATAATATATACTCCTGTTAACTCTTACCAAGGTTAAATGTATGTTTTTAAATTAAGACTGCTCCAAGAAAATATACACCACCATACGCATGAAATAAAGCTCTGTGATGAAAAGAACTGTAGATGTAAATAACCCAGTAGAAAAATATAAACCACATAAGATTTCAGAACGAAAAGGCTACTGGAAATAATGTGATTTTTCATTTTGTGTGGCAAAACTGCCATGCAAACCAAAATATAATTTATATTACTGCACTGTGATAGCTGCCTCTATTGATTTTGTTGGTTTTTGTTTTCCATAAGAAGTGCTGTATATATTAGGTTAACTATCTGAATCACATACTGTGTATTAGAAGTGTTTTAATCACCCACAGAAGATTATAAAAAAGGTGTATTTCCATCTTTCATCCAATCTGACCTTTTCTATTTCGCTAACCCATGCCCTGTTGCTAATGGAATCCCATCACTGAAAAGGAAGTATTGCAAATATAGGCTAACCTCAAAGGGGTTCATCAAAACTGATGGTCTTTGAGGAACCATAAATACTCCAAGTGTTTAATAGTTTAACAGTCAGTTAGTTCGGCTTGGAGAGTCCCGTTTGAGCAAAGAAAATAAAAAGCTCCAAATAGGGGAGGGATGCAGAAATGAAACAGAGCAGGGAAGAGGAGGCATTAAAGCTGAAACAAGATTTCATGGACGGTGTAATAACTGAATTGAAATGAATATTGCAGCGTTTTGGCATTGCTTATGGTGCATGATCAAACACATTTCCGCAAAGCCTTTGCTCTGGGCTGTGTCACAGATTAATTTGAGCGTGAACCTGAAATGATTTGCCTCTGTACTGAAATGTGCAAAGGGGTCACTGCAGTTGCGTCTCACTGTCTTATTGTCTGTAGCACACGTACTGAGGGGGAGTGGGGGGGTAATTTGGCTGGCTGGCCCTTCAGGCTCAATGTCCAGAACTGGACCAGCAGTGCTTTCATTACCCGAAATCGAAGATAGAAATACGATCTATCAATCTTTTTGATTATATTTGATCTTATATACGATCTAATCAAATGTATTCTCTTTAAAAAGATGCCTTTATAATATAATACCCAAAATAGAACAAAGAGTATTATGGCATGTAGATTAGATAGTCAATACACTATAGTGTACACATTATATTTATCTACTATTTAATTACATATGTAAATAGCCTATTCAGTAGTTGTTCTTAAGGATTTTATCGTACAGAACATTCTACTGAATCTTATTGCAACTTTATACACCAACCCAGGACATGAGCGAATGAATTACATTTGAATCCCTTTGGCACTGTCATCAAAAGAACTACTGAAAACATGCTAAATTGTTCAGATAATGTACAACTAAAATAGTAATTACAATACAAGTTTACTGGAAAGAAATATCTTTACAAGCTAAAGGTTGATAGAAATTTAGCATAGTAATGTTATTGTTATAGGAATTAATTGTTAAGTATTTTTTTCTCATAACAAGAGTTTTTTTTACAAACAAAGATAGCTAGAAGGGCCTGGCTGACAAGAAATGAAGAATTTTTGTCAGTTTTTATAATTTTACTCAATAATGTAATAAGGCCTTTGCTCCCAACATTTGGATATAGAGACACGATGACTCCACAACAAAATTAAGTGGCCCAAGCTAAATGTAGCTCATTAATCTTGCATTGTCCCTGTGAACGATCATCCCTACCCCCATTCTCTCTCATTGGCTCATCTCACACTGTCATCATGAACCACTGTCCACACCACCTGCTAATAACAGCTTGTATTATTGGCCCTTTCTGGTGGCCAGAGAGAAGGGGAGACGGGGTTGATGGACACGATAGAAGGCATGCTGAATTTTAAGGCCCGCATACCCATAGGTAAGGATCATCCATGGAGTCAGTTAAGGCACCATTGATAGTTCTATGTCTTATACTACATGTTGTATAATTTGTACTGCAAGTTCAACCAAAGAATGACTGACAGACAAAAAGACAGACAAACAACAGTCACTGTTATGGATATTTACACACGGACACCACACACACACACACACACACACACACACACACACACACACACACACACACACACACAGTCAGGTTCCTGAGCAACTTCAACTGTCCTAACACGCCAAAAAATATGGATACATTATTATTATTACAAAGATATTCCATCTTAATACATGACATTTGATATAACTGTACCATTGAATCCTATCGAGGTATACATTTTACATGTTCTCCCTGTATTTAAATTAACAAGCAACAATTTAAAAAGACCATAACCAATCTAGAACAGTCAAGCTTTTAAAAATTGAATATAGAACATAAGAACTCCATTCAAGTGCCCCATCCCACAATAATGAGTCATTCAAACTACAGCTATCTTTTTCAACAGTGAATTATCGTATGTGGTTTATATCCTCAGCAATATTGCAAACATAAACATTCAACTGAAGTGTTATTTTTCATGCATGATGTGATTACATGCTGATGTTCTAAAGCCTACAGCTATGTGGCTGCATTATTCAGCTAACCTCGTTTGACTGAAACTGAAAGAGGTCTTGGAGCACCTTTTAAATCCGAAAGGAAAATGGATAAAATATGGAAAAACAGGTTCCACTGTAACTCTCCACGCAGTGTTGACTGTGTTAGAGTTTAAGATATGCTCTAACACAGTCAACACAGTATATATAAGATAGTTTAGAGAGATATACCATAACAGAATTTAAGTAACTCAAAATGTATTCATGTAACCCTAAATAAACAGCAACAGCAGGAGTCTGTGCACGTGGTATATGCGTGTAAGGGAGGCTGATTCATTTGGTAACAGAGAATTATCAGTCAAATCGGTTTTTGGAGGGGGTGACTGGAATTGAGTGATTTTCTGTTACAATGAAAAAAAAAATTAAACATGATGGAAAATTCCATTGCGGATTATTAATTTCTCGTGTATTAAAACAGCAGATGTGCTGCAAGCGAAATCTCATCCAAACAAATCACGCTCTGAACTACATCCATGGGTCTGGTTTGAATCCTTAAAAACCCACATCACTCACCTCCTTTACGATGTGCATCTTCTTGGAGGCGAAGCACTGCACAATGCATTATGATATTATTCTGAGAAATATCGTGGTGAAAGCAATGAAAAAATCTTAAGGAAACTGCTACATCTGTCTCACTTGTCGTAATGTCAAGTATTAGGATAACGTAAAGATGTAGTTTTTTTTCCCCAGGTATACCCATGATTTCCTATGGCAAAACATGTAAAACATATAAAACGTATTTACAAATTGAGCAATTTTACTCGAGTGACGTCAGAGGTATTCTCACAACAGTAGGCTATGTTAAGGATAACACTTTATTTAATCAATGGGTATAGCCTGCTAGTTATACTAAAGAACGTTAAATAAAGTGATTCTCCTTGTCCATCAGCTAGCCATGCGTCTTGGTGTTGTACGTGTATGTTTTTCTTAGCAATTGGCTTGAATTAACAAGAGGTGTGTACGGCTACAGGAACGAATATATCAAGAGTATAAAATGTCAGATAAGATCACCGATCTTTCATAGTGGAATTTAAGTTTTCGTGTAGGTTTTGAGAGACTGGGGAGGACCGATGTATTGGCAGTGAAAGTGACATCTGCTGTCCTCTCCTCTCACAACAATTGCTTCGGATTTTGGAAAACGCAGCCAACTGGTAAGCTAAAATGTCACTTAACTGCACGGACTATTAATTACTTTTTCAAACATAGTGGAGAGAACAGACACAATTAAATATACAGTCAACCGCCAGTCGTACTCTTCAATAAAGTGGACAACGTATTTGCACGAACATTACACCTACTACACTGGTTCGTCTTCTGAGTTTCATTTGGAGCGTTACAATGAATTTACCTTGGGGTGGTTGAAACAAACATTCGATGATCTAAACCAGACACGTCTCTTGAGCAAAGCTGCTAAATTGTCACTCCATCTGAGCACGCCCCCCAGAGCACAGTCATGACTTCATTAATTGCTTGCATGTGAGAAAAGTTTACTTGATTTGTTTCAATCTTGCCCGGGTACGCTTTTTGCAAATTTCACGTTCCTATTCCCCGTATGCACATTTACATCACTTTAGTATGCACTAAACTGCTGATTTAGCTAAACTGTTTCCATTGAGCACAACCTGCAAATGTAAGACTGCGTTTTGTTGTAAACTCTACAAAATACAGAAGAAAATACTGGTTTTATGCAAGAAAGTAGAAGAATTAAATTAATAAATTCAGAGATATTTTAAATCGCATCCACAGATTGCAAATAAATCAGACCCCTAAAATCCCTTTTAAAACATTTTGAAAGTCCTTTTTCCCTTAACCATTTTAATGTGCAACCGTTGTATTTCTGTGAGGTTGCATGCATGTATCTGCTCAGAAACAATTATGTGAAAATTTGTTTGGGTTAGCTCAGCTTGAATACGTAGGTTTGTGTGTGTGTGTGTGTGTGTGTGTGTGTGTGTGTGTGTGTGTGTGTGTGTGTGTGTGTGTGTGTGTGTGTGTGTGTGTGTGTGTGTGTGTGGCATCTTTGCATCATTTGGATGAAAGCCATTGAAACAGTCTGTCTCTTCAGAGAACTACTGCAAATAACAATTTCAGGTATTTACTGTCCACTGTCATTAGCAGCATTGAGCTCTTTCCCACTACCAGGCAAACGGTCAGACCTGAGCAATCTGGTTCTGCAGACAAGAGCACAAGCAACGTACGGCAGCCGGTCTGAAACAGCCACATGCTGAAAAAGGTCAGCCCTTCAGTTTGAATGCAGCAGCATTCTTTGGGCTTTGTGTCAACATCCCATTTTTCACCACAAAGTTCATTTTCAGATTCTAGTTATGGTTCCACTGTTGTTTGTCAGCAGACTGCACTGTGTACTCAAACATTCTCTCCAAATATTTACTTAAGTTTGGGGCAACGTCCCTCAGTGGATAATTCTATCTCTCCCATCTGTGTTCTGAAGCCCTCGGCTGAGTTTGAAATGGGCAGAGTTAGGATACAGCACAGGCAAAGTTAACTTCTGCAAGTGAGAGGGAAACACATATAACATGGGAAACAGCCCTTGCAATCCTCCTCCGGAAACAGTTAATGAGCTGTTCTCTGTCGCCCAGGGCAGGGGTGTCATCCCTGACATTGGCCTGGATGCAACACTTTCCAACTTCCTGTCACTCAACTCCAGCACTGCATTGAGTCACCAGTACGCTGACATACAGCGTTCGCTCCCTCCAGACCGTCTTGCCTCCTTCAACCAGGACCTTGCCACCACGTTCGGGCCTGGGGCCCAGGTTTCCTTTGGGGGTGTGGGGATTGTGGCTCTGGCCCTCTCCCTGCTGCTGGAGGTCCTGGCTCACCAGACCGTACCCGACCCCATCCAGAGGATCTTCGGCGCTGACCACTCGTCAGACATCGGCACCCTGGTGAGTGAGTACCTGAAGCAGGTCCCCAAGATTGCCAACAACCCCAAGAAGATGGCGGATGTAACGGAGCGCTACGAACGCCTCCTGGCCCACGAGCTAGCCGATTTCTACCAGGTGATGACCATCGACCGGCGCATGAGTTCCGCTGGAATGAAGCAGTGGCTGAACGGGGCAGTCTTTCACCTCCACATGAGCATACATGAGGTCCGCATGGGGCTGAGCAAGAAGGGGTTCTCAGAGTCCCTGGGGGTCTCCTACAAAATGGGGTACCCTGGCCTGATTAAGGCCTACACGGATTACCTGCAGAGGCATGTTAAGGAGACCCCTGCGGGGTCAAAGCCAGGGCTCCTGGTCATCGAACCATCCAGGAACATCTCTCACCAAGTGCACCACAAGCCCTGCGAGTCCGACGGCATAGCCAACAGGATGGTGAGCAAGGTCCTGGAGGTGCAGGACGTGCAGCGGAGCGTGGATTTCTTCGAGCAGACAGAGAAGCACCTTGTCGGCCTCATCAACCAGCGAAGCAATTTCTCTCTGCAGGCTAAAGTTTAAAGAGCATATGGTACATTTTTGTGGTTCTTACAGGTTGTACCTTTGATCTTGAATTGCTTTGTGCTGGAAAGCTGCTTTGTCCTCTGATCTCCATCTCTTTTATTGTTGTGTATATGAGTCAGTGCAAGGACCAGATGTCATTCGTTATGTGGAGGTTTTTTTATGTGTGCATTTTGTAGTTGACAGTTCATGCATTATTGAGGATTAATTTGATGGGGATAATGATGAAAATATGCTACAAAAATAATTATGACACTAAGGGGGAAATATATGTATTTGAATAACTTTCATCATAATTGTAGGCTTATTTGTAGCTCAGATGTTCACTAATCAGTGTGTGGGGAGGAAGAAAGGAGTAAGAGAAAGGTTTGGCGCAGTCATTTGGAGGTGTGAAAGACTTTGGGGATGGACAGAGAAGAGGAAGGTCCGTCTGTGGCTGTACCTGCCATTTTAGCCACACACAGAATCACATTAGTAAAGTGAACCAGGGCCATGATAAGCCATATTCTGCCCAGATCACACACATCTTTTCTCGGCCAGAGAATACATGTGATGGGAAGCATGTATCATGCTCTAGGAAGCATCCATTACGCAACAAATTAATTTAGTTCCACCTTTACCTCACATCACACCTGAGGGCTAGATAATATTCTAAAGAGAATTGCTGAATGAAAATTAATTACCTGTTGTGACGTGCTGCCTAATACATGCTGGGCACCACGCTTACATGTGGTATCTCAGCCTGCTGCCCTGCTACAATAACCTGGCCAAGGTAATGTGCTGATGTGCATTTAACTTTCATGTAATTAGTATTAATTGTGGGATAATCCATAAGCCATTTATGCCATTCAGAAGACTGACATGAATAGAGATCAGTAAAGATACTTATCTTAGTGTTACCACAAATGAAAATGGAATTATGTCTCCCAGTGTGTGCTGAAGTATACCAAAACCTGTTCCCCATCTGACACATTTTCTGTCGCAATTGTGACATCCCTCTTACAGCTTTATTCACATAATTTCTGGATGTCTGACCTGTACCAGGTATCAGTAATCAGCTGTGCAAACCTGCATTTGTCAAACCATGATAGAATGTGCATCCTCAAATCTTTGTACAGCACAGACCATGATGTGCTTAAAATGTGAAGATTAACCAGACTTGTTTGAGAAATTAAATTTTATAAATCATGACAATTAAATTATCTTTACTATTCCTTTATGAGTGTGGTCATCTTGGGAAACACAAGATGGGAATCAAATACTTTTATTCAATGCGTAATGAGTTTCAGTATATTTACTTAAGCAGTCTTTATGTTTCATTTTCAGCTCTCATAACCATACTGTTATGGTTTAAATGTTCCAGCTGTCTGATTCTGAGAGTCAGATGTGTGTTGTTGTAGAGTGCAAGTCAATACCCGTTCAAAGTACTGTGCTCGGGCCCTACTGACTCTGGCCCAGAGGAACAGCATGTGCTGAACTCTGTTTAAAAGAATGAACTTTGATCCTTCAGTATCATTTTCCTGCACACCACAGAGCACAGCTAAACAGAGCTCAATGCGTTGCATTTCATATTTCCCAAAGGAGCCTTTTCAATCTGAATCTTCACATACATTTGGTTCCAGTAAAACAAAACTCTAAAATAGTACCTTGCCTTTATACCTCCCTCAGTGATCTAACTTTACATTTTTGCTTTTTTAATTTTTTTTATTCTTTTTTTTTCATTTTTACACATTATGAAAGGTTAGGAATGATATTGGAGAATAATTGGCAGAACACTTGCTTCTTTTATGTTGCGCCTATTTCCAAAAAAATCCCCATCAAAGAGATCCTACTGCTTGCCAATTTCTTTGGTCATTGATTTTTCATTTGCAGCACGGTGTCTTGTTTTTTGCACGGGCTGAAGGGGTAATGGACATTTGGAGAGATGTGAGGGGAAACGGGAGGATGCAGAGAGGCGCTCTGTTTGAGGTGCTGAATATGTGCGAGCAGATATCAGAGGCATGAGTCGATCTGATTACAGACAAAGAGGTGGAAAATATTAGCAGGGCTAAAGTGGTAGCTGAGGGTGTGAGCGATACAAACAGCACATTAGTGAATGCAAAGTTAATATCCAATACCCACTCTCTGCCCTTAGGCTTTTCTTTTCATCTCTCAGTTTTTTTCCTTAAATTCAAAATTTTTCATATAACTTTTTTTTGCTAAAACCATCCACCTCCACACACAAACACACACACACACACAACACATTTATGCTCATACACACACTCATGTACATTGAGTATAACTATGCACACATAAAATGCACATGCATGCACATTGTTTCAGTGCAGAAACACATTTAAAAAATAATGTCTGTAAATCTATAGCTAGTCAATGCTAAGTAATGACTGTGTTTTGGGGAGTAAGAGTCTGCCCTTGTTGTGTGATTGAATCAGGATTGGAGGTATAGATTTGGTTTGCAGGTAAGAAACAGCAATGTTTGTGTGTGATTAGAACTTTCACCTCCTCAAACCTCCAGCTCCGAGCGCTTTATATTAAGCTTTGACAGGAATGTGAAACATTTGACAAAAAGAAAGAAGCCTACAGGCAATTTATATTCCTGACCCTAACAGTATATTGACCTGCTCCTTTCATTGATTCTCCTCCAGAGAAGAATGGAAAATGCAGCAGAATTACTTTTTTTCCCCCAAAATTTCTAAGACTCCCTTGCCTGCCTGTTAGAGTCAATAAGCTGATCAATACTTTAAGATGAATGATCTCTGAAGGATGACAGCCTGTAACAAGCTGCCAACTGCCAAAGGCCGCTTTTCTAGGACCATCTAAAATGTATCAAATGCCTTGACATACAGACAATCAACAGTGACTGATACTCTATGAAACAGCAGCCACCGTTAATGTGTTATGGAGAGAAATATCCACTGAAAACATATCTTAACCTTTCATTAGCCACAGTGATGTTCCCACACAGCTTCATACACAGCCATATGCTGCAGTAGTTTGCAGTGTCCATTTTGAATAAATGTATATTACATGGGGGATTTGATGGGTCAGATTTTATAAATGCACATGGCCTTTTAAAGAACATCAGCAGTTTAGTTAAAATGAACTCTATTCTATTTTGTACAGATTTTGTGAATTGTGAATGATCTCATTCCAGCTGTCAACATCTTCACAAGGCCCAGAATCATCTAAATAAATAAATAAACTAGCTGTGGGTCTCCCTAGGGTCTGACTACATCGTTTCCATGGAAAG